>JACMZG010001863.1:50162937-50172937 GCA_018340805.1 Microvelia longipes | reverse complement strand
ATAACCTTAGCTCACTCTTGAAGGAGGTTTCAATGAGGTTACACAGAGCTCCTGAGATCCCCAAAACGATGTTTCAGGCCTTTCAATGTATTGAGATAGGCTATGCTCCCTCTAGTATATATCTCTATGGTTGTTACATTTGAATGTTAAGTTCAGATGTAACAATAATGTTACATAATAATGTTCCATCCGTTATATTAAATAATAGATTTCACAAAAACTACAAGAAGTTTCAAAATTATATTAAATAGTTTACAACGTTACATTACAATGATTGTACATAAATTTATATTTTGCATAACAGTCCAACGGCATTTATTGTGTGTGCCCATATTGAAAAAGTGATTTAAATAAAAGATATAATTAACATTTTGATTTAAGACATTATTGGTTCAAAGTTTCAAAATTACGTGCAATAGAGTTCAGACAAATGAGAAATTTTCATTCTAGACTCTTAATTGGTAATACACTTTAGTAACCTTCTTGACCTTCACGAAATGCTGTAAATGAACTGAAATTTAGTTCAACAGAAATTTGATTTGCTTTCTATAGTATTCAATTTGTTTTCCTTCGGAAATTTGGCTTGTCAGTAACTTTATTTTACTTAAAAGTAACATGACTTTAATTTAAGTGGACTTTAGTTTCGATTCTAGTCAAGATAGTAATGTTTAAGTTCTAAACGTAAGTGTTTCGAAAACAAACATTACCATCAGGGTAACGAAGCCTTGAAATGATAAAGCAATTTCAATTAATTGAATTAACCTTTAACACAATGTAAAACTAAAAAATCGCATCTCACCTCAGAAGTCGCAAACCTTTAGCTCCCTTATCTTTAGTTAAAAGCTAATATACCTTAAAACTCCTACATACATGTATTAATTTTAAAGAATATAAAATTACAATTGATTCAATTGAACAATTAAATCAAACATTAGTTATTTTTAATAAACTTTAATTTAGACAAACCTCAAAAAATGAAATATTTAGAGTGACTTGCGAGAAATAAGAATTAAAATAACTTGGAATTACAGTGTAGCCAACAGTGAAGAGAAAATTTAAAAAAATCTAATTAAAGACTCACTATGCTTTGATGTTATCACATTACTTTTTTACTTATTTTTTTCTTCAATAACGAAAAAAAAAACACGCGGGGTTGTAGAAGTTAAAATATAATACTTTTGATTGTAAATATGAGTAAACATTTTTTCCGCAAACCTGCTAATAACTAGATTTCCGAAGAACCCCTCATAATGCACGAGCTAAACTACAAACGAAACGTGACATTTTATTATCTATATGCTTTCTTACACTGTTTATTAGTTGGTACTGTACAGTTATTAAAACAAAACAATTTATATTTTCTCATATAAAGATCTAAATTTTATAAATCGATATCAAAATTCCTACGCATTTTTCAAAATATTTTTGGACCTTATTTTAACATAAATTTGCCGGAAAAACGAATTATAACCGTGTTGAATTCATTATCTTAAGACACGGATACGCAAAAGTGACCTCCCTTGTGACGTCAGCCAAACGCGGTCTATCCTAAACGTTTCAATATATTAGACAGATATTTTATACTGCTTACATGATTATATTAAATAATAGTCTAAGGTGGTCACGTTACTTTTTCGATTTAACCAACAGGGCCTCTAAAGTAATAATACACTTCCTTATTACTAACTTCACACACCATTAAAAATTGAGAGACGCTATAAGGCTCGCTTTTTAAATTTTGATACATATGTGTGTGTGTGTGTGTGTGTGTATTTCTAGACACTTTCTTGTAAACACTCTATCTTTCGAACGGATTATTACACAACTAAGTTTGATTAACTTAGTTAATCAACCACAGTGCTCGTAACTCATTTTTTCTGTATTTTTCAAAGGAAATGCGCAAAACCTTTAAAGATAACTGACTAAGCTTAAAGATAAGTAACTAAGCTTTAAACTAGTGCAAATAATAGTGCGTACTTCTAATTTTAGAGGCATAGTTTTGTATAACCAATAATATAATTATGCGGCATTTCCTTTGTAAAGTACAGGCAAAATGAGTTACGAGCAGTGCTTGACAATTGAGTAACTGCTTAGGTTCTAAAGCATGAACCAGAACCTTAAGCAAAAAATGGGTTGTTATAAATGAAATTCGCCCGACAGCGTACCACCGTGCCGGAATTTTTTATTTAGTAGTTGTAAACTTGTATAATGTAAAAAACTATATAAAAATTATCATTCCAACCAGGATTGTTGTTAAGCACGGAAACACCAATCCAAAGGAAATTCGCAGGACACGCGGACCACCGCGCCAGAATATTTTATTAAAAGTTCGGCACGGAGGTCCGCAAGCCGGGCGAATTATCTTTGAAATGCGCGGTTTCTTCCTTATCAATCGAATTTGTCGGTATATATTTAAGAACCTAAGCAGTAGTGTCAATACTTGTTATTTAATTTTTTCTAATTTTTTTAAGAAAATGCACAAATTTTTTATCTACTAAATTATGCACTACACGGAATATAACGTCAAAAGTTAATTAAGAAATTAATTAAAAATATAATTAAGAATTTAAAATTTAATACTCAATATTTTTAAAATGGCGATCAATATCGCAATGCATTTTTGTGGCTTGATTGATCGCCTGTAAACTACATTGCATACTTGTGTGTTTAATATTCAATTTTTTAAATTGTTGACGAATCATCAAAATAGGTTATCATACTGAAACATAGCATCTGCCGGGCAGCACAACTAGACCTAAAATCTCATTTTTGTGCCAATTTTCAATTCTTTAGCATAAACGTAGTGAGCGTTTTGCGTGACACGGATACAAGCGTAGACAGCATGATAACAACCACTCAGAATGTCATGAAAATGCCTGAAACGGATAATTTTGGTGAAACAACGTTTTCGGAGTTTTAGGCTGAACACAATACTTTTTCGAATACTTATAGTAGTAGGTAAGAAAATTTACAGTCGTGAAAAATTAATATTTATCATTTTTGTAGTTTTAAACAAATAATTGTGATGTATATCTAACTATAGATAAATGAGAAATTTCCATAATAACTATCATTTATTTAATTTAATGTAGTTTTTAAAACTATATAAACTTGTAGTATAAATTATCCTAACGTGGTAACAATTTTACACTGTTCGGGTTATTCTAAACGGAAAAACCTAAAAACTGTTATGTTTAGGAGTCACCAAAAAAATGTAAATTTGAACCTGCATGAGTCAACATACTGGTGGCTGAGACCATATTTCTACGTCTACGGTCATGTTTTATCTTATCTTTAAGGATGAAATGTTGGTGGATCTAATATGTTCCCGCGGGCATATGACGATGTTGTCCGAGAAATCTAATTAGTTGCTTACAGCACAATTTCTTGGTTTACAAATTAATCAATATGAAATCATCTAGAGATGTGTCCGAATTATTAAATGATTAGTTTTTTGTGGAGCTCGAGTAAATTTTGGGTTAAAATAGTATCTTTCTTTTCGATTAAAAATCCATTAAGTTAAAAAAAATAGAATGACAAGTTTAACCAAATGTTTTAAATTCACTACGTTGTAATCACACGTGTTTTTTAAGTAAAGCGATATTAACGTTGAAAGGATGAAGAAAAATGGTTTAGGCATGCAAAATTAGATACATGAATAATGAAAAAGTATGTAATGTGGATGAATACACGACAAAATCTTAAACTTTTCATAATATGAGCAAAGTTCAACTTATAATAATGGCAACATGTTAGAGTACAAGATGTTTAGAGTACGGTATGTCTGCCTAATGTCGAGAGAAGAGAACAGCCACTAAGAAGTTGTCAACTTTGCTATGCCTTACACCTGCTCATTACTTGCTATACATGTATCATAGCTTTACTTAAACAAAAATCTTCCTAAACCACCTTAACAAGACAAACTTTTATGCCTTAACTTGAATTTAATGTATTTTCTTCTTTAAACTAACCCTTCTGTTTTGTTTTTTAAATGAGTTTAACGAATTTCAAAAGAAAATGCGCAATTTCTAGGCTTTTGATACAAATATATCTTAAATATTATAATCTCTAAGGAGAGATTAAGATTTTATTTTTCTATTTAAAGCTGTTGATAGTAATAGTTGCTCTCTTTATTTGGCTTTAAGGAACAAATACTTTTTAGAACTATACTTGTGTCTGAGTTAGACTTAATAAGGCTCTTTGAATTTGAGTCATATTCTACAATACTGTCATAAATTTAAATTTTAAGTCTTTAGTGTTTATATTTTTTTTACTTATAAGTTAAGTTAAGCTTACTTAAGTTAATATATCAATAAATGTCTAGTTTTAATTAGAACTTATTTTCTAAATGTGTATTACTTATTTCATTTTTTTGTATTTACTCACTTTATCTATCATTGTTTGTTTTTACTTGCAACATTAAATAATAATTTACTGTTATTAGTTATTATTATATTACTATTATTTACTGTTAGTTAAAGATAATTTACTATTTATTATGAATATATTAATAATTAATAGCAAAAATAAAATAAGTATAAGTCAAATTAAAAATGGATTTTAACTCTTCAATTCTTTAACTTTTATAAATTACTTACTCTTCCTATAAGTTTCTTTGCTTTTACAAAATATGTTTACTGACCTCAAATCAAATAATTTGTGCACAGGTTTTATACATAAGTACGCTAAGAAATTCGTAAAATAATTTATTATTTTATAACGGAAGAGATATTTACCTTTATAGATCAAAACCGACCTATGATGTATTTCTCTAATTTCTACAATCAGATCTTTTATGCGTTAAAGTTATGTTCAAAAAACCAAATAGAGCAATTTACAACTATCTATAAAAAAAAAAGTATAAAATTCATTTCACGAGAGAGCATTTTTATACTATGTTAAAGTTTTACTCTGTTTAAAGTAAATACTTAAATTTTCTTTTTCCCCTTAAGAATTCGTCAAGTATGCAAAAAGCGACGCATTGGCCCCGTCTTTCATCATCAGAGTATGAAAAAACTCTTTTATTTCAGTGAATAATGAAAAACTTTTGTTTTAACAAAGCATATAAAACATTTTATTTATAACTCTTAGCTTTCAACTCAACCTTTCCCTCACTTTCTTCATTATTAATATTTTATTGCTTAATTCGTGTTTTTAAACTTAAAAATTATAAAATAAAACTTCTATGCACTAAGTGCTTGATCTTTTTACCCTACTTTTAATTTAAATTTATTTTTGCTAAAAGGGAAAGTGCACAAAACAATGAAGTAAAATTATAGGACTGTGAGCATGTAAAATTATGATTTTCGCTTTTTATATAAAGTTTTAATTGAATAAAGAAATTTGTAAATGTGCTGAAGGAAAAAAGTAAAAATTTGTTCTTTTTAGGCTTTTAAGCCTCGTGATATCACCAGACTTGTGTAATTTAGTATGGTTGGGCTTCAAGAACACTGCTTATGTTTGAGAAAAACATATTTCACTTCATTAGAAAAATGCTTTATTTAACCTCAAGTGATTTTGTCTTGCCGCCCTTAAAAATATAAAATATCAAATGGATAAGTTTCCATTTGAAACATCATAAAAACGGCTTCAGTTTTTTCAATAATTTCATCATTTTTAAATGAATATATTCCATTATATTTTTGATAACGACCGTCGATAATATGTTATTTCAAGACCTGTGTCACAAGTGTTTTGGAAAACAATGGCATCATGTATGAAGCCATCGCAATTATATCTTGATGGCTTCATTCATAATGCTATTGTTTCAAAACATGTCAGCAAAGATGATGTCTCATAATTACAAATAATCAAAATGAAAAATTATGAAAAACATATCATACGCCTTCGTGGATATTTGATCAGCTTCTTTTAGAGATACTATGGATCAACAAGCATTATGCCAACAACTAGAATGGGCTCCTGTCGTCATGTTTTCAGCAAACTACTTCTGGCACATCACTGATTAATCCATCATATTTGCTTTGTATAAAATGACCTATATGAAGTAGATACTCGTACCGTTAAAATGGCAATAAAGAACGAAATGATTTCATGATCACAACCTAGAAAAGTAGGAAGAATGTAATGGTAATGATAGTTTCAGAGCTACCGCTAGAGACCAGCACCAACTTCATCCTCACTTTTTGTCTGACCCTCTCGTGACTCTTCCGACATTCTATGCCATATTATATTTTTTGATAATTACCAAATTACAAGTTTTTTTGACGAAAATAGAAGGAGAACTTCAATTAGAGATATTTTCAAATGATTTTATTTTATTAAAACTTGGTCACTCAAATTCGTATAGAGTGACGTTTTACATAAACCTTAACGTTTACTGACGGTTTCTTCACAGAGCTCCTCGTGATAAAACGTCTCTGATGATGTAGGAGAGTTATAAGAGATAAAAAACATGCAAATCCAGCAATTATTCAGGTGGATATCATATGTTGCTTCGTGGAAAAAATATGTTATTAGAGGGCTTCAAGACTGTTTGTTCAAACCAGAAAAAAATTCAAATAGTCTTAAAATCCTCTTATAAAATATTTTTGCTACTCAACCTCTTATCTCAGCAAGGTGATCACAAATATTTATTTCATTTCAAGAAGTATACAAACTAGAGGAAAATATTCGTGAAAAATATTTAGATTTATTTAAGTGTTCCCAGAAATTCGCAGTCGCTAAAATCAATAATGATAAGGTAAGAAATTGACGTTTATGAACGTGAGACAGGATGCAACCTCTTTATTTAAACAATATTTAAATTGTTCCAAATAGGACAGTAAAATGGAAACAATAAATACTTAACGTCAAAAATGGCCAGATATATTATAAAGCGATATCTCAATTGTGTGTAATTTTATATTGAGATGTATTGAAATTCTGTAAATTACATTAACAAAATCGGGTACTAGGTACCTCGGATCTTTTCCTTGACATATTGGAATAACTACACTCACTCTCACTTATCCGGACTCGCTTCACTCGTCCTTAAACATTAATAACATTCTTTTACAGCGGTCACCCATTTAGGCACTGACCTCACTCGATGCTGCTTGACATACAAATCCAACGAAAAATATTAACTAGTAATGCGTTGCATCAAGAACTCACGGCAAAGAATACATAAAAAAATATTAATTTAAAACAAGCGAAATAAGTTTATCAAAACATTCGGATGCTATACCATTTTAAAGTATAAACTCAAAAAGGCTCGCATCGCTTGCTAGTTTAGGTATCTTTAACATTTACATAGTAAAAAAGGCTCCTCGCTCGCTAGATTGCTTATATTTATAATAATACAAAGTTAAAAAAAAAAGGCTCGCTTCGCTCGCTAGATTGCTTATATTATAATAAAAATATTGTAAAAAAGGCTCGCTTCGCTCGCTGATTGCGTATATTTATAATAATAAATGGTAAAAAAGCTCGCTTCGCTCGCTAGATTGCGTAGATTTATATTCATGCAATGTAAAAGAAGGCTCGCTTCGCTCGCTAGATTGCTTATATTTATATTAATGCATATTAAAAAAGGCTCGCTTCGCTCGCTGATTGCGTATATTTATGATAATAAATGGTAAAAAAAGGCTCGCTTCGCTCGCTAGATTGCGTAGATTTGTGATAATACAACGTTAAAATAGGCTCGCTTCGCTCGCTAGATTGCTTATATTTATAATAAAATATATTGTAAATAAGGCTCGCTTCGCTCGCTTGATTGCGTAATTTAATGATAATAAATGGTAAAAAAGGCTCGCTTCGCTCGCTAGATTGGCTTATATTTATAATAATTACAAGTAAAAATTCGCTTCGCTCGCTAGATTGCTTATATTTTAAATAAATATATTGTTAAAAAAGCCTCGCTTCGCTCGCTAGATTGCTTATATTTAATATTAATGCATATAAAAAGGCTCGCTTCGCTCGCTAGATTGCTTATATTTGTAATAATACAACGTTAAAAATAAGGCTCGCTTCGCTCGCTTTAGATGCTTATATTTATAATAATACTGACGTTAAAATAGGCTCGCTTCGCTTTTTAGATTGCTATAATTTATAATATAATATTATATTAAAAAAAGGCTCGCTTCGCTCGCTAGATTGCGTATTTATATTAAGCTAGGAAAAAGGCTCGCTTCCTCGCTAGATTGATTATAATTTATATAACAGACGTTAAAAATAGGCTCTGCGCTTCGCTCGCTAGATTGCTTATATTTAAATATTAATGCAATATTAAAAAAAGGGCCGCGTAAGATTAATGAGTTGACGAAATAAGATGGTTCTTCACATTTCAGAAGAATGGACGGCGCGTTTGTTGTGTGTTTGTGAGTTGTGTGTTTTGTGTTTTGTGTGTTTGTTTGTAGTGTCGCGATAACGCCGGTAAAAATGACTCGATTTGAATAAAATTTTGTATACAGGTAAAAAGGGCTACTTCTGATGTCAGATACTAATTAATTTAATATTAATGCATATTTAAAAAAAGGCTCGCGTATATTTATAATAAAAATGGTAAATAGAAGGCTCGCTTTAAATTTTATTTTTTTGAGTTTCATTATTTTAGCACCATTTTTAAATTAATAAAAAAAACAATGAAAATCGTTGAACATGAAAATATATTTTCTTTTTATACTCTTTAAGAGCTTTAAACGATATACAACACGATTTTTTTGCTCAAAAATTTTTTATCCGGTCGCCATTGGCCGCCATTTTGAAAATATTTTTCGGAATATTACCAAAAACTATACAGCTCTGACATATAAGTTAATTTTACTTGATATAAAAGTATCTAAAGTATATTACAATAGATACTTTATCTTGCAAAATTCTTATAAAATTAGTAAAAACTAATTATTATATTAAATTATGGCCGCCATGTTGAATTTTTCGGAATTTAGTATATACATTTTTTGTTCTACTATCAAGGCTTTACAACGATATATTTACTCGAGTTATTGTCCTGTCGAATTTGTTAAATTATTTGGGTTCATTATTTTAGCCGCCATTTTTAAATTTTTCAAAAAATTTTTAAATTTTGAACCATGAAAACATATATTTCTTTTCTACTCTTTAAGAGCTTTTCAAAACGATATACACACGATTTTTTCGCTCAAATTTTTTTTATTATCCGGCGCGGCGATTTTGGCTGCCATTTTGGAAAATATTTTTTCGGAATATTACCAAAAACTATACAGCTCTGACAATAATTAGTTTTACCTGTATACCAAAATTTTAATCAAAATCCGTCCAAATTTTTTACGGCAGTTATCGCTGACATCTACAAACAACACACAAACACAACAAACACACAGACTTCACAAACACACAAACAAAGCGCCGTCCCCAATCTTCTGAAATGTAAGAACTCACTTACGTTCGTTCAAATATAGAATCCGTATTTTAATGAAACAGAGTATACTTATTTATTACATAAAGGGATACATTTACCAAAGTTTAATTCTATTATAACATTTTTAAAAAAAAAACGTATAGGTAAATGTCATCTGACAAAAAAACTAATGCTGTTAAGATAAAACTTAAACAAATTGATTTGAACATTTTTCCGCGTTTTAGGCATTTTCAAAAATGTTGCTAAATCATTATTGCCAGTTAATAACGTTAAGTGGTCGTATCGACTTCGGCCCGGTTTCATGCGAGCCTTAAACCCCATCAAAAATGACATCCCATTAAAAACTTATTTTTTAACAATCGCAATTTCGTTTTCCGATTATTTACCACTGTTTTATCGATATTTTGTTACATAGAATAATCATATTGACCCCGGATTGGTTTTATTCAATTTAGCGCTCCAAGGCCATAAATAAAGACTTTTTCATGAATAATTTGAATCCTAAATTTTACAGACTCAGCAGCAATCTGGGTTAATGACGTCACCAAAAACCAGGTTTTTGGTTGTCAATAGGCCTCGTTTCGTGTTCTTTCTTAAAGTATATTTTGATAGTAGTATTTACTCTAAATGGTCTATATATGTATATGTATATGTATATAT
>JACMZG010001863.1:49979382-50161114 GCA_018340805.1 Microvelia longipes | reverse complement strand
CATAGAAAAAGGCTTTCGCTTTGCTCGCTAGATTGCTATATTTACAAAAATACACTTAGTAAAAGGCTCGCTTCGCTTCGCTAGAATGTTTTATGTATATAATACCATAGAAAAAGGGCTCGCTTCGCCTCGCTAGATTGCGTATATTTATTAATAATAATACTAAAAAAAGGCTCGCTTCGCTCGCTTGAGATTACTTATATTTATAATAACATAATAGTAAATAAGGCTCGCTTCGCTCGCTAGATTTGCGTAGCCATTTATATTAATGCCAGAGCTACGAAAAAAGCTCGCTTCGCTCGCTTGAGTGTAAATGTTTATAATATGCATAGTAAAAAAGGCTCGCTTCGCTCGCTAATTGCTATATTTATAACAATACAAGTAAAAAAGGCTCGCTTCGCTCACTGATTTGCTATATTTTAATAATTACAAAGTAAAAAAGGCTCGCTTCGCTCGCTAGAGATGCTTATATAATAATACATGTAAGAAAAGGCTCGCTTCACTCGCTAGATTGCTATATTTTTTATAATAATACAAAGTAAAAAGGTTCGCTTCGCTCGCTTGATTTTTTATATTATAATAATACAAAGTAAAAAAGGCTCGCTTCGCTGCTAGAATGCTATATTTATAATAATGCATAGTAAAAAAGGCTCGCTTTCGCTCCCGCTAAAATGCTTTACTTATAAAATACATGTAAAAAAGGCTCGCTTCGGCTCGCTAGATTGCTTATTTATAAAAAACATAGTAAAAAAAGGCTTGCTTCGCTCGCTGAATGCTTATTTATAATAATACATAGAAAAAAAGGCTCGCTTCGCACGCTAGATTGCGTATATTATAATAATAATAGTGAAAAAGGCTCGCTTCGCTTGCTAGATTATATATTTATAATAATACATAGTAAATAAGGCTCGCTTCGCTCGCTAGATTGCGTAGATTTATATTAAATGCAGAGTAGAAAAGGCTCGCTTCGCTGCTAGAGTGTACATGTTTATAATAATGCGTATTAAAAAAAGGGCTCGCTTCGCTCGCTAATTGCTATTTATAATATACGAAGTAAAAAAGGCTCGCTTCGCTCGCTAGATTGCTATATTTATAATAATACAAAATAAAAAGGCTCGCTTGCTCGCTAGAATGCTTATATTTATAATAATACATGTAAAAAAGGCTCGCTTCGCTCGCTAGGGTGCGTATATTTGTCATAATGCAACGATATATTACTCGAGTTATTCCTTTAAATTTAAATTTTTTGTGTTCATTGTTTTAACTGCCATTTTTAATTATTCAACGAATTTGAAATGTTGGCCATGAAATATATATTTTCTTTTTCTACTCTTTATGCGCTTTAAAACGATATACAACACGATTTTATTGCTCAAAATTTTTTATCCGGTCGCCATATTGGCCGCCATTTTGAAAATATTTTTCGTAATATTACCAAAAACTATACAGCTCTGACATATAGTTAATTTTATTTGTATAAAAGTATCTAAAGTATATTACAATAGATCTTTATCTTGTAAATTCTTATAAAATTAGTAAAAACTAATTATTATATTAAATTATGGCCGCCATGTTGAATTTTTCGGAATTTAGTATATAACATTGTTTGTTCTACTAATCAAGAGCTTTACAACGATATATTACTTGAGTTATTCCTTTAATTTTAAATTTTGTGAGTTCATTATTTTAGTCGCCATTTTTAAATTTTTCAAAAAATTTTAAAATTTTGACCATAAAACATATATTTTCTTTTTCTACTCTTTAAGAGCTTTCAAACGATATACAACACGATTTTTTCGCACAAAATTTTTTTTTATCCGGTCCGCCATATTGGCTGCCATTTTGAAAATATTTTTCGGAATATTACCAAAAACTATACAGCTCTGACACATAATTAGTTTTACCTGTATACAAAATTTTATCAAAATCGGTCAATTTTTACGGCAGTTATCGCGACACGTACAAACAAACACACAAACACACAAACACACAAACTCACAAACACACAAACAAACGCGCCGTCCCAATCTTCTGAAATGTAAGAACTCACTTACGTTCGTTCAATTAAATCAAATAGTACAGGTCTTTTCCTAGAGATGGAGGGAAGTGTTTTTGCTAAGTTATAATATAATAATTAATGTATGTCATTTTTAAGATTAATTAATTATTTTATCTTTGCATGATATTAATTGTATATTTATTTAATAAATACATATTTATATAAAAAAAAATCTTGATAAAATTGTATTATTATTACTATCATTATTATTGTTCTTTTGACTTAAGTATGATTTATACTTTATTCCTGTTGATTTCTTATGGATTATTGTATTTAACTAAATAATTGTTTGATTGATTGATTAAAAAAAAAATGCTGTGTATGAAGCAACTTATTGTAAATAAGCAGCCTCATATAATAATAATAATAATAATAATAATGCCCGTTTAGAGCCTTGCGGCTCATAAGGGATAACCCCTGCGGGAACAACCTCGGGTGGTTGTAGCAACCATTACGCTCAAAGTGTATTCTAAAGTTGGCGATAATTTATCTAAACTATAATCATCTATAAACACAGAGCGTAACCTGGGATGCGAACCCCAGACCTCCGTGGGTGTCATAGGTCAGTGTATAAAGACTAACGCCTTAACGACCTCGGCCACGGAGGCGGCTAGCAGACTCATAACTATATTTTAATAAATATATTTAGTTTCTCTCTCTATTGACAGTTATGCTTTGATTCATAATAAATGTCTAGACGTTCTAAATTATTTAACAGTATTTAGCTTATCTAAAGTGCTGCATCATCATAAAACTTAATCAAAACATTGCTGAGGAAGCATATCAAACTCTAAGAACTAGTTAAGCCACCAAAACAGCAAGTTATTATGAAGTAAAAAGGGACGAAACTTTAACAAAGAGCTTCATATAACAGATATAAACTTACCAAGGAAATGTAATCCTAGTAACAAAACTGACCAATCAGAAATTTATGTAAAGAATCCTTTTGAGTCTTATACCAATCAGAACTAGGCTAGACTTCAAAGAGAGGATTTTCCAGAAAGTCGTGCATAACCCAAAGTAATGAGGGGATTAACAGCTTACAGAGGAAATTCCCCTGGGCATACCCTTTCCTTTACCATCATTAAAGGTGACCACACAATCAACAATAATTTGCTTTCCAACTAAATCTCATACAACACTTTGCATAAATTCATTTACAAGGTGTATTTTATTCTTTGATAGAATGTTAAAAAATGGTTCTTTTTTACACATAAATAAAAAGGAGTAGTGGAAAACCAAACAGGACTGTATCATACCCAAAATGGATAGTATATTGAAAATGGTTAGGGAATTTTATATCCAGAAGAGAAAGTATCACACCCAAAATGGATAGGAAACACCCATATGCATATCAGATTCTTTTTTAGTTTTCGAGATATTTCGATACATCTATGTATGTATGTATATCAATATATGTATGTAAGTATATACGACATTTTGTTCCTAGACGTTTCTATGGTACACAATAAGTTTCCAATGCTTTCTCGGATCGAAATGAAACTTGGTTCGAAAATCGACCTCATTAATGTCCCGAACCCTATTGTTTTTTAAATATATGTGACGTCATTAACCCATAATAATGATTCTGCAAAAATTTCAAAAATTTTTCTGATCGGGCAGCGGCTCCCAGCACCGACGCTGCGTAGCGGCCAAGAGGCCGAAGACCTTTTGTTTTAACAAAACAAAAGGCCTATTCCTCACCTATTATCATAGGTTATTGATGAAATATTGTCTTCATAAAAAAATTTGAAACCCAGAATATAACAAAATTTTCATTTGATGATTTACATATTACGTGTTTATTTTTCTTTATTGGTACTGGTATATGTGGTACCAACAAAATCTGTAATTGTATGGCATCTATTCCTAAAGCTAACCTGAGAATAACAACTCTTACAGCTGGTACTATTTCTAAACATTGACTTCAACTTCTTATGACAGTCTGCTTTATCGTACTAAACCTAAAACAGAAAAAAATGAATTACATACAAGTCATAACAAAGTAAGTTTATCAAAATTGCATGTTCCTCGTGTTAAGTATCCTCCTCGTTTATCTTCATTATATCTAAGCATCTTTATTATACGTACAGGTGTAATATATGAGTTCAACTTATATACATCACGTATAGTAATAGGGTGGGGAGGCAAAGCCAGGCAAATAGGCCGCGTTGTTGGGCCCTTCTTGCTAGTATATTACGTATTTGTACAAGCAAAAACATTCATCCGTGTAAGCCAAAACAATCTTTCATGAAAATTCGCAAAATTAATAAATTTGTCTGTATTTAAAAAGTTTTGATACTTCACAATGAAACATTTTTTAATACAGATTTGTTTTTAACGAATCTTAATCAGAAAATATTCAAGCTGAATCAAATGACTGTAAGTCATTATTTAACTGTATAGATGTTATATAATTACACTTCACTCTGGGCTAGGAATTACAATTCCTACAATATAATATTACTTCCGACAAGCCAATTGACTTGAGGCCTGTTGGTGTAGGAAGGAAATATTGTAAAGCCCTACCCAATATTTTGCTGAAATGTTTCATTAAAATAAATAAAGCTCCTCATTACCAAATGCAATGTGGTATTAGTTAGAAAAAACTGGCGCGGAGGTCCACAAGCCGGGCGAATTTTCTTTGAAATGCGCGCCTTCTTGCTTTTCAATTCTATGTTTGCTTATTTTTTTCGGTATATATTTAATAACCTAAACAGTAGCGTCAATAGTTTTTATTTATTTTTTTCGATTTTTTCTAAGGAAATTCGCATGTTTATCTCCCAGATTATACACTACACAGCGAAGCATTATTTCCACTCATATGAAGCTTGGGTTTATGCTAATTTTTTTTAGAAAAATTCAAAAAATTAATGTATTACGCTACTGCTTAGGTTATTAAATATATACTAAAAAATAAAGCAAAAATTGTATTGAAAAGCAAGAAAGCGCACATTTCACAAAAAATTGTCCGGCTTGCGGACCTCGGCGCCATAATTATTTTAAGTTATAAACCTAAATACTGTAAAAAAAAAATAAAAAATTAGCACCGGTACCAAAACTCGAACCCGGGAACCATAGCTTTCGTACCGGATTTATTAAATTAAGCACACCAAAAACATCGAAAACAACACCCCACTCCAAAATTGTTTTAAATAACTATTTTTTGGTTTTTTGTTATTTTCCACGGTTTTTTAAACTTTATGGTCACTTAGAGTGATCGTATCGACTTCGAATCAGATTCAGTTGATTCAGGGTCCCAAAAACATAAATAAGGACCTGTTTTGCGGAGAAAAATAATAACCTCGAATTTTTATGATTTTTACGACTCAGAAAACCGGGTCAATAACGTCACAAAAACCTGAATTCTAGTTTTCAATAGAGGTCGCGTCCTCCCCAAGGTTGATTTTTTTACCATAAATATACATCCGTTTTATTTCCAGCGGTCATCCATCCAGGCACTGACCTCCTTAGAAACTTAGTATACTTATTTATTTAATAAATAAACACACTTCACCAAATTTCAACTCAATTGAGATGTTTTACAACTTTTTAAAAAAAAGAAATACTGATAACGAGATGAATCTTGGGAAAATTGTTGACTAAAAAAACAAAATTCTTTAAATAAGACAAAGAACAAAGTCAAAAAATAAAGTCTTCATATAAGACTTTATTATATGTCTACAGCCATGCCTAATTTCAAATCGATCAAAAAATTTTCCGCCATTAATGAATTTCTAAATGTTTTGTTGCGTCATTGCGGGTTAATGACGTCATAAAAATATTACTCGGATTGCACAACTAGAACTAAAGTTTGATTTCTGCACCAAGTTTCAACTCTCTACATAAATACACTGGGAACTACGATGATATAATAGACACACAGTAAAAAGTAGGATGTCTCAAAAAACCTAAAAGGCATAATTTAGGTAAAAATGTTGGTTTTAAATTTTTAGTGCAAACAATACTTTTCCTTTATACCCACGGTATAAATGAGGAAAAGTAAAAACTTTCAAATAGATTAATTTAATAAATGCTTTAATATAATATTATTATCTCGAGTTATTTTCGTATTTATTGTATGAAATTAACTTTTTATGACGAAGCAATATAAACTGCTCCTTTATAAAATAAAAACAAAATAAAAGGCAGGATGAAAGTAGTTTATATTTTTCCTGGCGTAAGGACACTTTATATTGCTATAGAGGAGTTTATAAGAAGTAGTAACTCAAAGAAAAAATATATAAGAGGGAGGGAGGGAGAGATTTTCTAATGTAGCAGATGGACTTTACATGTAACTCTCTTTTTTAAAAGAGAATAAACCCTTTTGAGTCAGGTATCTTCAGCGAAAAGAAGGTATCTTTATGATCTCTAAGAAGTATAAGGGAGAAAAGTAAACAGACTTCAACAGGAAAAGAAAGAAATGATAAATCAAAAAAGGAAAAAAGATAAAAACAAACACTTCTAGCAGGAAAGACACAAAGTGAACTTCTGCCTCTAGTATTAAACCATAAGAAAATAATATGGTTCCAAAGACTTCCTAGGTAAAGAAAATTCTCAAACTCATCTTATCTTCTTATATAGCTATTTTAACTTTAATTTTTATCATAAATCTTTTTCCCTTTTTAGAATTTCTTAGTCAACTTATTATTCGATTTTTTATCTTCAAAGGTTTAGACAATTTTCTTAATTATAATTAATTATTTTTAAATTAATTTTTAGATTTAAAAATGCAATAAAACTCAAATTAGTAAAAATAATGTTATTTATTTGCGGCTTTTGCTTTTACTTATTAATACTCTAAGTATATAGGAAAAGAAATGTGGCTGTATACGAAATCCGAACTGAATTTCAACTAAATTATCCGTTTTCCATTTGTTTAATGCCTTCACGGTGTTTTATACCAAGTTTTCTTTCTATATGTGCATTTGTGAGTTAACATCAAAGTTATCAGTGTATTTGTGCTAAAGACACTCGGTTCAAATTTAGAAACCCATATAATTATAATAAATCTGATACCATAGTGATAGCGATTGAAATTAGGGAGAGATGGGATCACCTAGCAAGTAGCCCACAATTTGGGCATTTTTGCTACCACCCTCTCTCCTTAGACAAAAGATGGTGGTCTACCTTTTGAGTCCTAGTGCAGACATTTTGCGTCTAATCTTCAGAAAATCGATTGCTATACTATAAGTGTGTATAGCTTTAACTAGAAACAACACGTGCCCCACTGCCAGCACGTGCTTTCATGCTCTTAAAACCATAAGGCAGAAACATATAAATAATAAATAAATATATACATATATATATTTTTCCCCCTCTAGTAGACATCCTACTAGAGGCCGTTTATTTGCAGCCTATATATATATATATATATATATATATATATATATATATATATATATATATATATATATATATATATATATAATATTATCATATAATCAGCCACTGAGAGTCCTAAATTTTGCCTCCAGGTTCATTTAGAGTTAGGAATATTTTACGAGTACTTGACAGGCTTGAAACCGACTGCTTAACGTCCCATTCGAAGGACAGCATGAAAAAGTATTTATTAGAGGAAATCCTCTCGGCACGCAAGAAAATCCTAGAGGCTCTGACTGGAATCGAACCAGGACTGTCTGGGTTGTAGATACACCTACCATTCAACCACCGGGACCCAAAATAATAAATACATATTTTAAATGCAAAGCAAACTAGAAAAAGCACAAAGTGTAATAAGACTGAATAAAACGAAAAATATTCATATGTTGTTTAACTTTCATAAGTATATATTTAATTTATAACTTATAATGATAACCTTTGGTAAATTTATATGTACTTTAAAAAAGTAAAAAAAAATTAATATGTTTTTCAACAATGTAGTGTCACTTTTATACCCCTAAGCTACTCCTGGGATATTATTAATGTTAAAAAATCCTTTCCCTTATTGTGTATTCCATATTTTTGAAATATTAAACCGTTATATTAAAAAAATATTAATATGACTTTTTGGTATAAATTCATATATAAAAACAATATTTAGGTTTAAAAACCCCCACAGCGATAATACCACGCATTATTTCATGTTATGTATTACTTACTAAATTTATAATTATTTTTTTTATTTATTTTATCTTCAGTTTAATTTTGTTTGCATGCTGTACATAAACATGGTATGTTGTATGTTTAAAAATAATTAATTGTTTAACTTGTCATTTTGAAAGTGGTAAGTTTTAGAATATATTAATATTAAAATCCATGCATATATTGGTTGTTGATTAAGACATGTTAATCTTAATAATATTTAAGAAAGCTTAATATTTAATATTTCTTATACATGATTAAATACTATTTAATCAAGTATTAAAAGTACTTTTTATTTTAATGAGGTCTCCTCTGAAGAGATTTCTAAAATTATTGATGGCTTAAGAGGTGGATCAGGTCCTGGTTTTGATGGACTCCGTGCCAATACTCTGAAGGAAATCAAAATGTTTATTCTCTCTCCTCTTACATATTTAGTGAATTTAAGTCTTAAGACAGGCACTTTCCCTGACTATTACAAAACAACAATAGTTACTCCTATTTACAAATCAGGGGAAAGAGACACTGTTACTAACTACAGGCCCATATCTTTATCATCAAATATAGCCAAGATATTTGAAAAGTAGTTAAACAGCAGTTGGTGAGAGATATTTAAAAACCAATAATATTATGTCTAATAAACAGTTTGGTTTCCAGGAGGGGCTTGGCACTGAGGATGCCATTGCTCAACTCACAAAAATCATTTACAATAATTTAGATAATGGTAAAGCGTGCTTGGCCATATTTTTGGATCTGGCCAAAGCATTCGATACCATTGATCATAAAATCCTTGAAACTAAATTAAAAGAATATGGAATTTTAAATGAATCCTTGTCCTGGTTTGTTTCCTATCTGAAAGATAGGCAACAAATGGTCAAATAAATGGTATTTTTAGTGAACCAGCCACAGTGTCTTTGGTGTACTCAGGGCACTGTTATAGGGCCAATTTTGTATATTTTATACTTGGATCAGCTTTTATCCTTCACTGGCTGCACAGTGTTGTCATATTGTGATGATACTGTTTTGGTCATTGAGGGGACAGCTGGTCGGAGGTATTTAAAAATCTATATCTGTCTATACCTTGTTAAAACCTGGCTTGATCATAACAAACTCACTTTAAATTCACTGAAATCAAGTTATTTGACCTTTGGAATTACCAAAGCAACACTGCCTCAAATTGATGGAAATTTAATAATTAAATCACATGACTCTTGCCAAGCGAAGATCACATTTGCTCTAATTCTTGCCTAATTTTAGAACATAAAAGTGTTGTTCAATATTTAGGAATACTTATTGATCAACACTTGAAATGGGACTTTCATATTAATAATTTAATAAAAAAAGTACGACAGTTTTATTACGTCTTCTTTATTATGCGAAGATTTGCCAGTAGATTAGTTTTAAGATCTCTGTATTTTTGCTCTGATACAATCCAGATTACAGTATGGTGTTGTAGGGTGGGTGGAGCAGGTATTACTTGCTCAACCTTCTTTACAACACTCAAAAAAGGATTATAAAAATAATCCTCAGAAAAAAGTTAGATTACAGTACAGAGAAACTATTTAAAGATTTTAAAGTCCAAAATCTATTGAAATTAATAAATTATAAAGCAATTTTCAGCTATATAAGGATAAGAATATTTTTTATTAAAAAAATTGACCATGATCCACTTCCAAACATACAAACACATCCATTCAACTAGATCCACAGACCAATAAAATATTTAGTTCCAAATGAAAACTGCTTTTGGGCAAAAATCTTTATCTATAGGGTACAGATCTCATTAGTTCCTTACCTAAGGAATTAAGAGTTGTTACAGATATTAAAAAATTCAAAACTGAACTAAAAGATATTTTAATGAAGACTCTTCTTAATTAATTTTATTATTATTATCATCATTATTTTTTAATCTAGTTTAAAAGCAGAACAAAATCAAAGATTATTAGTTTCTATTACTTATTTGATAGAACTAATAATCAATACTTTGTATGTAATACTTTGTTTATACAAAGTATTCCTATTGATGTTCATCATTGAAACAATTAAAAATGATTTAATATTATTTAACAATTATTAAAAACCAATAATCTTTCTCATTTTTTATTTTATCATTCTTCATTTATAAAAATTATTTACAACTCTTAATAAATTATAAGATGATGTATACTAATAGCTGCAACTGTAATAATTTTCTTTTTCTCTAAGTAATTTCTCTTAATATAATTTTATTTATTTTTTTTTTCTTGTAAGTAACTACTTATTTTAAATTTCTATTTATTTTTGTTAACAGGATATTTTCTTTATATTTCTTATTTCTTAATCTATTTTTATAACTTCTATACAACTCCTTCGCCAAGCTCAAGCTATGGCTTTTTTGGTGAAGAATATATTACAGTTTTTTTTTGTCTAAATTGAATTATTTTTTTTGCTGAATATGTATTTTTTATAATTTGTAATAATTTTTGTAATTACATTTTTTTCAATAAACTATTAAAAAAAAAAAAAAAAAAAAAAAAAAAATAAGAGCATTATAAAAGGAAAAAATAAACCAACATAATCCAAGAGCTGGACCTAAACAAAATGGACTTATTTTGTACTGCCTCAAACCCAATTTGTCTGAAACTACGAGTATACCTTAACTGGAAAAGAAAAAACATAGTCTGCCTATCTAGAGTGGAGACATTTGTATAATTGCGCACGCTCAAATTTGTATAAAACAGCGCAGTTTCTTAATTTTCTTAAAATAAGAGGTTGGTCCCATGCAAAACTGGGCTTCAAAACTTTTTTAAAGCTGATAAAATTTTCTATAAATTAAGTGTTTCTTCATCAAAGTTAGATAACTACAACTAAAGTACTGGCATTGATGAAATCACCAAAAAAGTTGCTAATTTTTGCGTTGTTTTAGTCAGCGAATTTATTTAATAAAATATCTATGTTTTTGCATTTATTAAATCAGTTTGCAAATGCTATAACTTTAGTTGAAGTGATTCTACTTTTATGAATAAACACTCGATTTATTGGAAATTGTATCAGATTTAAAAATATTTTCTTCAAGGTTCACCCACGACAAACAGGGAACTACTCATCTAAAAAAACCTAAAGTTTGAGGGATTTTGTAAAAATTTAGCGAGCGCAATCATATGAAAGCTTCCACTGGATAGGAAGCCTATTTTCTTTCTTCTTCATTTAAGGTCCATTTAACAATGTATTTGTTTTCAAGCAGTACAAAATGAGTCACGTTTTTAGCACGTTTCTGGCTCCTAGACTAACATATACGGATCTCAAAAATAGATGTAAAATTAAAAACTGTTGGCTATGTAAAAATAAATTAAAAATGTTACAAGAAGGATTCGTAAGGTAAAGTATGCAATACATGTCACTCATGTAAGCAATAAGCGCTAACACAAGTCTAATATTAATTTCATCCCCAGAAGATGTTTTGAGATGGTAACATGTTGACATGCAAGTCTGTGCATTTCCTTCTTTCCTTGACAATCTAACAACTGTGTAGTAGAAATGGTTAGACATGTTAAAAAAATTATAAGTG
Source organism: Microvelia longipes (assembly GCA_018340805.1). Lineage (NCBI taxonomy): Eukaryota > Metazoa > Arthropoda > Insecta > Hemiptera > Veliidae > Microvelia > Microvelia longipes. The sequence goes on along the minus strand of JACMZG010001863.1, from coordinate 50,149,427 downwards.
GATAAAACATACATTTTCTATTCAAAAATAAATGCACACACACAAACGCACATATATATATATATATATATATATATATATATATATATAATATATATATATATAACTATATATTATATATATATATTATTTATTATTTATATACTAAAAGCTTGTGCAACACAGCAGATTTTTTTTCTATAGCTTCAGACAATAATATGTGCCTACCCATACCCATAATTAAATTAAGCCTGAACCGGATAATTTTATAGTGAATTCTAGTTATTTTTGGATTGACCACAATAATTCTTCCTAACATCGAAGTCGTAGAAAAGGAATAGAAACATAGTTCGGTTAAAATCAAACTTAATAATGAGAATTCCCACTTGAATTGTCAGTACACACAAAGAGGTAAAATTCTAGTTCTTAAGCGTAAATAATTTTTCTAATTAGGAATGAGGAAAATCCTTTGTCAACACAGAGTCAATATCATAAACCAAGATAACCTTTGAAGACTGAAAATAGTAGGATTAACAATACAGTCGGCAGCATGTTCTGTCACAGAAAGTCCCTGCTCTGAAACCATTCGTATTTAGCAAAGCCTCTCCATTCATTAATCATTGCTCTACATCACTTCGTCAACAGCTGGATTGGTAGGATTTACCTCGCAAACTTGATAAATGCTCTCATGATTAATTTTATAATTGTCTAATATGGCAAACAATTTTCCATAATCGATAGGTTAACATTTTAGATTAGGATTTTTTCTCTAATGATTATAATTATAAAACAATAACTACAGTTGTTAAAGAGGAAAAGTAATAATTTTAGGAAAAATTTAGTTCAACTTCATGGATTTAAAAACAATAATCACACAAGAAATGTCTTAATAATCAATTCGAAAAAGCCTCTCCACAATGTTAATTTAATAAAATTCAAAACCGGCTTTCAAACTAAACGGTCATCATCAGTCCCGGAGAGAAGAATATATAGATGTAGGTGAGTTTATGATATCATGACTAAAGACTGATATCATAACTGAGTCTCAGTCATGATATCATAGACTCACTTACATTTATATATTCTTCTCTCCGGCACTGATAATGACCGTTTAGGTTGAAAGCCGGTTTTGAATTGTATTAAATTAACTTTGTGGAGAGTTTTTTTCATATTGATTATTAGAATACAATCCACCTGTGCTTCACCCTAATAACAAAAAATGACTTGTTTGAAGCCATTTCTCTATCCCAATTTTTTACAGGAGTCATCATCTTTTAAAGGGAGTTTCTTCTAAAAGGGCTAGATTTTATAGTGCTATTTCCGTGGAAAAAATAGCTTTACGAATGAAACTTAACCATAGTTCTGAAAGTGTTCAGGACATTTAATTTTTTTACAGAGTAATCATGATTATTTGAAGTGTCTAGTTGAATTTATCATGCGTGTAACATATGGAAAACAAGGATTTGTGCTTGATAGCACTATTTTACTGTAATATTAGTGTACGTAAGTTGCAACAAACTAGTCGGACAGTATAAAGGTTTTGATTCTTGTACGTGGCAGTGACAGTGGTTTGCCCTAAAGCAATTTAACATATGTGCTCTTCTAGTGTGAAATTAAAGGGGTGCGGATCCGGTAGCATTTTACTTCCAAGCCGATTAATCCTGTTAGAATTAGCCATGAAATACAACTCTAAACCTGGTTTTGACGCAAAAACCAAGATCTAACAGACTTGGTTTTTGCTTTCATTGTTTATCTTTCTTTAAACTTGTGTGGATTTAATCAAATCAAGCCTTAGCGTGAAAATAGAATGGAAATAACAATATAAAACCTAAAGGTAAACAAATAAAGATATCTATTCTGGCGCGGTATCTGTAGTCTTAATCTGAGTCGAGTCTGTGCAAACAAACTGGACTTAAAAAGAGTGACAGATCCAAATTATAGCAGAGCAATCGATAAAAAGCATGCCTTTTATAGTTTTACAAAAACCTTTAAAACCTAAAATCAAATAATGTTAAAAAAGAGTACAAATTTAATTCGAATAATTGGAAATAACGTACATCAGACTTGTAGCAAATATCAAGGCAATTTAATATATAATTAATCCAGAAAAGGTCCGATTAGACTCTTTTGGATAACTATGAGATATCAAAGTAAGAACCGTTGTAATTAAATTATTAGCTCACCTCGCTTAATATTGCGATTATCACACATGTTTTAAATAAATTTTGATGTAAATTGAGTCTTCAAGGTAGTCAATGAAAACACCGGACCTCAGATGAGTAAAATATCGAAGTGAAATGATGCTTCATCGGACTCAACAATGTTATTGAATCAAGCTGGAATTAATACGAATGTACTATGGTTCTTTCTGATCAAATACATGACAAAAGGACAAAGTCTAAGTAGTCTTTATCGTCAAACAAAAAAAATTGTTACAGTTATCTATCGGTAATTGTCGTTTAATATTTAATTCGCCTCATCAAAAAAGTCCCCAAAAATATATTTAAAAAACTAACATATCATTATTTTTAATCGATTACACTCAGTTAACATTTATGTCAGACATTGTCTGTATCCAACCAAAGGGCTTTAAAGCCTATAAATATAAATAGCTAAGAAATATTAGTAACTCGAAATTACCAACAGTACTCAACAAATTCAACGTGGTAACATTGAAATATTTAAACAAGTAAAAAACCTAAAAATTTTAAATTAATCGTCTAATTTTTTAGAGAATTTTAAAGATATATATATACATATATATTATATATATATATATATATATATATATATATAATATATATATATATATATATATATATATATATATGTATATATAATATATATATATATATATATATATATATATATATATATAATATATTATATATATGTATATATATATATATATATATATATATATATATATATATATATATATATATATTATATATATAATCATATAATATTTATTTTTTATTTATTCAGGGTGGACCAGAAGTTTTCTCCCTCTTTGAACTGTATAAGATAGATTTTAAAATTTTTGGAGATCTCCATTATAAGAAATAATGTTTTTGACAAAACAATTTTCTCCATCACAAAAAGTTTCCCTTCTATAAAAGGGCAAAAATGAATAAGTTTCTTTAGGTAAAATAAATTTTACCTTTGTTTTTCACAACTAATAACTGTTTTTCACCATGAGCTAATTTTTTTGGTATAGAATACATAGAATCCTTAAATAGAATCCAACTTCCAGGTTAGGTATTTTACATTGTTATTAATATCAGATCGTCACGGCAGATACTGCAATCAGATCTGCCACAGCAAGCATAATATCTCTTTTAGTCAATACTTACTGCGTTATCCTTCGACTCTGTATCTGTATTAGGTCTCAAACCAGGGTGTCGCCTCTAACCAGGGTGTTGCTTTTTCTGATTAATTTCTTGGTCATTTTCTTCTTGATTGAGAAAAATAATCACCTAAAACATTAGTAGCTTCTTTACTATTATTTGTTGCATGTATGAATATATTTTAGTTTTTAATTTCAAGTATTTCTTTTTCATTATTTTGTCCAGTAACCACTTCATTTACTGTTTCCAGAGAATTCTAGAATATTTTTTACGATTAATTATTTTATTTTGATAATAAGTATTAATAGTAATTGTTTTAATTATTTAGTTGAGAATGCTGCTGTATTAAAGACATTTCTTTTTAAATTTAGTGTAAAAATGCATTTTAATTTAACAAGTAATTTTCTAATACTAATTACAACGCGAACTTAATTCAAGATTTGATTTTTTTAAATATTTTCAATAATTTTCTGTTGAGAACTAATGTAATAAAATGCTGAATTTTCGAGATAAAATGTTCTACTACTTTATTTACATTCTTTTCGTCAAACATTTCTCTCCACTTCTCCAGTCGTAAAAAATCAATTAGTTGTTTTTGATTTTCTACAGTCTTCACCTGATTAGTTTTTTAAAGAATTTTTCTTAATAATTAATATTTCTGTTTTTTTATCATGAATTGTTACAGCAAAAGAATGGTGGTCTGTAAAACTTTTATAACACTTAGGTAGATTGCTACCTAAAGTCATGGTAAGTGTTTTTTTTTTTTTTTTTTGTTTTTTTGAGTTGTATTAAATGGGTAATACATCATCTATATAGTTGTGTAGAAAATCTCTAAAACTATAGGTGATTCGCCCATCATTAAGATATAAAAAAAACTGAATTTGTTTTAGCGAATTTCTTTTGTTAACAGATGTAATGCTATGAAATTTTTACAACCCCTACAAACATTTTTTTACTATGACATCAATTTTTAATAATAGTATTAAGTCTCATTCTATAGTACACCAAAGTTTTCATTTTAAGACCTATGTACTGCTACAATGTTGTTAGTATTTTTATATTTTAATGTTATGCAATACCAGTCAGCTACCTCATATTCAGCATATTTTATGGATGAGGATACCACAATTTAGAGTTTAAAAATACATACATACACATATTATACATAATATATATATATATATATATATATATATATAATATATATATATATATATATATATATATATTATATATATATATGACACAATATAATTGTGCGAGAGACACCAAGGGAATGTAACAAGCAAAATGCAATGCTACATCTGGGAACTGTTCCATCATTCGACATTCGTCATACTTGAAGGCTCGACATAATGTCATGTCCCACTCTGTTTCGTTACGTCTAACTCATCAGGGCGCCGACAGAGCCTGAACTCACTCTGACCTTCAATTAATTCCGAAGAATATAATGTGAAGTACTTACCAGAGACGAGCGGTGCTCTCTTACCGCCATCATGCATGGCAAGCAAAACATATATCATTTTGATACTACCGAGTTTTGCAAAACATGAATAGTTGACACAATATAATTGTGCGAGAGACACCAAGGGAATGTAACAAGCAAAATGCAATGCTACATCTGGGAACTGTTCCATCATTCGACATGTCCCTTCAGAATTAATTGAAGGTCAGAGTGAGTTCAGGCTCTGACGGCGCCCTGATGAGTTAGACGAAACAGAGTGGGACATGACATTATGTCGAGCCATCAAGTATGACGAATGTCGAATGATGAAACAGTTCCCAGATGTAGCATTGCATTTGCTTGTTACCTTTCCCTTGGTGTCTCTCGCACAATTATATTGTGTCAACTATTCATGTTTTGCAAAACTCGGTAGTATCAAAATGATATATATATATATATATATATATATATATATATAATATATATATATATATATATATATATATATATATATATATATATATATATATATATCATTTTGATACTATATGTATCAATGTTCTATGTGTATTTATGTAAATTAAATACACTCAATTACGGCTTGTCTTTTAACGCAGCTGACAATCTACCCTTTGGTTCGACTTAGGTACGTCTGCGGTTTGTAAAAAGGAAGGAAGGAAGACAATTCTTTCTTAATGGCAGGGCTTGTAGCGCGGTAGAAGGTTTTAATATTGTTACCACTACATATCCACCGTAAACAAGGATCTTGAATAAAGGAGATGACGCATTAAGGAACTTTTACGACTCCATGGATGTTGCCTAAGAATAGAGATATAGGAGCAAATTTACCTTCCCAAAGCAACCTAGCTATGGCAAAACAACGCGCGAAACGCAGGTTATGTAAGAATAATAAGTCTGTCTAGTTTGCTCCTCAACTTTATGCTGTGCTTGCTGAGTCCATTGAAATAAAACGAAAATATATTACTTTTTACTATTTGTTTATAACCATAAAACAACAGAAAACCATCCTGAGATAAGTTTGCCTTTAAATTTAGGACTGTACAGTTAATGTAATAATTGTAAGCATGCGCTGTCCGGGCCAAGCATGTGCAGTTTGTTTTTGACGTTTGTTTTGTTATAGATTCTTCTTAATTTCTGTTATTGATGGAATCACTTTGTAATAAGGCGAATTGACTTAGTGCGTCATCCCCTTTATTCAAAACCCTTGACTGTAACGAAGAGGTGAGTGATCTAGAAAAGTTACTAAGTTCTTGCCAATAGTGCAAGGGATGAGTCTTTGGCGTATTAAGTCCCAGAGGTAACGCCCATAGACTAAGAATATAATAATGTAACTCTAATTCCACCGAGGAATTAATAAACATAGGTGAAATCCACAGCGTCATGACGTCATCCCACCCACCGGTGAGCTTGAGTTGAATTAAAAAACAAACGTATAAATTGTACTAATAAATAAATATACATACTTACAATTTATACGTACAGCTGTTTTATGTAGATAACATTTTTCTTTATATTCTTAATTTAGTATCTATCTAGCAAACAATACGTTATCTTCTAAATCTTGCCTCTAACCTTACATAAAATGACATAAGGTAGCAAACGAGTCTTTATTTAAACAAAATTAAAGACCTAAAACAAAGAAATATGAAAGATAATGATACAAGTTTATGATGTAAATTAGAATTATTTCATAGCTTTTGGATTTTTTGTTGAAAATTCTCAGTGAGCTAGTAAGCTTGCTAGAGGTGGCGTTTTTAATCTGTGCGTATTGCGATGGAGTCATCCAAAAGGACAATTCCACCACATCCAAGAGAGAGCACGAGTTTTTTATCAGCTGTATTTTTTACGTATGAAATATTTCTACTTAGCCAAAAATCATTTACTTGAAATAAATAAATTAAAATAGCGATTTTGATTCGCCAATTAATGTTAAAGATTTTAGTTTTAATAGAGGTTCATGGTATCAATTAGACCATCCCCCACCCCTTCACTATTGTTGTACAGTTCTGTACTCTGATTCAAGTGCATCAGACATCTGGAAACTAAAAAAAGTCGACAAACATGTGTTTCTTTTTACAAGGAAGACACCTGTCTTTTTTACTTTTCCTCATTTATACCGTAGGTATATATAGAAAAAGTATTGTGTTTGCAAAAAAATCCGTTATCGGAATGTCGCCTGAATTATCTATTCAGGTGTTTTTAAGGCCTCCTAAGTTGTTTTAACAAAATGATCTGTCTATATGTGAATGTGTGGGTACGCTGTTATCATCGTAGCTTCCAGCGTATTTATGATAGAGAATTGAAACTTGGAACGAAAATCAATATTTAAGCGTAGTTGTCTATCCGGAAACTAATTTTATTTATGACATCATTAATGACACAGCCTGAGGCAGACTGGGACGAAAAGGCTTAAAGGGGCCCATCAACAATATAATATATATATATATATATATATATATATATATATATATATATATATATATATATATAAGAGGTCGAGCACAGCCATACCGAAGTAGTACCATCTTAGGCTTTAAAAAGGTCATAGATAATCGTGATATTCTGAGGAAGAGCGAAGCGAGTTCAAAGATATAACACCCTATAACCAAGTAATACCAATTTAATCTTTGGAGAATCGTGACATTCTGAGGACTAGCGAAGCTTGTCCGAAGGTTCAAGGAATAGTTCCGATATACCCTGTACCCAATTTATTGAAACTTAAATGGCTGTAAAAAAAATAATTTCTCATGAAGTTGACAAAGTTAAGAATACGACCGGTTTCAGCTCAATTGAACCATTTAAAGTGGCGCAAATAGCATATTGATAAACTTTTTATACACGTATACATCTTCATGGCCCCTTTAGGCGATGAAAATTCTCTAAATGTAAACAATACATCATAAAAATACAAAAAATGATACGATACAATAAATATGTGGCCGCAAAGCGGCTACACGAATGCCCCTTGTGCCAACTAAAGCCCTTGGGCCCAGGGTCTGAGGCCCCTTGTGCCGACTAGAGCCCTTAGGCCCAAGGTCTGAGGCCCCTTGTGCCGACTAGAGCCCTTAGGCCCAAGGTCTAAGGCCCCTTGTGCCGACTTGAGCCCTGAGGTCCAAGGTCTGAGGTCCCTTGTGCCGACTAAAGCCCTTAGGCCCAGGGTCTGAGGCCCCTTGTGCCGACAAGAGCCCTTAGACCCAAGATATGAGGCCCCTTGTGCCGACTTGAGCCCTTAGTCAAGGGTCTAAGGCCCCTTGTGCCGACTAAAGCCCTTAGTCAAGGGTCTGAGGCACCTTGTGCCGACTAAATCCTCTTGCCCAGGGTCTGAGGCCTCTTGTGCCGACTAAAGCCCTTGGGCCCTGGGTCTAAGGCCTCTTGTGCCGACTTGAGCCCTTAGGCCAAGGGTCTGAGGCCTCTTGTGCCGACTTGAGCCCTTGGCCAAGGGTCTAAGGCCCTTGTGCCGACTAAAGCCCTTGGGCCTGGTCTAAGGCCTCTTGTGCCGACTTGAGCCCTTGGGCCAAGGGTCTGAGGTCCCTTGTGCCGACTATAGCCCTTGGGCCCTGGGTCTAAGGCCTCTTGTGCCGACTTGAGCCTTAGGCCAAGGGTCTGAGGCACCTTGTGCCGACTAAATCCTCTTGCCCAGGGTCTGAGGCCTCTTGTGCCGACTAAAGCCTTAGGCCAAGGGTCTGAGGCCCCTTGTGCCGACTTGAGCCTTTGGGCCAAGGGTCTGAGGTCCCTTGTGCCGACTAAAGCCCTTGGGCCCTGGGTCTAAGGCTCTTGTGCCGACTTGAGCCCTTGGGCCAAGGGTCTGAGGCCCCTTGTGCCGACTAAAGCCCTTGGGCCCAGGGTCTAATGCCCCTTGTGCTGACTAAAGCCCTTTGGCCAAGGGTCTGAGGCCCCATGTGCCAACTAAAGCCCTTGGGCCAAGGGTCTGAGGTCCCTTGTGCCTACTAAAGCCCTTGGGCCCGGGGTCTGAGGCCCCTTGTGCTGACTAAAGCCCTTGGGCCAGGGTCTAAGACCCCTTGTGCCGACTAAAGCCCTTGGGCTTAGGGTCAAAGGCCCCTTGTGCCGACTAGCCCTTGGACCAGGGTCTGAGGCCCCTTGTGCAACTAAAGCTCTTGGACCCAGGGTTTAAGGCCCCTTGTGCCAACTAATGCCCTTAGGCACAGAGCGGTCAGACCTATTAGAACCCTGCTTTGCTTTGTGGCTATGACCTGAGGGCTTGTATTTTCTTCCTTTATACAGGGCCTATATAGGTTTAATTGCACTAGAAGTGGTTTTAATTATAATATCAGCAAGGTTTGAACTCCTTGTAGCTCAAATGAACATGCTTCATGCATTGTACAGAAACACTTTTAAGAGGAGCAGATGCCATAAAGATGGAACGACCTTCACCTCATCTTGCTACAGTTTTTATCACATTTATTTTTTAGGAAAGTTATAAAAAATCAAAAGAAATAACTAATGCGTATAAAAAAAATAATTATAAAAATAACTTTGAGGGCCCGGACAGGCCCAGAAGGCTAAAGGGCCCGGAGGAGGGCCTCCCTGGGCGCGTCCGCAACTGGACACAGCAATAATTTTAAAAACTTTTAACACGTGGCATAATATTCGGGTTGAAATTGGGCACTTATGTGGCCAGGTATAGGGCTAACATACGAGTCAAATTTCATCTCATTACCAGAATTAGTTAATTCTTTATCGAATGACTTCATTAAAAATTGTTAACAGACGAAAAATAATCCAATTGAGTTGAAAGTTGGTACAACTGTACCACAAGTGTACTAAATTTTGTTTTAATACAACAAGTGTATCCATGATGCTTGTCGGATTATAATAGTTTAGCAGCATCGAGAGTGGTCAATGTCTAGATGGGTAACCGCTGGGAGTGAAACAGATGCATTTACTATCTGAGGACGAGTGAAGCGAGTCCGAAGTAGGTAGGATAAGCGTAGCATAATCAATGTGATGAGGAACCCCTTAACCGATTTTTTAAAAATAACAATAAAATAATAAAAGGAATTAATAAGAGCTCAGGTTGTAGAAATCAAAACATCATATACTAACTACCTCGTAATCGGATTAACTGGTCCCATCTAAAAGCTGATACATAAACGTACTTAATTTGAACAAAATTGCTTTATAACTAACAATTGCTCCAGTCATTTTTTACAAAAAATAGTGCAGATTAATAAAATAATAACTACTTACTCAATTTTTCCAAGAAAAATTCATTATTTGAAGGAAAAGCGAGGCAAACAACAATAGATTAAAAACGTGATTTTGAAATGAATTTTGAACGGGACTACCTAAAACATATTAAATCCCATAAAATAACATTTCCTTACAACAGGCAAATTGTGAATTAGTATTATTTATTTTCTTTAGCTAGAAAGGTAAGGTAACCCAGGTAGGTTAATTGCACTTTGTACCCGTTTTCTGTTTGCACACGCATCTCATACAGACTGTACTCTAGTTTAGCGTTTCCCAACCTTTTCAGTAACGCGACCCTATACTTTGCTTTTCTAAAGTTTGGCGACCCAAATGCATTTATTTTGCATAACCTGAAAATTGCAGGTGTTTTTATTTATTGCCGAACTAGTTATGACCCTACAGACATCATCAAATCATAATTTTCATGAGGTTTTTATACTTAAATAGAAAACTACATACTAATTGGAGTTCAAAAGAAGTAAATTATATAATTATATAATAGCAATAAAATATAAAAATATAAAAATTAGCATTGTTAAATATAAAAATAAGCATTTATTATTTAAAGGAAAAAATCAAATAATGATTATAGTAAACAAAAAAAAGAATAAAAAAATAAAATATGTAATATCATATTAATGACTAATTTGTTGCTGTTGGTTTTCCACTAATAAGTCAAGTCGTGTTTTGTTAATTCATTTCACTACTTTAATTAAAACGCAAAACTATAAAATAAATAAACTGGTGAAACAAATATAATTAAAAAACTTGTACGCAATATTAAATTAAACTACGTTAATGTTTGTTAGAACCAAATTCACATATAATTGAACATTATAATTTTAATAACCCGAACCTTTAAAAGAAGTAATAAGAAACTGTTAAACACAGTATTATCATAGGTATAACAATTCATCAAAGTTAGCAAGAATTAGATAAAGGCGGGTGCCTCTGTCGGTAAAGGACTTCTCTAAGAAATGTTTTGGCACGGCTTCTTTTGTTATCGCATGTTTTAAGTATTATCAATTTCTAAAATAATATCTGTTTAAGCAAAACTGTTATTTGCTTTATATAATAATCTTTTCACATATCTTTGTCATTTTGGTTGTTACTAAAAAAAATTTGGCGACCCAAAAATTTCGTTCGCGACCCAATCTGGGTCGCGATCCAAGGGTTGGGAAGGGCTGCTCTAGTTTACCCTATTAGATTACTCCATACAGATAAATTTGAGTGTAAAGAAAAATAATGCGGAATAGTGCACTCCAGTGCGAACAAACCTTAAAACGTACTAAATCTCGTTATGATATTGAATACATATTGGTCATTGCATACAGCCATTAAACCTGCAAAAGCCACTGGCCGTCGTTTTAAATATTATTTAAAATTAATTAAATAAAACATCGAGAATTCGACCGTTAGTTTTATTTATTAAAACGCTTTATAAGCATTTCTTGCGTCACAAACGTCAATAAATCGTTAAATTGTTTTATCTGGCCGATGCTAAATAAAAACCTATTCATCTTAAAGTTATACATTTGTAAATAGTTATTAAAATTATAGCTCAATAATCCAAATTATGTAAATACCTTTGTGATAGATTTTCGGTTGTTAAGGCGTTGTTAAAACAAGATTAACTATTTTCAAATAAAAACTTATAAAACGACGAAGAACTAAAAGAATTGGTCAAGGACATAACTAAAGAGCATGATTTGTACAAATTAGAAGGCAGTTATCAGGTTAATAAACTTTTACTCACAAAATATGTATACACTAGATTCAAAAATCTAAACATAGACATCCAAATCTTTTTTATTCCAATTTCTTTGATTAGTAAGTCGTTCAGTTTCTTCGCTCTAAATCATTTTGAATTTATCATAACTCAAATTACAACTATATAGAAATTTATTATAAATAATTTTAATCATAGAGAGGCCCTATTTGTTGAATTTCGAAACATCGAAAACGTAGCCTGGACATTATTATAATTCAATCTAGTACTAATATTATCGAATACTAATATAATCAAATCCATCATTAAAGAGTAGCACACTGTTATAATCAGTTGACAGCATGGGAAAATAGTGTTATTTATTTATTTAATGTGGTGCTTAATTAGACATTATTAGCTCCACGCAACAACTATAATTAACATTGGTAAAACAAGAAAAACAACATAAAGGTAAAGATGTTTTTGGGACAGTTTTTGATGGACAGCATAAGACAAATTTTTAAGTTTCATTAGTTTAATAATAATTTAATTAAGATTAAATTTGAAGGGGGGTTAAATTGACAATAAAACAAGAGAATGGGTGTTTCAAATAAAAACAAGGATAAGTGAAAAGCAAAAAAAAATAAATAAAATAATACATAAAAAGGATTAATACCATAGATTGGTAATAAGGATTGATATGGTTTAAATTTCAGCCAATGTATCAGTTTCTTATAGATAATTAAATAAGTTTTTGATATTGGTTTCGTCATTTCCTAAAAGGTCAGGTAAGTTTGTGGGAATTTTGTGATTTGTCATGGTTTGTGCCAGTCTAGTACAGTCGAAAATAGTGTTGAGAAACCAATAAGGTTGGTCTGAAATGCAATTGTGGGCGTAGTTTAACATCCAGAACCAACATCATTATTTTCCATCGCTGTCAACTGATTATAACTGTGTGTTATACCATTATATAATCAAATGAGCAGAAAAAAATTTAAGTAACTTACAAAACGTGTATTATACAAAACAAGATATAAACAATGTGTGAAAAGCTGACAAACTTTTTCTACGTACACACAGCGTATTTAACAGGTGATCGTATTGCATACGTATGCAATACGTTCAACTAATTTCACGGTTCATACAGCGTATTTATTTAGTCGATCGAGTGAGATTACGTGATAACTGATCCCCCCAAAACATGGCGTCTTTTGTCGTGAAGGTTCACTTTTGGTTATAAGGAAGTTTAAAACAAAAAATATATTTATCTGCTCACGGCTGGAAAATGAAGCATTACTGAACTAATTTTAGGCGAGAAAGTAGAATTTCCCAGATCGGCTGGTAATTAAACATGAATGACTGCACTTTACCTGCCTAGGCAGGAAAGTAGCATTTCCCAGCCGCCCCTGCCTATGCTGGTAAAGAAAGTTAATAGATAATTTTAAAACATGATTAGTTAATAAAAAAAAGCCTATGAATTTATTAATAATTTATATTAATGAATGAATTACATTATTTAACTAATTAAAATTAAAATAAAACAATTGTAATGTAATCTTTAATTAGAAATAAATTGTATCGATTTTATTAAAGCAACACTTTTTGCTTGGGTATTATCTCATCTTTTTTTGTTAAGTCATTTTACAACTTTTATCATTCGAACCCGTATTTAATACAGTTTAAAAGTTTGTGTATTCTATAGCGTTTTGTGATGAATATCGTCGAAGATATAGACGAACGTTTTGATCGTACCTCGCCGGATGTTTTGGAAAATAGCTACAAATGCCAAAGAGAGCCTACTACCCGGCAAATCAGGAAGTAGTATCTCAAACAAAGTTTTATGAATAGAACTGATTTAAACTGTAGCCAAAAGATATAAGTTATATGTATTAATAATAAGTTATTATTATATATAAGTCTATATATAATATATATATATTATATATATATATAATATATATATATATATATATATAATATAGACTTATATATAATATAACTTATTATTAATACATATAACTTATATCTTTTGGCTACCAGTTTAAATCATTTGTTAAAATATATCTATTAAACAAAGTTTGATTGACCCTTATTCAGTTTTATCATTCCTCTAATTTCTATTATAGGTCATCTGGTTACTTGTTGTTGTTTTAGCGTAATTAAGTTAAAAGGTTTGGATTATAAAGGTTTGGGATAATTTTCAGTTTCAGCTCCCAGTGTACTTGTTTATAATCCGATTAATCAATTTATTTCCAAGCTAACATGTATAAAGGTTGATAAGGAATCCAAATTACAAAATTATGATTCGGGGGTCCATATACTGAGCTAATGTCCTTCGAAATAGAATAATTGCCACGTAAATGTTTACAAAAAAAATAATACTAGTTATAAGTTGAATAAAAATTATTATGTATCATAGAGATATATGCTAGAGGGGGCATAGCCTATCTCAATACATTTAATGGCCTGAAACGTCATATTGGGGCTCTCAGGGACTCTGTGTAACCTTACTGAAACCTCCTTGAAGAGTGAATTAAGGTTATAATAAATCTATTGTTTTCAGCTTACCGCACATAGTTTGTGTTTTGAAATGTATTTAAAACATTCTTCTATATAAGTTACAGTAATTTTATCCTGACTGTTTGATAATATTTTTAGCGAAGGTAGTCAGGTTACTTTTTCAATGTTTCAAAATTCAACCCATAGGGCCCCTCTAGTAATACTATCTCTATGTTATGTTTTACAAATAAGTACCCCCCTCTCGATAACATTCACCTCCCCCCTCTCCATGACCCCAACCTGATAAGCTAGTTTTTATTTGTCAATTCATTAAAAAATAAAATTAAGGAAAATTACTTACAATAAAATATGTGGTAAACACTTAAGTTTTGAATGCCGCTTATACTTTTATTACCGGTCTACTATAGTATGACACACGGTTAAAATCAGTTGACAGCGAGGGAAAATAGTGTTAAGGAACTAATGAACTTAGCCTGATATGAAATATTGGGAGTGGTTTAACATCCAGGAGTATTCCCTCCCATTATTTTTTCCATGCTGTCAACTGATTAACTGTATGTTATTTTTGTACCAACGAACTGAACAGACCAAATTCTAAATTATAACTGAGATATTATTCTTTCTTCCATGAAATGTTAGTCCCAGTTCCTAGAAAATTATGGTGGAAGAATAAACAAGAATTGACTAAGATATACAATAAATCAATAAAAATTGTACCAGGAATTCATAAAAGAACTCGCACACCGCTCTTTTAAAAAGAAGTTTGCGGGACTGATCTTTATTTCTATTTCTCGAAATATTGATCGTTACTAAAGAAATTAATTTCGTTTCATAAACAGTATAAATTCGTTATACAGTGATATATATATATAATATATATATATATATTATATATATATATATATATTATATATATATATATATATATTCATAGGTGATATGCAAGAAAAAGCTGGAATTGACTATTGACTTTAACTTTTTTTTCAGATGGACGTGGTTGCTGATTAGAGATGATCATAAAAAGAAGTTCGAAATTGGAGACATATGGCAGCCAATATCAGAACAAAAATCAGCCGTTTTGGGAGATAGACTAGAGAAGTATTAATATCAATCAATAAACATTACATTTAAATTTATGCTAAAAAAGATGCAATGTAATTAAAACAATCACAATAGCTGTAGCATGGTATTTTGTACCATGTTACTTTAATGGAACCAAAGAGAAAAATTAAGTTTATCACATAAAGACATAAACATTAAATATAATTAAACAGGTTTTAAGGCCTCCTGAGTGATTTTCGCAAAGTTGTCTGTCTGTAGGTGTGTGTGTCTGTTATCATCGTAGCGCCCAGTGTATTTATGCTTGAAAGTTGAAACTTTGTACAAAAATCAGTCTACCGCAGTAGTTGCGCTATTCGGAAATTAATTTTTATGACGTCATTAACCCGCAATAATGACTCAGCAAAATTTCGAAAAAACATGGAACAATTATGCGATCGAATTGAGATTTGGCACGCATGTAGACTAACCATGCATAAAACTGACATATGTGGTAAGTTTCATCTCATTATCAGCATTAGTTCAATTTTTATCGAATGATATGTATTCGTTTTTTAAAAAATTGTATAAAATACATTAAATTAAATTGTATAATATATATTAATTGTATAGTTATATTATTGTTTTATATACCTTCTTAGAAAACAAATAATATAAAATATAAATATATCTTTTCGCATTCCATCTAAAATTCCCTTATTAACATTGATATTGCGTAGTCGTATCATCAGAAGTTTATTCAGAAATCCCCACACATAATATGGCAATGAAATATGTTTTAGGTAGTTTAATATTTTTTATTATTTTTACTGTCGAAAATATTTTTTTTTGCAGGACGTGGAAAGAAATGTCAGAAAAGGCTAAGAAGAAAGGAAAGAAAGCGAGCTTGATGTTCTGTTTGTTAAAAACATTTTCCAAAGAACTGTTTTACTTAGGAGTAATACATGTCTGTCTACAAACCTTAGACATGTATGTGTGGGTTTAGGTTTTTATTTATTTTTCTCTTTTCTAAAAATAATTGAATATTCTTTCTCAGCTCTGACACCTCACTCCAAAGTGCAAAGTTGTTTTATTAATGTGCGGGTAGAATAGCTTATTTAAAGTCAAGGGTTTTGTTTAATAAAATACGATAGGTCTTAACAATATTTTAAAAATTTTATTTTGTATTTATCGCAGAAAAGATATTATTAACTAGTGTAGCCTTTCTCATTGAATTGGAAGGATAGCATACTTGCAAGAGTACTTGGTTTTCTAAACCTGTGTATTTTTTCCTCCTACGAGAGGTGTTGATTGTTTTTTACTTATACTTACAATATGGCATAAAACATTTAAACTTAATGTTATGAATCGTTCTAGCGAATTCTAAAAGAAAAATGAGCTAATAAGATTGGACTTATGAAAGTGCAAATATATATATATATATATATATATATATATATATATATATATATATATATATATATATTAATTATTATATATTATATATATATATATATATATATATATATATATATATATATATATATATATATATCACATTGCATATTTATATTAAGTATGTGAGAAAGTTTGGTCTCTCGATGAATTTCGAACGCTTTCTTAGGTTGGAATGATGTGTTATGCCCTTAACGAAAGCTATTTGTAAGCTATTATTGTAATTTGTAAGCTATTAGTAGCCGCTCCGCAACCATGGCCGTAGCCTCTTGTTTTCTTAAATTAAATTATTGTAAAAAATAATATTATTTTAGATTAATGAGACCGTACTTACTTCGAGAGTTGCTGAGTAATTTTGCTGCAGACGTCAACA
The DNA here is from genome assembly GCA_018340805.1 of Microvelia longipes. Taxonomy (NCBI): domain Eukaryota; kingdom Metazoa; phylum Arthropoda; class Insecta; order Hemiptera; family Veliidae; genus Microvelia; species Microvelia longipes. The sequence goes on along the minus strand of JACMZG010001863.1, from coordinate 50,132,328 downwards.
ATGAATCTGGTAACGCAATTTATCCAGCTATAGGACTTGTTATTACATCTTCAGTGACAGTTTTGATGACCAACCATTTTACACTTCAAGCATTTGTCCTAGGATTGTATTTAAGAGCAGCTTGTATATCTCTCGTTTATAGGAAGGTAACTGCGCTATAATTATATAATATATGTAGAGAAACATATATTACAGTGAATTTGTGCTATATAATGAACTATTATATAATAAGTAAGTCATACCGCATAGGTGTAAAATAAGATGGACGTAAAGTTTGTCCATTCTTACCTGGGACAATGCTTTCTAAACTCAACCTGGTGTATCATCCATCACAAAAAGATCAAATCCAATATTTTGTATAAATAGAGATTTATACGTTTTGCAGTATAAATTTGGTCATTGTTATATTCTGAGGACAAGCGAAGCGGGTCCAAAGCAGAATACTTGGTTCAAATCGATAGTTTTATAGTTAAGGTTTCATGTTTTGATTTCTCATTCCTCTTAAAAAAGTAAAGTCACTGTTTCTATAAACATGGTGTCAGGTGATATCAGAGATGTTACATCCCTACATTGAATAATTGCTTAAAAACTGATGAGTCTTCTCGTGCCTGATATCATTTTTATTTTGCTCGTGCTAAGTTTTAACAGATTTATTTTAATTATCATAAAGAGCAATAATACAATAATAATTGTGAAAGTCATCAAATTAATCCCAGAACTAAGTTCATTCAGTTCAAGAACTCAGGTTTCTCTCCTTGAATATTTTTAAGAAAGAGGAAAGATAAATTTTTAAAAACAATTTCAGATTTAAATTTTAAGCTACAATGTAACAAAAATTGAATAATTTATTCTATGTTTATAAAAGAAGAAGTAAAAGGTTGATGTTGATGATGGAAAGAGGTTAAAGAGTTTAAAGCCAGACAAGCAGCAAGAAGTAGAGCTAAGCGGATTAAAAACGCTTAATTTAGAAATAGAACAGTGTTGAGGAAAAGTAAAGTGTTTTATGTGTTTATTTATATAATAGAAGAGAAATGAAGCTCTCTCTTCCTACGTCTTTTTACTTATAATGACTTGACTAATCTCATTAAATCCTATTCTCAAGCTTGCCAAGGTGTTTACATTTACAAATGTTATGCAGAAACGTTTAGTGTTTGGTTAGCACTTAAGATAACGACATGCCTCTTACATCTCTCAATACGTACAATATTGAATATGTTAGACTTTATTTCTATAAGTCTGTTGATATGAAATATTTTTTTCTGTTTTAATGCATCAATGTGGTAGACTAAAATATTATATTTAATGTAGTAGGCATGCATGTACATGCCGTAGGTTAATTGCCTAATCTATTATCATCTAGTATTCTAGATGTTGGTATACAACACATGCACTAAGTTTAAAGTACATATAAAACCACCTTCTACTTAAGTCATGTTTGCCTCCATGGCCATAGTCGTATTTAAACACTCGATTACGGCCCCTCATGTCCTGAGGATCTGGGTAAATACCCTGATGGGGGGGGGAGTTACGGAAACGAGGAATTATTGCATTTACTCTATTATAGTAAGTATATTATACATGAAGTAGTTGGTAGAGTATATATGTACACACACACGCTCAATATATATATATATATATATATATATATATATATATATATATATATATATATATATATATATATATATTAACGCTTAAAATTGTGAATGTTAATCTAAAGGATTCAATAGTAAGTAATGAGCTGGACAGAGACTATAAAGAGTTTATACTTTCACTCACTACTACCCTAACAAGATTTATTATAATAATGATAATAATAATAAAACGTTTGCTTCTAGACATTACACTTCTAGCAGGTATGTGGAGGTTTTTGGCTCTTTCAGATACAATCAAACAATTACATTATTCTTATTTGTTTTTATGTTGCACGTGTAAACATTTTCATACAGAGAATCTTACTAACAATTTGTTAATATAAAAAGCTCATTATCCATATACTAGAAAATTTGACCACCTGCCCTTTAGAGAATCATAAAATATATATTTTAATATAGTTCCAAAAAAGTTTTTGTTTCATTTATTTACATATTTATTTATACATATACACACAAACTCAAACACATATAATTCCATATGAATCTCTATATATTCATACATGTGTACACATATACACTCATACATATATATACATACATAGAAACATATGTCCATTAATTAAAAATTAATAAGTGTCTCTAGAGATAAGTTGTAAGGGTTTGCTGATTATTAAGAAGTTGTGGTATTTAGTAGATAACACATGTAATATTTGTATGGAGCATGTAAAAAAATAAATGCATTTTAGGTAGGGTTACTACCTTAAAAAGAAGAAGTTGTGGTTCGTTCATTGAGATAAATGCTCTTACTAAAGCATTCTTATGACATAATTTGCAACCATGGTAATTTCTGGTGGGTCTTTTATGATAAGTATTTTTGATGTTGTTATTTGGTATTTTAAGTTGTGATGGGCAAAAAGGTTGATATGTTAGGAATTTGAGCAAAAGGTGCTCTAAATTTTCTATTTTTACATATTAGGCATAGCTAGGTAAGATCTATATTGTACCATGGGTTGGCACTCTGAATGAGTTTTCAGAGGTTAGTCTCAGTTGATAAATTAATTTAATTTAATTGAAATCTGATTCAAGAGATAAGTAAAATTCTTTATAAGGACTGAGAGAAGAGTAAACCCAGTATTTACAAGATTTATTGACGTACTCATTACTTTTTATTTGATTTTAGAGTCTGACACTGAGCAAAGGTGCTTTAGGCCAAACATCTCCAGGTCATATAGTAAATCTTGTATCAAATGACGTATCGAGGTTTGAAATGTTAGCCTTCTTTATTCACTTTATGTGGACATCTCCAATAATATCGATAGCTGTAGGATACTTACTTTATCAAGAAGCTGGTTATGCAGGATTGGCGGGAGTTTTAGCTGTTCTCAGCATAGCACCAATTCAATGTAAGTTTCTTAATGTAAGTTTAATATAATTTTAATTTATCTTTAATATTTATAAAAAATAAATCTTAATAAATCTATTTTTGAGTAAAAATAAAATTTTGGACTTCGTTGCTATATTCGAAAAAGTGCTTACTTCCAATCCGACTAATAGATAAAATAAATATAACGACTAATATTCATAAATATTCAAGTTTCATTTGTGTTGAAACAAAGTATCATAAGTTAATGTATGACCTGAAAAATTTGATTTGATTAATTTCGGTTGGGTGGTTTGTCTTAACTTTGAAGTTTAATTGTAAAGAAAGATTTTAAATTAAAGGATAATTATAAATCTAAGACTAGAATATTACAGTAAATGAACAAATTATTTTTTATGTTTATAAATTTAATATCGCATAATGACTTGCGTTTAGATTGATTATCATGATACACTCTTTTTTAAACAATTTTTGTGGTTTTTAAGTTATGTTTAAGGCAATATAAACTTTTGTCTGTATATTTTTCAAAATATTTAAAAAACATTACCTTGACTATGTTTCTTCTTATTCAATGAAAATTGAAAAAACACAACATTTTTGGATTTGCATATATTTTATAAAAGTACGAAATCGCAAAAAATAAAATTCACCTTATGTTATCAATGTCGCCAATGAAATTAAAAGCAAAAGGGTAAATTCTTGAAGGCTCATGCACAGTTATTTTAATTTTGTTGATTTTTTCATTTTTGAGTTAGCTATCAACTAATCGCGTTTGTCTGATTTTTATATGGGTTAGTATAGGAGTTTCCTTACTTGGTTAATATATTTCTGTACCTATGGGTTTTTATAGCTGGAATAGTGTACTCTAGTTCAGAATTATTACTGGCATTTTTGTGTCCGCGTCTCCACCTCGGCAGACAAATTGTAAATTGCTTTCCTTGGCATCACCTCTGCTAAGTTTAATTCAATTGTTTTTAAATGTAAACGAAGTAAATTAAATGAAAAAGGAATTAAACGGAACAAAAAACGGCAAACAGACATTAATAACTGATAATTTGAGGCGTTAGCGAATAGTTGGCACTTAACCTTTATGGTCTTAAACGATGAAGACGCAGAGCTGATTTTAAGCGCCATTTAAGGATGAATTTTAGGAACTGAGGTGAGAAGCAGAGAGAAGAGATTAATTATGGGTGTAAGTGTAATTAAATTTATGAAATATTTAATAATAAAATCTAAATTCTTGGTTGACCAATAAAGAATTTTACGGGTGTGAAAACTTTGCCGCATTTTAGTTGGTAAGTATTTTACTAACTCACAGCTGCTAAAATATTTTTTCTTCCTTATCGAATGGAAGTGTATTCTAAATATTTACGTTGCATGTATGTTGCAGTTTTAGTTTTATTTTTTAAAGTTAGTAAATGATAGATTGATGTTAAATGAGGGATTGGCATCACTCTAAACTTAAGCAAATATTGGACATAAAGCGTTTCCAATTATTCCTTTAGGGAAAAATTTAGTACGTTCACACTCACTCTAGATCCGCGGATCGTATAGAATACGATCTAGAATAGAATAGAAGAATTCTATTCTACGTATAGAATAGTATTTGTTTAGTCGATCGAGTGATAACTGATCCTGTTTTGTATAGTGAAGCTTCAATTTTGGTTATAAGGAACTTTAAAACAAAAAATATATTTAATTAAATTGTGATTTCTTTGCATAATAATAAAGTTACACTAAAAAAAATAATATTCCAAAAGTTATATGATAAAAAACGGTTATATAGAATTGAAATAAAGTGAAATAAAAGTTCGATGAGAAGGTTATCTGTTAAATACGATCTTCTTTAAAGGTACATACAGCGTATCGGGGGATCCATTTAGATTTTATCTCCTTAGTTCAAGCATATGCGATCGGATCCCCTCCGCATGATTCATACAGCTAAAATTACCGTATTGATAAATCGTAATCTACACGATCCGCGGATCTAAAGTGTGTGTGAACGTACTAATTGTAATAACTAAAGTGATGTAAAAATGAGGGGTTTAGAAATAAAGTTCCGACTCCCACCCTTCACTTAGCCCTGAACATATTCTGTCACTTTTAGTTCCTCCGAATATCCGCATTGCAGTGCATGTGGCACTGCAATGGAGGATATGTGACCCTCCATCAGTTTAATTTTCACCATCTATAACAGGCCTGGGCAAACTTTTCTAGCAAAGGGCCACTTAGTCTATTTACAGCCAGTCACGGGCCGCATTCCTTAAATTTTAAAGTATGCTAAACCCGCATCAAATTGCTGTTACGCTTGTGTTTTACTAAAGTCAAATTTATTCTCAAAGAATAGGAATTGGGGAACTTTAGCACTAAACGGAAAAAACAAAACGGAGTATCTTCATCAGATCTTGAAATATAACTGAAGATAAATTTTGCTAGAATACTAGGTATAAAAATAATCTTAAAAAGTATTCCTATGAAATAAAAGATCAAAGGGATTGTATTTTATCAACTCCTTTTCGGCAATGCACAGAAGGCATAATAGCTTTTTTATCTAATTATTGTGAAAATAAAAATTCGCTAAAATAATTAGAATTCGCCAAATCCAACATTGAGATATGAAAGGCGGCCGCTCTTTATGTAATTGTTTCCTATCGTACTAGTTTTTGTATCTCCAAACTTTTAAAGTTTATGTAACAATCCATTATTTCCTTATCTTGATATCCAACTTTTCATAATAATTTTGAATAAATTCATTTATTTGCTTATATAGTAATATTTTTTTTATTTTTAATTTATTTTATCTTTTTTCAACACATTTTAATTTTGCCCTCGGGCCACATAAAAATGCTCCACGAGCCGCATGTGGCCCGCGGGTTTAGTTTGCCCAGGCCTGATCTATAATAACCTGTTCTAGCGGTTTTTTTAAATTAGTTTATATAGCGCTTAGTACACTATACTCGCTGCGCTATATCTTTCTATATGGTCACGTGACTAAAAATCAGCTGAAAGGGAGAAAATGCAACGCTTGTGTAAAAAAGTCCCTACAGCTGCAAGGAGGCGATGTGCAGGTGGGGGTAAGTCAGGTTATTTTAAGTATATTTAGGTTTTATTATCTATGGTTGTTCTGTGATGTCATCCAAGTACCTGTAGGAATTTTTTTCTATCTGAAGTTGAATGCCTGCTGCTTTATTAAAACAGCTGTTTTTGACATGTAGAAAAAACGACTATACTTGCGTGGCGTGTATAGTTTACTTTATATAGATATGGGCGTCCAGAGGGGGTCAAACAGGTCACTTGACCCCCTGGAAAATCAGAAAAGTAAGATTGACCCACACTGCAAATTAGTGATAACTGCTACTTAGTAAAACAAAAACTCTCACATGCATATATAGATTGCTATAAATATATGCGTGAATATCGGAAAAGAGCCTCACTAGATTGCGTGAGTATATTATAAAATACGTTTAAAGGAGGAAGCTTCACTTGCTGGATTGTTGAAATTACAAAATTATGTATAGTAACAGAGGCGTACTTCACATGCTTGGTTCATAAATTCCTTATTTAATATGTTTGAAGGAACTCCCTTCGCTAGTGCTTTTTAGTGCTATTAAGGACTAAAAAATGTCCTTAAAGAGCAGTTTTAGATTTTGGTTAAAAATTGGGCCTCCACGTATGATATAATGATGTGTGATCACGCTTTTATATAGTCACATCATTGGAGATATGAGGGACTAAGAGGCACCACTCTTGAGATGATCTATCGCGTCAAACTATGGTGAGATAAATGATGAGGAATCTCTCTAATAATTCCCTCTCTTTGATTTTACAGCTAGGAAGTGGTAGATATGACAATCGATTTCTCTCAATCATAATTACCTAGATTCATCCTGAAGAGTGTGTGACACTACACTCATATATCACTGGAAAATTAACTGATGCATCCCCACTTCAAGCCCACGCTACATTACATTACACTAGTTCGATAAGTTAGTCTGACACTACTTTTAGTTAATTATAAGAGTCGTATTCGTGAGATAAACTTTTACTTTATTAGGATGGAGTGTCCAACCATTTAAACCATGGGAAAAATGTTGAATCTTATCCATATGGAAGATGATAGTCAGCTCTCTTTTTCTCTAGCATCTTGGTGGAGATATGACTAGACACCTCTTGGTTTAATTAATTTGTCTCAAATGATGAGAATCACATATTTTGTAGTGGGGGTAAATCACTTAGAGATCTTTTTTTAAAGGAACTAGTTGAAAATGATTATTTTTTGACACGGTTTATATCCATTTCTCAAAGTAGTATTAATACATATCTCTTCTCTAATCATTATAATTAAAACCTACCATTATGGTATTCACTTTTATTTATTTCATGCCCTAACAACTCTTCTTGTAAAGATAATTATTTTCTATATTTAAGTTTAATATTGAATTTTTAAACGAAGAATATTATATTGGTACTCCTCATTTCCCTATAATCTCCAGTACGTTATAGGTTTATCGCGACTATAAATATCGCATCATAAACCCTCAGGATGAGTGACACCGCGTCGTGGTTCTTGCCGATCAGAGTTCGTCCGCGTGAGAAAGAATGGACCACAAAGGTTTGAAATATCGAAAATGTATCCTTTTTCTGCCTCATTGCTAATGTTTTTTAGTTGACCTGCACCCTTGGATGAAGGAATAGGCGTCTCGCTTAAATTTTAGCTGATTTGCCTATCCATCTGTCCCCGGCGTATGTTAGTTAGCATACATTCAATGTTAGGCAATTACAAATCTGACATATTCGCACTATTATTAATATATTGAATAAATCTAAGGTAAGTTCAAAACACTAGTAAACTTTAACCTACAGCTAAACCACCTAAACCCCTCTTATTTCTCACATTATATTAGCACATATATATATGAATTCCAAGTCTAGTTTTGATTAGTTGACCCTAAGGGACACCTAAATTAGCATGTGTAAGACGATGGAGCACAATTAATTAATTTGTATGTTATACTTAAAAAACATCATTATTAGATTAAATCAGGGGTTCGAACGTAATCCCAATGTTTTGAAGACCTTTCTCCGTCTGGACTTCGTCTCATTTGTTTTAGACTCGGGGACAGAGTCCAGTACACTCTTTAATACTAATATTATGTATACATTATTTATTAATATTTAAGATGTATGTTATGTTCTCTACTTGGTAAACTGTCACAATCATATTTGTTAAATCACATAAAGAGACGGGTAAGTCATTCGCCGTTTGTGCACTAACTTGATTTCCTGTTCACCAATTCTTACCTAAATATACAGATCCAATACTAAAGATTTAGAATAAACACCGTATACACTAAGGCTATTTTTTTATCAAAACTTCCAGAGAACTTTACTGATGGCACGATGAATAATTTATATACACAGTAATTATACGATATTTATACAATATAACTTACTATATTACAGATTTAGTCGATTTTATTCAAGGTAATTATTGAATTTAATTTTCTATATATTGTCATTAACTCATGTTCGTCTCTTTTTAGTGTTGGTCCAGCTGTGATAAGGGCGATGATTGAATGAAGAATACCTAGGTCCTTAGTCTCAAAATTGAATATTACGAAAAATAGTCTATATGATAAACTGTTATATTAGACCACCCGTAGTAAATAAGACTGATGAGATCGGGAGAGGTGGTGTGTAGGGTAATTTTTAGGTTTAATTATATAACCGTTATTGAATATGTTGAATGCTAGTCGAAGAATACCTATATATAATAATAAACTATAACATATTTTTGCAATCTTGAGATCGCGGAGAAACAGTTGAGTATAAAAATAATCACCGAAGCGTTCTGTCTGTCCAGAATCACTAAACCGTCTCTGGAATAGTTTTTATATAGATATCTTGTTAGCGTTGTGTTAGAAAGTATAGATCGATAACTTAATGAAACAATAAAGACTGTTTGATTTAGCATGCTTCATATCTCCTGATACAAGTAAATTAAAAATCCTTTACTATACAATACAGTGACGAGAGTCTGTGTGTGGGGTCTCATCAAAATAGACGGCTGAGATATATCAAGATCACAGCCGACTATTCTCTCTATAGGATTACAATAAGTATGTAGGTTACGGATGCACTTGATCGTCGGCTGTGTAGTGGTGTGAGTCCCGCGATGCTTCGATAAATACACAAATTATGTATTTCCTCACTAACCTAATAGTGAGGACCAGTGAAGACCAGTCCATGCACGTGAGAGGCGTTTTGAGTGAGGAATGTTATTACTATAAACGTAGGTGAAATGTATGTTTGAGGCACCGTGAGTGCGGAGCACCAGGTCGAAGTGAGGGAGTGTGAAAGGTTTAAGACGAGTTGAGAGAACGAAAAGTTTGTGGAGATTTGGTATGTATATAATTCAGAAAAGTTGTGTGCAGGTAAGACTACTAAAAATTCACGGTATGCTCGAGATTTTTCTGGTTAACCGAGTGAGTGTTTGACAGTTAGTTAAAACCTTGAAATGAGTATTCATATATATCAAATACTATTAAGCGATATATAACTGCATTAACATAAAGGCTACCTAGACCTGAGAAGTATTAATTTTATTTCTAATTTTTTCTATAATTTTTTATAATTTAATCATTTGTATATGTACTAGTCATGAAATGAGATGAACTGGGCAAATTCTTGGTTAGTAGGACATGGATTTACAGATTATTGTATGGTGGTAGTTATAGTTGATAGTGGTGATGAAATCAAAGTAGATATTGCTTTCTTATTTATTTTCACACATGTAGAAATAGGAGAAAATGGATGGTGCTGTTCGGTCTTGTTCTACTAGAGTATATGTTCTCTGGTTGTTTAGCAACATTTAATAATTAGTTTTCTTGTTGATAAACTAGGTTTTTCATTTGAGCAAATATTAAAAAAATGTAAACACAAATCAAAACAAACTAATATTGTTATGGTTTATTATTTTCTTTTACTTTATGATTAAAATGAAAAAGTCAGTCTACTATCGTTTACATCGAGACGGAAAATCAATTGCCTTTTTATTTCTAACTTTAAGATTAGAGTAAGACTGATCTAGAACCCGTACACTAATAAATTATAAATAATTAAAGAAACAAAAAGTAGAAATTTGGTAAATTAAAATAAATCAATAAATTAAATAGATCAAACTAAAAGAAAATAAATAAATGATAGTATGTATTAGTAATATTTAGATAAAATAACAATAAAGTTTATAATTATTTGTGATTGAGAATTACAATGTAAGTTTAAATTAATAATATAAAAAAAAAATAACATAAGTTAAATAATGTGCATGTAATTCCTTAAAAGCCCTAACTGGCACAACCAGTCAAAGACTGAATCATAGACAATATTAAAAATAAAAAAATTAAATGATTACATCTATATTTATAGTATTGTAATTACTCTCTAAAAAAGCAATAAGGTTATTCCTATTCTAATTCAATCAATAAATTACCAACATGTCTACTATAAATTATACTCATATGATTTGGTTTGTTTTATTAAAGAGCTTCGCACTAGGATAAAATTCAGCAATGACTAAAAAAGAGGTATGTCTGAGAAGAGCAGATAATATCTTCATGTTATACACCTTACTGCTCTAGACGTAACTTGCAGGTATGCTGCAATTAGCTATTAGAGATTAAGTAACAAACTTAATAAATTTCTCTTTTTATTGTGACTCTGTAAGTAATATCTTTTACGATTTTTAGTCTGACAATAGACATAATGCTTTCGAGTGTCTGAGTGATTAAGATAATTACGAAATAACTCTTTTTATCAATAATACTAATTTACTGTTGATCGCTTTATAATTCATTTAATATGCGCTTATTCACTTGTGCGCGGGCAGTGGTAATTATTATAAAACTCGCAGGCTGCCATTAGTGTAATTGTCACATCTCTCTTATAAGTATCATGTTAATTGTTTCTCTTGCTCTTGTTTTAATCTCTTCATTTTATACTCGTGCTCACATATTTCCTTACTTAAGAGTCAGCACTATAATAATTACTAAGAATATGGTGAAACGTACCTCTCTCAAAATATAGAAATACACTTTATATATATTTGGCTCAAATGAGAGCACGCTTACTTTTGTATCAATGAACACTAACTCGATTGAAAACATTCAGATGTGCAAAAAACGCGCTTAATCTGATAGTAAAGGATTTTCATAAAAGAGCTAGGAATAAAGTAGGGGCGTGAGTCATAGAAAGTAATAAAATAAAATACAATAATAAACTAAATAATAAATATAAAAATACAATATCAAAAGCAATAGATTGGATAAAATAAAATATATAATATGAAATGAAAATCAAAACTCACTGCATACTGTAGTGCAAAAAGGCGGAAGAATCAGTAACAAGGTCTGCGAAGCGCCTCTCTCTGCCAATAATTTCTCTCTATATGGTTAGAGAAGAGGGCTTCACGTTGTGCTTTTATTATTCCTTACTCGAGGCGAGTCAGCTTACACGCGTCGCCTCGTTACTAAGCATGAGTAATATCCAAATTTGTCTAAGATCACAGTTCTTATTTATTTTAGTGAGTATAGTGCGGAGAGTGGTCTTTCATAGCCAACTGATTTATTTAGTATCTATAGTCATACTAGAGATATATTTTTTGGAGAATCAGATAGTACTTATTTAGATAGGTTTTTTTTGTATTTGACATTTATGTGCAAATGGGCTGCCTAAATAATCCAATATGTCTTAAAGAACCTATGAAAGAGGAAGAAATCCATAGATGAGTTTACTTTTTGGTGGTAAGGTTGAGACCCTAATGATTGTTGTATATATGTTTGCAGCTTTCCTAATCCATTCTTGTTACACTATTTCTAGGCATAATCAAGAACAAGTTTTGTTTACATAAGCATTTAAGGCTTTCATTTTTTTAATTGTTAATAATACAAAACGATTTTTCTCAGTGTCGGCCCTTTACTCTCTTATTGTCAACAACATGATATATTATTATCTCCTTATACTGTGTATCTCATATCCCTCCACTGTAAGTCGATCTATATGAAAATACCTCGCAAATTCTTATTAATATCTCATTGAATGAGGAACAGATAAAATACCCACAGCGATTAACTAAAGAAACCAGTAATATGTTTCAAGTGTATAGCACGCGTCAAATATAGGAGTTTATCTCGTTGGTAATTATAATTAAATAATATCTCTAGTCCATTACGTATAGTATATTTATGCATGAGTTCATAGTTTTCATTATTTTTAGACGAACTTAGTAGATTATATAGTAAAAATAACAACCTATGGTTTATGTGTGAACACCTGTGGCTTAAGCAGTGTGCAATGTAGGGTGTGAGAGTGGCGCAGGAGACGACCTCTACTGGGTTGAGAGCTTGATTATATGTTCTTAGGATAATCGTATACAATTTATTAATTCACCTAATGTTCACAATGAGTTTTCTTGTCAGACAAAAATTATTAAGCAGAAAGTAAATTAGAGGAGTGTGTTGTCCGTGTAATTCGTGAGGTTATTATGTATTATTACTGAATACCATAAGGTCTAAAATCATTTAGAAATGTAAGACATCAATTAATTGTTCAATATAATGTTAAGTTGTGTATTATAATTTTATACACAGAGATTGAACATTAACATTTGCTTTGGAACCTTCCCGAGTTCCATATATCAAGTTGATGGAGATCATAATATAATAATTGAGTATACTTTAATTTTATGTCTATGTTGATGTGTCACAAAGTAAAAATTGATACGGAATTATACTCAATTAACGGCTGTAAAACCATCAATTTGATCGCAAGGACTAGTGGAAAATTGTGCGCCCCAAAATTTGTGGAGGAGAGAGTGATTTTTTTCTTAAATCCTTAGTTTATAGAAAAAAGCCCAACTCCACGCTCCTTTCCCAATGACCACACCCTCAATAACCAACTCTCGATTCACGATAGTATGTAGACGCAATATAAAAATATCCTTTCTTTTGTATCCGTTCAATATAAATATAAAAGACATGGGTCAAACGACTGGGGTAATGATAACATTTGTAACCGTTCATACAGATCTTCTTTCATCTGTGCACAATTCTTACTCTGTAATTTTTACGCTGTTAGAGCTATCTCGGATTGTTAGTTACTTTATTCAAATTATCTTGGTTCATTTCGATAAATATATAAGCCAGCACAATTTATCTTGCGGAGTTGAGTTAATCGTGAGTGGCTCTTATAGTCATTTTAGATGTAGTGCAGCATAGGGTGAACATAGACCGTAGCTCAAATATTATCCAAAATCCATCTGAATGCATTATGTCTTGTGGCTTGAGAAATGTGTCTTAGAAAAATATATGACACAGATAATTTTGAAGCTATACTAATGCCGCAGAAGAGGATTCCGTATTGTTCTTGGTCTAATACCACTCATAGGTAAGAACATGACATTTTTTTTCATGGTGATAAAATGGTTAACCACTCGTTTCTTTATACAATAGAAGACCTATTGTAACTTAATCGAAGCTACTCTTTTTCTATGTTCATGAATGCTCTTCATGACTAAGAGTAATGTCTCATAAAATCAAATGTTTTTTTACAAGGATAACTCTGATACAGTTTTGCTCACACTCTAATTTTGGAATCACCGCCTATGACACCTATCTCATTAGCAATATTTCCAAAGGAAAAAAGAGGATTAAGTGAGAAGGAGATCTTAAGAGACATGATAGAAATTACTAAGAACTCCTTTGGACCGTGAATTGTACAATTTCATTTTTAAATTGTTAAAGTTGTTTTATCATAAAACAATTTTAAAATAGGAGTCTGTAACAAAAGATTTGATTTTTTTTAATCTCATAATGACTTATTATACTTTTTTCTTTTAACTAATAAATTATCTGTATGATTTTTTTGGAGTTTACAAAAAAAATGTTTTTAGAAATTAATTTAACAGTCATTATTTTATAGAATTAATAAATATTGGGGGGGGGGTGAAGGTAAAGACTAGGTTTTATTTTTTCTAAGTTTGAGTACAGCATGGCCAAAGTAATTGCACCTTAGGCTTTAGTTTAACTCTTAATTCAGAGGTTAACTAGTTAGCTAATTTTATTGTTTGATGTGTATAATTTTATGTAAACAAATCATTGTTTTTGCTGACTCAGCAAACCAGGTTAATGACATCACAACAACCTGGTTCAAATGACTTTGTTTCCTTTATGTTTGATGAGACCAAAGTAATATGGACTAAATTTTCGGCCATCATGACATTCTGAGGACAAGTGAAGTTAGTGGTGAGGAGAACTTTTGAGGTTATCTGTATCCAATGTTTTTTGTCATTGCTTTTAAGTTTTTTAGGTCAATTTGTCAGCAATTATTTTTTTTATGTTGGGGTTTTCCCCTAAACTATACCCTGATATAGAAAGTGACCTGATAAAACATTTTGCCTGCCTCTCTTTAAGGTTGGTTAAAATGTTTTACCTAAACTTCTTGCTATGTTTTGTGGATATTTATAATATAACAAAATTAATAAATTTTTGTTTTTAGGCGTTTTTAGAAAAGGAAGAAGTGGAATTTAAATTGACATCAAGAGTAGATATGAAGGCTGAAGGTAAGAAAGATCCAGGGGCAAGAAAAGGCTCAGCTACTGTTGATACCATAAGTGGTGCTTTAGCTAATCGTAGAAAATCTAGTTTGAATGGTGTTATTAATCCTGCATTAGAATTAGATGTAAGTTTCAATTCATTTACTTTACTCCCCCTACAACTGAAACTTACTGGGGGAGGGGGTGCAATATGCAGAGGGAGCAATGTTTCATACACCTTTAAGAGACTTTCGCTGAAAATGGGTCAAACTTTCCCCAGGAGGGTCAAGGAACCCTCTCCCTTCCCCCAGCTACGGGCTTGATTCCAGCTTCTATTATTCAACATGAGCATTGAGTTTGTGGTAAACGTAATATTTACTAGGTTCTTTTTATCAACTTATTCTCCATAAACATTGTGTCTATTTCAGGTTTATTTTTTTTTTTTTATTACCACAATGCTGAACTTGTTACCCTGGTAGGTCATAGATTACTCCAGTGGGAAGAAGTATGTCCAGAGTTGCAATTTTTATGCTGAAACTGGTATTTTTTATGAAAGGAACGAAGAAAAGAGTCTCTCCACAAAACAATAATTTATTCAAAGCGCTTTCAACCTAACATGAGGCCATCATCAGTGCCTGTACAAAGAAATAGAAACCATAAAAAACTATTCATAAATAGTCAATATTAAAACAATAAATAAAAACAAATAAAATACAGAGAGACTCTTTTCTTCGTTCCTTTCATTGTGAACAACTCCACTAGTGCTCATTCAAATTCATATGGTATTTTTTACTTTGCTTGGCCAACCTCTATTGGTCAACAAAAATGAATTAAAGACCTAATTTAGTCAAAATAACTTAAACTTTTGTCAATTTTTTAAGAATTGCCCTACTACTATTAATCTAAGGGGAACATGATTACTATAAATGTGTTGTTAATTGTTGCCTGTTTCTTTTAAATATAAGATTAAAAATAATGTATTAATCTCAAGGAAGTGAAAGAAGATATGAAGATGTCAAGTAAATCAGGACTTGCTATTTCTCTAGAAAATGTTACTGCTAGCTGGACTAAAAGATTAAATGAACATACTCTTACAAATATTCAGCTAGAAGTTACCACTGGGTCACTATTAGGAGTAACTGGATCTGTTGGTTCTGGCAAGGTATGATCAAATTATATGTTATTCGTTATACTAGAAGATACTAAACCAACTTCATAGAGTTGAATATAAAATGCATCTGATTATTGCATGAAATCTCAAGTAACGAGTATTGAAATAATTGTACTTTGGCTTAAGTCCCATGTTTTATGGTACCACGTTACTTAGGAATGGTATCTTTGTTTGATTTGTACCTACTTTTCATAAATAAACCACTAACTAACAAAATAAATCAGTATATTTTTTGTAGAAAAATTAAAAAAGAATTTTTAATGAAACTTGATTCAAATATCAACCTTAATAATGTCTGGAACCTGTCATTTGTTAAAAATTAAAATAACCCTAATAATGAGATAAAACTTGCTGGTGTTATGTAGGACTGACTAGATGCCTGGTAAATTTCAAATTGATCCGAGATATTATTTTTTTTTAAAGATTTTTTCTGAGCCTTCAAAGGTGGTTAATGATAAAAAATCACATTGCACATGTTGACTAAAATGTTAATTTTGTACCATGCTTAAGCACTGGGAGCTGTGGTGATACACTAACCCATATACAGCTTGACGTTTAGGTAAAAATACTTCAAAGGTCTTAAAAACATCTGAAACAGATTTTTCAGATTTTTAGTGCATACACATTATTTTTCATACTGTATAAATGAGAAGAAGTAAAAATCTAATTACCAGTTTCTTCTTTAAAATAAAGTATTCTTCTTTATTTTATGACATAAAATAATACTTAAAAGTTATAAGTCACAAAGCAGGCACCCCGATGTTTTTTAAGTTGTAAAAATGAAAATGTTAATTTCTTTTAAAGTAAGATGAGTTTCTGATTTTTTTTACTTTAATGATAATTTATGGTTTAAATTATCAAATTAAAAATAGCATTGTATTGTATAACTTTTTTCCCATTAACATGTTTCTGATTTGATTTAGTTTTTTGTATGTTTTTCCTAGTCTTCTCTTTTGCAACTCATGTTAAAAGAAGTGCCAGTACTCTCTGGTAAAGTAAACATCAATGGTACGGTTTCTTATGCAGCGCAGGAAGCTTGGGTTTTTGGAAGTACTGTCAGGCAAAATATTTTATTTGGACTAGAATATGATAAACAAAGATATAAAGAGGTATAAACATTTATTTTTAAAACAGTTAAATTTGTTAAATAAAGAGACACTTTACAGCTTCAAAATACTCAGTAAAGCTAATGCAATAAAGAATTCACTTTACATCTCCTGGATGTATCTTTAAATCAAACAATTAAAATTTTTATTTTAATTTTTGGACAACCTCAATAAAATTGTAGCATTGATTTGTTCCTCAATAAATAAATAAAAAGCCAAAGTATTTTTTTAAAAAAATAGATGTATAAAATATGGTTTAAGGTACTACTGTATGGTGACTTTTAATTTAAGTGTTTTACAGAATGAAAATGTAAAAGAGGAAAGAGAGTTAATAATTATTTTCATGAATTCAACTTTAAGTTACTTAAGTAACTTTTCGTATGGTACCTTGAAACCAATACGAAACTAAATTGTTTCAATGTACATTTCAAGGTCTCTCTTAATGAAAAAATGGGGTTCTCTAAACCACCGTTATTGTTGGACCCTGAACACATTAAGAACTCTTTTCATAATATGTAAGTGTGCATAGATGATTCACTTGATATGATATTATGATGGATTGTAGTCTGAAAATTCATAGACCATAATCCATCACAAAGTTTAAAAACAGTAGAGCTGTTTGTCTTTAATTAAAAAGTGATGAAGTATTCTTGTAACAGGAATAGAGCAAAAACTGTAAGTTATTTCTAGATAAACTTTCCCATCAGTATCACCTACTTATTGGACTAGATTATATTGTATCATTAGACTTAGTTAATTATCTACAATTATCAAATATATATTATATTTATACCTGTAGAATAAGATATCTGTTAAGTCATCAGTAAGTGTTCAGTAAAAGAAATTAGTATTAAACTATTATTATTATTAATGATTGGGGTTGGAGTCCACGATAGACCCCATTTGCACTGCGACTGAAAGTCTATTGTACAATTCCCTCAATTGGTCCAGGTCAGAATAATCCTTGACTAGGTCTAGGATCTTGTGGTTCATTGGTAGAGTCAAACTTAGTACTATTAAATTAAATAAACTCCTTTTTTGTTCTTTTGCAAGTTTTAAGATCTTCATGCTTTCACTTGCCATTCATACAAAGAAGGGAAAGGGACAGTCCTTTCTTATAGTGATTTCTGTTCTGATATAATCAATGTGTGTGTAAATAAGTATTGTTATTAGTTAGTTATTGTTATAGTCTTAGTCTGTGACTCAAGTTTTATTAAACCATAGAGGTATATAAATATTTATCTTTAAAAAATCGGGTACAGGGTACCTCGGAACTTTCCTCATCACATTGGATTCGTTACGCTCATCTTCCCTCCTTCATACTCGTCCTCAGAATATACAATTCATCAAAACTATACTGCAACATGACTTTAGAATCGCTTCGCTTGTCCTCAGATAGTAAATGCATCCATTTCATTATCAGCGGTCACCAATACAGCACTGACCACGCTCAATGCTGCTTAATTTTTTATGATCTAACAAAAATCATGAATATACTTGTTGCATTGAAATTAAACTTGATGTCCATACTTAGAATAATACTATATATAGAAGGAGCACTACTGATAACACGAAAGCCAACCAATTCACTGGTGCAACTAAGTAATGGTGCCACCCTTACAATATACAATTTTCAAAAAAAAAGTTGGCAATACTTCCGGTTGCTGAATTATTATGTTCTATTATTAATTAATGATTGATTATTCATAAAATACTAATATAAATATCGGTGCATTACAATATTTTATGCATTTTCAATTGTAGTTTAACGTATTTATTAAAATTATATATAAAAAGTAGTCCTCGTCAACTAAATGTAGATTCTTGTATTCCGCTACCCTTTTGCCATCTAAGACCGGTTTTATTAAATACTCGGCAGGTGATTTAAGTTATTATATTTGTTCTTTACGATCTTTCTTAATTAATAGATATTTATGACCCATATTTAAAATAATGTTTTGTTGTCAGGTTGGCAGCATTACTTAGTTGCACCAGTCACCGGCTTTCGTGTTATCAGTAGAATTACATTGTGTTTACGGTCCTGTGCTCCTTCTATGTATAGTATTATTCAAAGTGTCCATATTTATGACAAAAAGGTATATTGTATAAGGTGTATTTATATTTATACACTAGTACCAAATTTAAACTCAATTGAATCATTTTCTGATTTTTTACAATTTTTTTAAAAAACGTACACAAGTAATTTATTAAAAATTGAACTTATGTTGATAATGAGATGAAACTTGACATGTTAGTCTTATACATAGCTGCATGCATGCCAAATCTCAATCTGATCGCATCATTTTTTTGTGTTTTATGACTTTTCTAAATAGTTGCTGAGTCATGACGTCATTAAAAAAATCCGAATAGCTCAACTACAGTGGTATACTCATTTTTGTATAGCAATGTTATTTAAAATTATTCAAATAAATAAATGGTATTATTATTTAAAATTAAATTGTGTATAATGGTAGACGAAGTTTCATCTCTATAGCATGAATACACTAGGAGCTACATTGATAACAGACACACACACATGCAGACAGACAACTTTGTGAAAACCACTCAGGAGGTCTTTAAAACACCTGAAACAGATAATTCCGGTTTAAGTTTTTTTTGCAAACACAATGCTTTTCCTATTTAGTGCACATTTTTAACTCATGCTTTGATGCCGGAGTTTTTCCTGATATCTTTAAGAACGCCGTCATCACGCCACTGTTCAAGGAAGGTAGTAAGTCGGATGTTCTGAACTATAGACCCATATCTCTTCTACCTGTTGGAGCCAAATTACTAGAAAAATGCATTGAGAGTAGACTATCATCTTTTTTTTGACAAACACAGCATTTTTCCTAAAACTCAGTTCGGTTTCCAAAACAAAAAAAGTACTGATGATGCAATGTATACGTTAACTAAGTACATCACTAGTAATTTAGATAAGAATAAAAAAGTTATTGCAGTTTTTTTAGATTTAAAAAAAGCATTTGATACCCTCGACCAAAACAAACTAATTGAAAAATTACGCCATTATGGAATTTGAGGAAAAGAATTAGACTTATTTTCTCAGTACATTACTAACAGACAACAGCAAGTTAGACTGTTAACCCAGCTGAGTGATGCAGCCACTCTGACCACAGGCACTCAACAGGGCACAGTGACGTCACCCAAATTATTTTTAGCCTATATAAATGACCTTTACTTTATCCCTAACTTCACAGGAGAAATAATAGGGTTTGCTGATGATACGTGTCTGCTCTTCTCCTCAGATACAGACAGTTGGCAACAATTGTTGGCTAATCTCTTATCAGTAACTGGCTTCACACTAATCTCTTATACCTAAACACCAAGAAAACAAACTTTATTACTTTCTCTATTTCTAAAAAAGGACAACCGAAAGATATTGACAAATTAAAAATTCACGACTGTAAATGCAAAAAAATAAACGTAAATCAACCTTGTGATTGCATATCAATAAATAGAGTGAGCTCAATTAAATACTTAGGAATAACGATTGACCAAACAATGACTTGGAAAACTCAAATTAACAATTTAACAAATAAAATACGTGAATGTATATATTATTTTAGATGTCTCAGAGATTTTTGTGATGAAAAATTAATGAAAACAATTTATCACGCGTTAGTGGAATCAATTATCAGTTATGGAATAGTGGGGTGGGGTTCTGCTCACCCAACTAATCTTTACTTCAAAGAGTACAAAAAAGATGTTATACTGTGGCTAAATCTGCCACCTACTAAAACTTATATTTATATTTAACTAACCTAAATCCATCTACTTTTAAAATACTTAGTTTTTATTTTTTGTATAATATGTATTATTTTTTCTATTTAAAAAATGAAAAGGAAAAAAAATGTTTTGTTTTTAATTAACCAAAATGCATGGAATTTTCACCTTTGAAATGTAATTAAATTTATAAATTAACAAAATATTTGTAAATAAATTATCATAAATGATTAACATTATAAAAAACAAATACTATCTATAAATTATAAGGAAAAACAAATAATGATGAAATATATAGCCGCGCACAAGCTATAGCTTATGCGGCTATTAAATAATTTATTATTTTCATAGTTTCATTTGCATATTCCATTGTCAAATAGACTTTTATTATTATTATTATATTACTTATAAATGTTTTATGCTGATATTTATATTATACTGTATGTATGCTTTTAAAATAATAAATAAATCTTAATCTATATACGTACTCAAAATAAGAAATTTGATTACTTGATACCAGGTAATCAAAGCATGCTGCTTAGAAAGAGACTTAGATTTATTTTCTCATGGAGATCTTACGGTGGTTGGAGAGAGAGGTTCATCTCTCTCTGGAGGTCAGCAAGCCAGGATCAACCTTGCTAGGTATTGTCTTTATTTGTCATTGTTATACCAATCTGAGTTTTGTCTTCTACATACACTCCCTAGGGAGAGAATTGGAATTTATAGTTACAATGCAAGGAGTATATCAAATAATTAAATCGAGGCAATGAAATCACAACTGTCTTTTTAGTAAATTTTCAAAAGAAATTTCACTGAAAGCAAGAAAGAAATGTTTAGTTTTATCATATTCAATAATTGTATTCATTGACATTGTTGTTAAATTATACTAATATATTCGCTAAATGTTACAAATTTAAAAAATCATCAATTTTATAAAATGCCTTTGACTCCTTACTAAATTCTATCAGGCAATTTATTATAAAAAGCAATAGCATTATCCTCAATGGTGTTTTTGTAATGGCTATGTTTCTCAATTAATAATTTATTTTTCTAAACAAATTCATATTTTTTGAGGCTATTTAATGTTTTACAAAGTATATTTATTTATTAAACTCGGACCATTGTCCAAGTACTGGTAAAATTTTAAGCTTAAAAAAATGATTTACAAATAAAGGCATCTAGTGAGAGAAGCAAGACCAATTATTTTTTATCAATATTAAAGCAATCTAGCAAGTGAAGACAGCCTCTTTGCATATATAATTATAGAGATCTAGCAAGCCTCTCTTACCACATTCACATGATTATTAATAGCAATCTAGCGAGAAAAACCATTTTTAAAGTACCTACATTTAGCAAACCTCTTTTCCTACATTTACATGTATATTTATAGCGATCTTGCGAGGGTAACGAGTCCTTTGTAATAAAACAATTAATGTATTTTAGCAATCTTGCTAGCAAAGCGAGCCATTTTTAATTATTTTAATGTTACATTTCAGCAATCTTGTGAGCAAAGCAAGCCCCTTTTTTAATCTAATATTATATTTTAGTAATTATGCAATTCTCTTTGCATATATATTTATAGCATTCTAGTGAGTGAAGCTAGCCTTTTTTTCTACATTCATATTTATATTCAAACCACTCTAGCGAGCAAAGTGATGCCTTTAAAATTAACCTAAGTTTATATTTTAGCGATGCAAACCTCTTTTGTGTGTTTTGGTTATTACTTTATTTCCTCTTTTACCTCTCAGTATTTATTACTTTAGAAAAATATATTTGCATTTACATTTATAGCTTTTTAGCGAGTGAAGCGAGCCTTTATTACTTTTTATTAGAGCCTAGCTATCCTTATTTAATTAAGAAATAATGTATTTATCGTTTATTCTATCTAGCGAGAGAAGCTAGACTATTGTTAATCAATTTATTTGATGTATTCTTCTAATGTGAGTTCCTGATGCAACGCATTACTAGTATGTATTTAGAGCCTTGGGGAACTTCTTGCTTGACTTTCAAAAGTAGAGATTTATTTTGATAGTTTATATTTAATTGTTTTCACCATTGAACTATTTAAATGGTTGGTTTTCAGGCCTCATAAATATAGTGTGCCTTGTTTTCATAGGCATTGTCTGTCAGTGACTGTTGTGACCTCTGATCTTATGTTTTGTTTATTATAACACCCCTTCCCTATACTTTGTTTTCATTTTTATATAGATATGAATATGATTTTTTAATACAGTGCAGTTCTGGTTCTCATTTAAACATGTCTTAATTAATTTATTAACCCACATCTTAACAAAATGGCGACGAGTATAAAACTTTTTTTTTTAAAATTTGTTTTTTTTTTTTTTTTTAAATTTATATATTAGTTTTTACTATATAATGAACCAGTATTATAGTTTTTCTATAAAATTTTAATAGTTTTTCTATTAATCATCAGTGTTTTAAGTATTATATTCTTCATAATATTCTTCAATTATTATTATTTTTTTTAAAAAAAAGTGACATTATATAGCACATGTTCTGAATTTTTTTTGTTTAATGGACTTGATTATATTTTGACAATTCTTGGATTTGCTGATTTAATGATAAGTACATTATTTCTTTTTAAATGTTGTTTAAGAATTAATTAAACAAAAATAATCAATATAATGACTACTTCATCTGGCTCTGGATCTTCTGCCCCATTTCAATTTCACCATAAAACAAATGACTGGAATGTTTTTAACATAAAACTGTCAAATTATTTTATTGCCAATGGGATCACAGATAAACTTATTAAAAAGGCAGTGTTAATTACTTGTCTTTCTGAAGAAACATATCTGTTGCTTCAAAGTTTATGTATACCAGAGAGCCCTAATGATGCGGATTTTTCTAAAGTAATACACATTTTGGATAATCATTTCAAGCCTCCGGAGAGTCATTTAGTTAACAGATCACTGTTTTATCGTGCTCATTTACTACCAGGTGAAAACATTAAGGCTTGGGCTGCCAGACTCCAAGAATTGGCTGGAACATGTAGCTTCGGATCTGAATTATCAACCATATTAAGGGACGTATTTGTTGTGGGGTTACCTTCTGGCCCTATTCAAGATCGCTTATTTGAAGAGGACGTTTCAAATTTAACTTTTTCAAAAGCTATCAAACTTGCCTGTGTCAAAGAGGCTGCATTAAAAAACAAAATTAAATTAAATGAAACCGCTTCTACAAGTTCAGCCACAAAGCAAGAGTTGTTTAGTATTAAAAAGACTAAACAAGGATCATCTGATAATCATCATAAGAAACAAGGAGGTGAACTTAAAACTCAATCAAGAGGCACAAGATGTGAAGTTTGTGGTTGGAATCATTTGACTTCTAAATGTAAATATAAAGATAGGACCTGCAATGTCTGTGGCCAGGTTGGGCACTTAGCAACTGTATGTAAATTAAGAGAAAGTAAAGATAAAAAATATTTTAAGACTAAAGGCAAAAATAAATATTATAAAAATAAACATAACTTTTTACATGACGATACAGACCAGTTAACCGATGAGTTTTCTGACTCAAATTTTAACATCAGACCAATTGGTTCTGATATCAATAAAATAAAGAGTGATGATAAATATCAGCCTATTTGGATAAATTTTAAGGTTAATGGTCATGATATTAAATTTGAAGCTGATACTGGCGCTTCTTATTGCTATATTTCTGATAATTTGTATTACAAATATTTTAAAAATGTTCAGATTTGTAAGGATTCTCAGCCATTTAAAGATTATGCTGGTAATAAAATTGAACCTATTGGTTATGTTACTTTAAGTTTCTGTTATAAAAATCGTACTTTGCCTCAAAAAGTTTATGTTGTTAAAGGTGGAGGACCACCTTTAGCAGGGCGTATTGTACAAAAACAATTCAATTTTGAATTAATAAATACTATTAATTTTTGTGATCAAACCTCTGAGTCAGTAGAAGATATCTGTTCTGAATTTCAGAATTTATTTAAAGAAGGCATTGGTACTTATAATAAATGTTTGATATCATTACCGTTAAAGAAAGATGCAACTCCTAAATATTTTAAAGCCCGACACGTTCCTTTGTCTTTACAGAGTAAAGTTAATCAAGAGATTGACCGTCTTGTTAAAGAAGAGATTTTAGTTCCAATTAATTACTCAGATTGGGGTACTCCCATAGTCCCTGTTATTAAATCTGATAATAAATCTGTTCGTATTTGTGGTGACTTTAAAATCACAGTTAATCCCCAGCTTAAAGTTTTTAGATTTAGTTTACCTAAGGCTGAACATTTGTTCGCCAAAGTGCAAGGTGCTAAATATTTTTCTAAATTAGACCTTTCTAGCGCTTACCAACAACTTCTTCTAGACGAAGAGTCTCAGAAAATAGTGACCATTTCAACAAATAAAGGCCTATTTGCTTATAAGAGACTTCCATTTGGCATAACAAGTGCTAGTGCTATTTTTCAAAAAGAAATAGAGCAAACATTAGTATTGAAGGAGTTGTAGTTTTTCAAGATGATATATTGATTTCTGGTAAAACTTTGGCTGAGCATAATGCTAGATTAAGACTTGTTTTCAAAGATTAGAGAGTGCTGGCTTAAGGTTAAAAATTGATAAATGTAAATTTTTAGAGGAGAAGGTTGAATATCTTGGGCATGTTATAGATGCTGAAGGCATCAGTCCTTTAAATAAAAATATTGTTTCAATTTTAAATTCCCCACCTCCTACAGATGTAAAAACTTTAAAATCATTTATTGGATTAATTTCTTATTATTCAAAATTTATTAAATCTGCTGCTCATATTATGAAACCTTTATATGATTTAACAAAAAATAATGTTTCTTGGAATTGGGACAAAAACTGTCAAAATTCATTTGAAAAATTAAAAAAAATGTTAGCTTCACCACCTGTTCTTAAACATTATAACCCATCTTTACCTATTAAATTAATTGTAGACGCTAGTTCAAAGGCCTTATCAGCTATCTTATGTCACCAATATAATGACAAAGATATGCCTGTCGCGTATGCTTCAAGGGTTCTTACTAGTTCTGAATCCAAAATGAGTCAAATAGAGAAAGAAGCTGCTGCCATAATATTTGGTGTCCGTAAATTTCATGATTATTTGTTTTTACAAAAATTTATATTAATTACTGATCACCAACCATTGGTCAAAATTTTTGGTAGTAAAACTGGTATTCCCCAGTATGCTGCTAACCGACTTCAACGATGGGCATTAATATTATCATCTTATGATTACGAAGTAAAGTATGTTAAATCAGAACAAAATATTGCAGATTTTATGTCTAGATGTTGTGATCAAACAGACCTCTCATGCACGAGTCCAGACTCAGAAATTAGTTTATTACATTTTATTGATGAACAGCCTGTTTCCTTTAACTAGCAAACAGATTTGTGTAGCTACCCGTCAAGATAATCTTTTATCTAAAGTTTTCAAGTATATTCAGTCTGGCTGGCCTCATGCAGTAGAGGACTCTTTGAAACAATTTAATATTAGAAAAGATGAACTATTTATAGATCAAAGTTGTATTATGTGGGGATATAGAGTTGTAGTACCCTATAAATTACAAAGTTTTATATTAAAAGAATTACACTCTTGTCATATCGGAGCTAGTAAAATGAAGGCTTTGGCCCGGTCATATTTTTGGTGGCCAGGTCTTGACCGTGAAATAGAAGAAATAGCCAATAATTGTTCAACTTGTGTTCAGTTCAGAAATGACCCCCCGCAGTCTCAGCTCCACCCTTGGATTTGGCCTCAATACCATGGTCAAGGTTACATTTAGATTTTTTTGGTCCACTGTACAATAAGTATTTTCTAGTTGTTGTCGACGTCACTAGTAAATGGTTAGAGTGTTTTGAAGTAAACTCTCCATCAGCTGATACTACTATTAAAAAGTTAAAAGAGTTAATGTCAAGATTTGGCATAGTGAAAGATATAGTAACTGATAATGCAGCTTGTTTACTTGTGATATATTTCAGAAATTTCTAAAACAGTATAAAATCCGTCATTTGACTGGTGCACCTTACCACCCCAAGTCCAATGGAGCAGCTGAAGCTGCTGTCAAAATTTTAAAAAATTGTATCTTAAAAACTAGAAAAGATATACCTAATGTTAATATACATAGTGTGTTACAAAAGTTTTGTTACAGTATCGGAATACTCCTCACACTACAACAGGTGAAACACCTGCACAACTAATGTTTGGTAGACCTCTGAGAAATATTTTTTCTCTATTAACACCTAGTGTAACTGATACTGTAACAAAGAAACAAGTGTCACAGAAAAATGTATATCATGGTAAAAGATCTTGTGAATTTAGAGTAGGTGACACTGTGCTATTAGGAATTATAGCCCTAATTATCCTAAGTGGATTCCAGGAGTAATTGAACAGAGATCAGGTAGTTCTACTTACACAGTTAAAACTAATATTATAGGTCAGTGCCGTAGACATATAGATCAATTATTAAAAAACAATAATACATCTCAAAATATGAGTTATAATGTAACTGATCTACTACTTCTCAGTCTAATGAGACGATACAAGTAACTTTACCTGCTCAGCATACTGAACAGTCTCCTGTTCAACAAAATCAGAACACTCCTGTTCAGTCACCTCAGGCTAGTCCTGTAACGACTGCTGGCAGAACATTAAGGCGACGTTCCCTTATTAAACCACCTGCCAAATATTCTCCTTGATTACGATTAATTGATATTGATTGAAGTATGGATTGTCTTTTGAATTTCTTTTCTTTCTTTGTTTATTCTTAAAAGTTAAACTTTATTTTTTATTTTCTTATGAAATGTCACTTATTATTTTTATTGTTTAGAAGGTACGATACTGAATTTTCAATCAGGTTATTTTATAAATCAAGTAGAACTTTATTTTTTTTGGGGAAGCATATGTGTGACCTCTGATCTTATGTTTTGTTTATTATAACACCCCTTCCCTATACTTTGTTTTCATTTTTATATAGATATGAATATGATTTTTTAATACAGTGCAGTTCTGGTTCTCATTTAAACATGTCTTAATTAATTTATTAACCCACATCTTAACAGTGACAATGCATAAATATTTGTTTTGCTTTCTTTTAGTAATCTGAGTTTTGATCAGTTGACACCTCACACAATTTATTAGAGTGAAATCATTTTTTTTTTATTTTGGTCCCAAGTTAAACCACTGATTAATACAATTAGTGGTTCAATAAAGGACCAACAATGCTGATCCCTTACAGGGGTCAGCAAATACCTACAGAAATAATTCCCTCATTAATTTTTGCAGTCTGTAAATTACCAAAACTATTACTTGGCTGTCTTAAAATGTTCCTGCTTGTACTTAAAAGTGTCTGTGAAATTAAATGTTTTGTTAACATCTTGGTTAATCTAAATGTAGTTAAATTTTCTAATAATAATATGGTTTTGTTTTTAGAGCTGTTTACCGTAAAGCAGATATATATTTACTTGATGATCCTTTATCAGCAGTGGATTCTCATGTATCTAAACACATCTTTAAACATTGTCTTAGAGGTAACATAAGCACAATATTTAGTAAAATAGTTTTTACTACACTATACACTATACAACTATGTTCTATACACTATAAACTATAGTGTATAGAACAAAAGCACAATATTAGTTTTGGAGGATAAGCTGGTTATAAGATAGAAAAATAAAATATAAAGCCTTCTCAACCAACCAACATCAACATAAAACCAGGGCCCAGTTTCACAAAAGCTCAAGTCTTCTACTTTACAAGTAAAAAGCTACAAGTTTACTAATAATTGTAAGGCATTTGTTTCCCTGATGTACAAGTATAGACTGGTAATTACTATAATTACTTACTGGCAGTTTTTATACAATTGTAAAACACTACAGTTTACACTACAGTCTATCGTTTAGTTTAAAACCCCTAGGTCATAAGTATTTTGGGAATTGACCAATCAGAGAAGCCGCTGCCAACATCTCACTTAAAAAGAGAAAAAAAGTCCCTACCATAATAACCTCTGAAGGGAAAAAACCTTCTTCCCGGCAATCGTTTACTTTGTTTATGGTTCTTCTTTTGATTACATTGTGTTTAAAACTACTTTCAAATTAATCTTAAAAATGATGTTTTAAAATAAAACTATACAAACGAAATGTAAAAAAACATTGCCAAGAAAATACAGGTAAAATAATCTGATTTGTTTACATAGTTTTTTCCCGTTCCCTTCTTGCAGGGATTTTCTTAAGTCTAAACTGACCTGTCAAGATTTTTAAACTAAACTAGACTGTAGTAGGTTACAAGTTTTATCTTAGATCTCCTAGGAAACAGGCATATTATAAAATTATAATATATAAAATTTAATTATCCCCCCTACAAATCTTACAAACTATTAAGTTACTACACTTCTAACTACAAGTGTCAAAAAAGTGTTTCACAAAAATCATTACAAATTATTGTAACCTACATGAGTTTTTGAAATAATATGTCAAAATATGATTAAAAACCAGTTTCAGTTCAGTTCAATTTATTCTTAAGAGTACATTATTATTTCTAAAATTTGAGAAGCATTATTTATAACCCACATTTTTCAAACTCATATTGATCATTATATTACTAATAAACTAAAATTTGACGACAAAAAACTAAGTTTTATATTAGTAAAATGAACTTGTAACTCAGTCTATCTAGGTTCAGATGTTCTTTAATAAGTTTTTTGAGGAATGAATGTTACAAGTAATTGTAGAAGACTAGAAAATGTTGTTTATTAAATAGAAAAATGCTACAAATGTACGAGTGTATCCTTGGTAACACTCATACAATTGTCAATAGCAGTTATTTTTTACAATTTTTTTAACTACAAGACTTGTACTTTCATGACACGGGGCCCAGCTCTCTTCTTGTTGTCCACTGTTCACATGGAAATTTTAAGCCTGGTTTCAACATTTAAGAATTTCCTTTTTACTTTCCCTCATTTATACCATAGGTGAATAGGAAAAGTAATTTTTTATGCTAAAAAACCAAGGTTTTGGCTGAATTCTTGGTTTCATGTGTTTTCAAGACCATGTGGAGTGGCTTTTACCAAACTGTATGTGTGTTAGTATATTAGTATAAGTCTTATATCACTGTAGCTACTAGAGTGTTTATACTAGAGAGATGAAATTGGTACTAAAGTTAATATTTAGGTCTGGTAATGCGATTCTGAAAATCATATTTCTTTGAAGTCATCAACTGTCTCAGCAAAAATTTTACTATACTTAAGTACACTTATTTTACTTAATACCTGGATGGGTAGCAGCTGGAATTATAACTCATCTTTCCTGTCTAAGGACAATCAAAGCAAGTCTTAAGATATAAAAAATGACTTATTCTGTATTTGAGCAAAGCTCTGTTGGAACTTTGCACAAAAATCAGTCTATAGGTGTAGTTGTAGTATTCAGATTTTTTATGACCTCATTAACCCGAAATAATAACTTAGCAAATATATAGAAAAATCTTAAAAAACAGAAAAATGTTGCAATCAATTTGAGATTTGGCACGCATCAAAGATGCGTAGTGTACTATATACTACAAGATTATGTAGTATACTACATAATCTTTGGCACGCATATAGCCATGTATAAGACTAACATATGTACCAAGTTTTATCTCATAATCAGCATTAGTTCAATTTTTATCAAATAACATGTGTTTGTTTATAAAAAATTGTAAAAATTCAGAAAACAATCCAATTGAGGTTAAAATTGGTACAAGTGTATACCTTTTCTTAATAAATAAGTACACTAAGTTTCTTTTCAATACAAGATTTCCATGATTTTTGTTGGATCATAAAAGTTAAGCAGCATTGAGTATGGTCAGTGCTGGGTGGGTGACCACTGAGAGATTCTAAGGACAAGCGAAGCGAGTCCGAGAACATGCTGCAGTATAAATTTGGCGAATTGTATATATTCTGAGGATGAGCGTAGCAAATCCGATATGATGAGGAAAAGTTCTGAGAAACATGATTTTTTAATCTTTGTTCTACTAGTTTTATCGTTGTTTTTTTTTTAGAAAAGATTACATCAGAAAAGAAATGCCTCTTAGCTTTAATATGTTTTGCTTAGAATCAAAGATATTTACATTGTAGTTAGTTTAATCTGCTTTTAGAGGAAGAGGCTAGACATCAACCATTATAAATTGAAAGTGTGTTTGTTTTATTAAAAATTGCAGGATTTCTTCGAGGAAAAACTGTTGTTTTAGCTACCCACCAAGTCCAATATATGAAGAACATGGATAAAATCATTCATCTTGAAAATGTAAGTATTATTTTGTTATATACATTTATTAATTTGTTATAACTTATAATCTTAATTAGCATTGTAAGATGCTAAAAAGACAAAGAAGCAGCTTGCATTATCGGTTATTTTCCATTTAATTATTTATCTTCAACTTAGTTTGTCTTGATATATAGTTTTGGTATTATTGTCAGTATTATTAAAAAAAATCAAGAATTAAGAAATCAGTTATGCATCTAGTGTTGTTCTTCAGAGTTTATTTTTAATGTAAGGATTTTTTGTTTTAGGGTAAAATCAAGTACTGTGGTAGTTATGAGGAAATAACTGGTCATGGAGATGAATTAGGGGCAGTGAACAACCAAAATCCTGCAGCTAAAGAGTCAAATCAAACAGTGCCTCACACTCATAATATTTCCCTTTCTAGAATGATCTCTATTAGTGTAAGTCTTTGTAACTCAATTATATCAATACTAAAACATTTATATTATCCAAATTTTAATAAATTATTTAGTTAATACCATAGAGACACAATATGAAAGTGTCTAGAATATATCAGTAAGTGTTTGATGAAGATAAAAGATAAGAGCTTGCTTCTTACAATCATCTATCAGCAACTCTTAACTGTTAAGTATAGAATTACATTTGATGAGTTAGAGCAGAATTTCATATTTAAAATTCTATGCTATTAAAAAGAAAGAAATAGTCAGGTTATAAAAAAATATTTTTAAATAAAAACAGATTAGTTACACAAAAAGTCCTTTTATGTAACCAAACATAGCTTACCAAAACATACCAAGGTGCAATATGAAGTAGTCTGTAAAATTGTTTTTTCATTTTATATTTTATATTTCTTAAACTCTGATGATGACTAATTTTTAGTCGAAAGCTTAGTTATTATTATATATTAAAAAATAAAAGGACTTTTTGTGTAACTAATCTGTTTTTATTTATATATTGTTTTACAAGTCCACAAATAAGAAACTTTTTAATATTTTTAAAATTTGTTTAACTTGACAAAACTATACATCTTTGTCATTCCTATTGTTTACATTTTATTTTATTTTTTTGTTCTTTGTTGCTGTCTTGCGGTGACACTAATTAGAGAACCAATGTTTTTTCTTCTTTGTTATTGGTTTAGCCAATATTCAATCCATCATGGAAACTTACTTTAATACTGATTAGACAAACTCAAAAAAATAGTTTAAAATAGACTAGAGAGTTTTAAATTTAACTCCTATAATATATCTAGAAGTTTTACGTATCTGGCTCCATAATGAAGTAAAAAAAATGGTAGGATTGTCAATACATTTTCTAAGGCAAAACGTTTTCTAGTTCTGAACTCGAAAACACTGAATGGTATCTAGTGCCCTTTTGTGATAAATGAAAATATTATATAGATCTCCCACAGTCCAGACACCCAAAACTACTTGGTATTCAACACTTATAGGCTGGACTCGTGTGCCTCCAAAAAACATTTACCATGTGAACTATTTTCTTTCTTTTGTATGTGCATCTTCATAATCTCTAGGATAAAACAATACTTCTAATTTTAAATTAAAAGCCCTATAAAAATTGTTCATGTTTTAATTTAAAATTCCCTATCGTTTTTTTATACATCTTAGAATGTCCAAAATGCTAGGTTCATAACAGTCTAATGGCAAAAAATGCTGGTTTGGCAAAATCACTTGGGATATAATAAAGGACTGTAAGTGGATTCAGTGCCTACATTATGTTGTATAGGCTAAACCTTTTTTGCCCTCCAGTATTGAGTCAAAGTTTTTTAAGGGGTATTTTTGTGAATCTTTACTTTTTTTTACATTAGGTCTTTTTGGCACATTATTCCAGTGTACACAAAAATAAGAGCTGATTTTGGGCACGTCAAAGGTTGTATTCCAAACTGCAGTATTTTCATAAATTAATGATTTATTAAATTGAACTTGAAGATACTAAATCTTGATTCTTAATGGTTTATTTTATAATTATAATTACTATTTTATATAGTTAATAGTCATTTATCTATAATATTGACTTTTCAAATAGTATGTTATTAGTATTTGTCTTCATTTACTGTGAAATAATTTGATGAGGGGCACCAGAGTGTTTAATAAGCCCGCTTTATTATTTTCATTCCATCTGGTATCATTAAATCCATCTCAAGTATTATATAATTTCTATGATTATACTACTTGTGTGTAACTTTCAAAATATTAAAAAGCTAATAGAAGCAGCAGGTGTTCTCTTGCACTCAGAACTTTGTTTCTTGTTTTCCTATAACTTTGTGTTTCCCTTGTTATCGCTATCCTGTATATTGTGTTGTGTTTAACAATGTAACATTGGCTGCTTTCTGCACATAACAAACTGATTACTTGATTTCGAAGTTTATGCTTATTGCATAAGAAATTAAGTGTTTCAATAACACTACGTAACTAAATGTTTTAAGATATTGCTTAAAACATTAGAAATTAAGAGTCTCTTGTTATTACCGTATTTTAAAAAAGATGATGATTGAATATAATAGAAACACCGTTCAAAGTAAAAAAGAAATTATTAAAATCTAGTTTAAAATAGTTTTTTTTTAATAGAAGAGATAAGATAAAAAGCGAGTGAGAGCACAAGTGCTGTGGGGGGGGGGTAAATAAGCTGACTCACTCCCCACATACACATCACCCGCCTTGTAGCTGTAGAGACTTTTTTCTGTGTTACAAGTGTTAGATCTTTTCCTTCCTGGTGATTTTTAGTCATGTGACCATGTCGAAAGTTATAACACAAGTATAATTAGTAATAATTCTTTGATAGTTTGATATCTCTTTGTGACGTGATTCTATGAGTGTTACAATCACTAAGTTATCATAAATACATATGATAACAACATCATATGTTTCATATTTTTGTTCATATAATACATATGTTTGAAAAGACATATTTCAAGTTAAGTGTGTAGTAGGGAGGGATAAAGATACCTCTAATACATTTTATCAGTATTATCTACTTGATCATGCAGATATCTGATGCTTTAAAAATTACTTATTTTCCTATTGACTGACTCAAGTATTTCTGCCGATTCCTTCCCTGATATAATCTCAATATTGCTCCTCTTAGAAGTCCATCTGAGAAAGAATTCCCTATCTTATCAGTTACCAGCTTGCTTTATGGAATAAATGATTTATAATTTATTATAAAATCTTTTAATTTGATAATGCATTGCAGAGCACAAGATCAGGAAGTATGGGTGGTGATGACATTTCTCTTGTCTCAGAATTTTTAGAAGAAAACCGTGAAGAAAATCAACTTAATGTTGAATCTAATACGAGATATAAAGATAACTTATATTGGGGCTATCTTAAAGCTGGTAAATCAGTGTTTCTAGCTAATGTTGTCTTATTTTTAATAATTATTACACAAGTATTGGCATCAACATCTGATTATTGGGTGTCTTACTGGTAATTATATTTGTTTGTTTATAATATAATTGTATTTATTGATTTATCATAGTAACGGGGTTGCTCCCAATTAACAAGAGGTATAAATTTATTTTATCTTTGATTGCTTTATGAGCATTACATGTATATTGGATCTAATATAAATGTTAGATGCTTTCATACCAAATTGTCTATATTTGTATTGTTTTTACAAATATACATACACATGTAAAAAAGTGTACGTGACTGTTATTTATGCAGTTTTCCTTACTAGCGATAAAAAATAAAATACT
This sequence comes from Microvelia longipes, assembly GCA_018340805.1. Lineage (NCBI taxonomy): Eukaryota > Metazoa > Arthropoda > Insecta > Hemiptera > Veliidae > Microvelia > Microvelia longipes. The sequence continues at coordinate 50,097,776 of JACMZG010001863.1, read as the reverse complement.
CTTCTTATGGTTGTACTATCACTAACAGAAAAATACCTACCTACTTAGATTTTTAGATTTTTTTTACTTTTGTAATTTATACCATAGTTATATAGAATAAATTATGTGTTATCCTTTTTAGGTGTTTTTAAGACATCCAGAGTAGTTTTAACCAAGTTGTATATGTTTGCATGTGTGTTAGTGTCTGTTATAATTGTATCTTCAAGTGTGTTTATGCTAGAGGGTTGAAAACTAGTATAAAATCAATTTCCAGGCGATTGGTGCTATCAGGAAATTATTTTTTATGACGTTATTGACCGTAAATTATGGCTTGGCTAAAATTTTGAATAAATAAAAGAGATGTCATGTGTGGTTTTTAATTTTTTGTTAATAAAAGAAATGTCACATTAAGGCACCTATCTACTAACTATTGAATATTTAGATAAGCTATTTATTAGATCAAAGCTAGGGCAATCTTATCAGGTGTTTTATAGTTCTTTAATATCTCTTTCAAATCAGCTCATTAGTATTCATTTTTTATTATTAGTATGGTTATTCTTTACCTGTTGTTATTTACTTTAAAAGAAAATGCATGTTAATCGTTTTTAGCAATCTAATTAATCCTTACTAATAAATAAAAGTAAAGTACTAAAAAAGTACTAATAAATAAAGTACTAATATCTAGAGTCTATGAATATCAAAGATTATGTAGTATACCACATAATTTTTGATGAATATATGTTTTTTTCTAATTCATTCTTTGAATCTGGTCCCTTATGGTTAGAACTATCAAGGTATAACATATTGTTTAGTATTGCTCTAATTACTGTGTTATTTTATCTAGGACTATACACGAAGAACAATCAGCCCAGGTCAGAAACGGAACATCACCTGGTATTGTTGATTCATTTAAAATAACCTATGGATCTCTGATCCTAGCTCTACTAGTGTCAGCGCTAACAAGAGGATTTCTTTTCTATTATACTTGTATAAAGTGTTCCAGAGGAATACACTCTATTATGGTTAATAGAATTCTACATACTCCTCTTAGTTTCTTCAATAACAACCCTTCAGGTAAGGTTTGTAAAGCAGTGTGCTCTTTTTTTTAAAGCATTTAATATAAATGAAGTGAGCATAGAAGCTTGGTGCTATGCCTGGCAGAGTATTTTTTAAACTCCAAAAAACTAGCCATACCTTTTCATTGAATATTTAAAAAGTAACTAATGTAGTTACTTTTAGTAGTTTTTGGCAGGAGATCTCTGGGCTCTAATTGGTTTTCACCAATAATTCTTGGCGGGATTGCTCTGCTACCAACTGTGCCAAAATTAATTTGCCCTTGTTGAGGTGACCTCATTGTGGTATAATGGTTGAGACATACATTAATGAGTGAGACATTACTAATAAGTTTACAAACTTTTAAGAAACTTTCATTTTAAGCTTATTTTATTTTTATTATACAAGAAATAAAAAAATAAAATAAAAATAAATTATAATATAACCCAGGGGGTCCAGCTTCAGCAATTTGGTTGTTCCAATGAAGCGCCGGTTCTCAAGGTAGCAGAGAAAATAGTTCAGATGTAGCCCAAATAAACTTGTTAGGTTATAATCAGTTAGATAATGTAAAAAACATTGCCAAGAAAACACTGCTGAAATAATCTGATTTTTTTTTATTCCCATGTTGTAGAGATTTTTTTTAGAATTGGCGGTGCCTAAACTGATCTGTCTGAGATTTTTAAAGTCTGATAGACTTAAACTAGATACATTTTTTAGCTTTGTTTACTTAAATAAATGTTTTTTTTTTAACTTATGATTGGGTATGGGTAAAATACTTGTGAATGGGGTAGGAAGTTAAAATAGGTCTCAAACTCTAGGTAATCCTCCTGCAAATTAAAATTTACGAAAATATAATATAACAGTACATAACTATTGTTGTTACCAAATGTAACTATTTAGTCTATTGGGTCATTTAGTCAATATGTTGATTCCTCGGTAATTTCAAAAAGTCAAAATGGAGCGTACCATTGCGTTGCCATTTCTTAAGAACTTTGATACCAATCATTTTACCAAGTTATTTTGAAAGATACTTTGACACATAAATATGTAGGTTAGAAGTTAGAATAGATATGATTAATTTTTTAGTCATTTACCTAGTAAGTGCCTATGTATGTTTCGCAATAACATCACTCACTGACTGGGATGGTTGACATAGAGCATTTTCTGTTCAATAACATCCATACCCTCCTAGATGATCTTTTTTATTGTATACTTTGTGAAAACATTCATGAAAATTTTAATTCTAGAGTCTGAATCTAATATCTAAAGCTAAATCATAGACTCACTCGTCCTTCATTTATTTCTTCAACGGTTTTGCACTGATGATGGCCTCTAGCTAGGTTGAAAGCGCTTTGCCAATAAAGTTTTTTTTTGTGGAGAGACTTTTCATTTAATTATTTTAATTTTTCATGTTTAGGAGGAATATTAAACAGATTCTCTAAAGATTTAGGAGGAGCTGATGAGCAACTCCCTAAAGCTATGTTAGATTGTGGACAAGTAAGTGAAGAATTTGTTCTTTTCTTTTTCTTTTACGAAGAATTTTTTATAGTTAAAAGAATAGATTAATTTATTTATTATAGGTTACTAGTATACATCTTTGTAGAGGGTTTAGAATTTGTTGTTGAGTCAGTAAATAATTATTAAATCTTTAATAATATGATGCCTCAGTTTTATTACCTAAAAATACGAGGTGTGTTCAAATAGTATCGCGAATTTTGAATTTTCGTGGGTTACGTATATTCGAATTTCAATTTTTTTGTGGCGTTATGTTGGTACTCATGTCTCTCACTTATGCCGACAACCTCAGCCATTTTGAATGTTCACTTAATTGTTGACAGCTGCTTTGCTTGCACGTGTTTTGGATCGTCTTCGATTTTTACCTATTCAAAAAGATGGATCAAAGAACGTGTATCAAATTTTGTGTGAAAAACGAAATTAAGTGCGAGGATGCATTTCGAATGTTGACGCCCCAAATTTGCTCCAGAGGGTCATAACTGGTGACGAATCGTGGGTTTATGGTTATGACGTGGAAACCAAAGCTCAATCATCTCAATGGAAGCTGCCGCACGAACCAATACCAAAAAAAGCGCGCCAAGTTCGGTCAAATGTGAAAGTTTTGCTGACAGTTTTCTTCGATTGCAGGGGCGTGTTGCATCATGAGTTCTTGCCACAGGGTAGAACGGTCAATAAGGAATATTACCTGCAAGTTATGCGCAATTTGCGCGAAGCAATCCGCCAGAAACGCCCGGATTTGTGGAAGAACAAAAATTGGCTTTTGCACCACGATAACGCCCCTGCTAACACATCGTTCCTTGTGCGCGACTTTTTGGCCAAAAACAACACACTAATGATGCCGCAGCCACCGTATTCCCCAGATCTGGCCCCCTGTGACTTTTTCTTGTTCCCTAAACTGAAGAGGCCCATGAAAGGACGACGTTATGCTACGCTTGGCGAAATAAAGACAGCATCGAAGGAGGAGCTGAACAAGATAAAAAAAATGATTTTTTGAAGTGCTTCGAAGATTGGAAAAACCGTTGGCACAAGTGTATAATATCTCATGGGGATTACTTTGAAGGGGACAAAATAGATATTCATGAATAAATAAATAATTTTTGAAAAAACACAAAATTCGCGATACTTTTTGAACACACCTCGTACAATTATGAACTTGCTTGTGTTTCTAATGTACTGTTAGTTATTATTGGACTTGTTGAATAATACTTATTTATGTCAATTTATAAGGAGTTTCTTCTTTACAGCATATTTTCTACAAGTTTATAGTAGTACACATGGTTATAATCAGTTGACAGCATAGGAAAATAATGGGCGGGAGCCATTTAGGTTAGTCCTGGGCGTTAAACCACATCAACCTCATTGGTTCCTCAACCAATGATTATAACCTTGTGTAATATTCTAACACCTTCTTATTCTATTATTAGAGAATTCTTTTGTGTATTCTGAAATAGTTGTAGAATACAAGTTTGATTTATTTCTTATGACGTATTATAATTTGTTTGTTTACAGATATTTGGTCAAGTGATTGGTGCCATGGTTACCTCTGCTATTGTAAATCCTTGGTTTCTAGTCCCTATAAGTATCTTCCTTCTATGCTGTATTATTATTAGAAATTATTGCATTTCCAGTACTAAAAACATGAAAAGAATTGAAAATATGGGTATTTTTAAGTTTTTATTTATTCTTTTTTATTTTATTTATCTTATTCAAACAGTAAAATAAGTGACCCCAAAAAGGCCACTGCGGGCCAAGTAGCCCAGAGAAGCAGGCTGAAGGAGGTTTTGTAGTGGCCCACATTATAAAAATTTACTACATACATAGCTAAATGCTATGTCATAAAAATAATAATAAATCAATAAATAATACCAAACAACCAGACAAGGGTAAATAATAACACATAATAGACATTAAGGATTGAGCCTAAGACCACAAAGCAGTGACCATTTTTTTTTCATGAAGCAGCCACAGGCTGTTTTTCCTCATTACATAGGTTTTTAGTTTTTATGACACCACTGGGAATGAAGTACTTACTTTTCATTTTAACACAAAAATTGTCCTTTACACCTTTTTTCAGAGCATTCATAATTTGTGTATTTTTTATTAATTGTTTTAATGAGATATACTCAACTGAGAATTGATTTAAGAAGTATTAAGTAGAATTCTACCAAAAAATATATACCTATAGGTATATACTAATATGTATATAAATACTAATATTGATATATATATATATATATATATATATATATATATATATATATAATATATATAATATATATATATATATATATATAATATTATATATATTAATATAATATAATATAATTAATTTTGTGTGATAAGTTTTTTTTTATTATTACCTTAGAACTTAAAAAGATGTAAAAACACTTATGGTAAAATATTGACTTGGTTTATTCTCTTTTATATTTACTCTTTTGCAGCTAGGAGTCCTGTTTACTCACATTTAAGCTCTACTCTCCAAGGCTTGATTACTGTCAGGGCTCATAATGCTCATGAGTATCTTATACAAGATTTTAATGCTCATCAGGTATTTTATTTATTGATTTTAAATTTAGCAATTGCCTTGGTTATACATATCACTAAATTTACTATACCTAGAGAAACATTTCAGATGCTAGATGCCTCAACACTAAATTATTAAAAATAAGGGGAAAACATGGTCCTAGACTTTGGAAAATGGTCTCTAACCCCAGCAAATTGACACTTTCGAGTTCAAATTTACCATTGTTATTTTGGTTACTCGTACTCAAATATTGTAATTTTGTAACCACTTTTATTAACTTAAAATATTTCTTTCTTGTCCTTTTGAACACAAAAATCTATGACATATGTCAAACAATAGCTTACTAAAAAATTACAGAAATGTAGGAATATTCGTATCAAATTTCTTAGGATTTAATTAAATTAAATTAATAAGAAATGTAATAAAGTTTCCTAAATAAGTTTTAATTTAACTTTTCAATGTTACCGAGAAAGGTAACAAAATTACCCTATTTGGGTATTAAGTTACCAAAATAATAAAGGTACATTTTAAATTGAAATAATCAATTAGCGGTGGGTAGAGTCCATTTCTGAAAGTCTAAGACCATGCTTTCCCCTTATTTTGGTGCATCTGAAATGTTTCACCCTATCTAATTAATCAGAGTATATCCCATATAGAGGCATGGTCTGTGCTGTGAGGGAGAGTCTGTATCAGATTAGTATTTATATTCTCCTTTAAGCTGAACAGTTTGGAATCATTTTTGATTTTTCTCATAATAGTATATACAACAATACAGAAAATAATATTTTATTGTGTGTGATATTATACATCTATCTCTCTTGTAAATTGTTCTGTACTTACATAAGCTATAGGTTTAATATTCTTACTAATAATGCTACATAGGCCCATGGCCAGTCAGAACTAGTAGAGGGGGAGAGGGAGGAGAACCAATCCCAGAGGGGGTGATGTTTCACACACTTTTACAGGACTTCAGCTAAAAACTAATTTTCCAGAGGGGACGACATTTTTTTCTTGGGGGATGCCCCTCTTTGGCTACATAATTATGGTTTGGATGATCATAAAATTCTTTGGATGAGCAAAGCTTGTCCAAAGTCATAACTCCTTAGATTTTGGATCAATACTTTATTCTGAGGTTTATTGTGTCAAGACTGAAGTAATACCACCCTTAGCTTTGTTTAATCATGACATTTGGAGGATGAACAATGCGAGTCCGAAGTTGTAAGGAAAAGTACCAAGGTATCCGTATCAGATTGTTATAATAATAATACTTTATTTATTGGAAGCCTCTTATGAGGATACTACAAGTCAAATACTAGTACACAAATAGTTAGTTTAATCGTAAAATTAAACTAATATACTATTGACTAAAGTAATATAAATAAATCATACATGTAAACATTAGCAATAAGTAACTTATATGTAAGCCAATATAAGCTATAAATGTAATTGTTTATCAAAGTATTTGTATTAATTATTGTGGTATTTTTTCATAGTCCAAGAGCTGGACCTGAAAAAATGTGACTTATTTTGTGCTACTTCAAACCAATTTTTTTTTAAAATATGCCTTTAAATATAAAGAAAAAACATAGTCTGCCTATCCAGAGTGGAGCCTTTCATATGATTATGCATGCTCAAAATTTTATAAAATTGCACAAATTTCAGATTTCTTGAAATAAGTGGTTCCCTGTGGGTTGTGTGCAAAACATGAAGAGAACATTTTTTTTATAGTTGATAAAATGTTCTATACAATGAGTATTTAATAATCAAAATCGGATGACTGCAACCAAAGCCATGGCTCTTTCAACTCATCAGTTCATCAGCTCTTAGACTACCAGGGTTTATTATGTATATTTTATGTAATATTTACATAAAATGTTTTTATTCAAAACTTATACCAAAAAATTGGTATGTTGCACAAGGCTTAAAAAAACTTTTTAATGCAGTATTTAAGTTCCTAATTTATTGCCTTAAAAAAATAAAATTTCTATTTTATTACACTTTTATTTACACTAGAGAGTTGAAACTTTGTACAAAAATCAGTCTACTGCTGTAGTTGTGCTATTGGGAAATTTTTTTTTATTACGTCATTAACCCACAAAATGACAACAACAATTTTGAAAAAAAAAACATAAAACCCAACAAAAAGGTGCGATCCAATTGAATTTGGCACATGTGTAGCAATGTATAAGAATAACATATGTGTCAAGTTTCATCTCATTATCAGCATTAGTTAAATTTTTAATTAAATGACTTGTGTGCGTTTTTTTTTAATTCTAAAAAATCGGAAAATTAGTCAATTGATTTGAAATTTGCTACATATATAAACCTTTACGCAATATATAAGTACACCAAGTTTTGTTTCAATACAAAGTATATCCATGATTTTTGTTGCATCATAAAAGTTGTGACACATCCGAAGATGTGTTGTATAAATTTGGTGAATTGTATACTTTGAAGACGAGCAAAGCGAGTCCTAAATATGGAGGATGAGCGTAGCGAGTCAGATATGATGAAGAAAAGTTACCATGTACCCCGGACCTGATTTTTTATATTTTATATTTATGAATATTTGTACCCAATGTAACTGTAAATTAATTTACAGTTGTAAATTAATGAGTCATAAAATTGTTTAGTCCTGTGGTTTATTCTTTATACTCTCAGTTTATTTTTATACACAATATAATTGTGTAATATAATCTCTAATCCTAGTGTAAGAGACACCCAGCATATGTTACAAGTAACATGACATACATCTGGGAATTGTTCCTACATTGATCAAGCTCGTTAAACATTGACCATGGCTTGAAATTCTGTTGATATGGATCATGGCATTGATGATGAATGTCGAATGATGAGACAGTCCCCAGATGTAACATTGCATTTTTCTTTTTACATTTCTTAGATGTCTCTAACACAATTATAATGTGTCAACTATTATTATTTTGCTAAAGCTGGTAGTATCAAATAATATTTATGTTCAATCAGTTTTTTTTGTAGTTGGAAAAAATAGAAGTTGTTAACAGGTCTAATATTAACTACAATATTTGTTTTAATCACTTCAGTTAATTATTTGAATCTGATTTGTTTGTATTTAGGACACTCACACTTCAAGCCTTTACACTTATTTAAGTTTACAACAAGGATATTCATTTTCCTTGGACATGTTTGGAACAATGTACCTGGCTACTGTCATTCTTAGCTTCGTTGTTTTAAATACATCTGGTAATTTTTATTGAATATTTATGTTTGATTTAAACATGCTTCAAAATAATTCTGGTGTTTAGGTCCGCTAGCAGGGCAAATTTCCTTTAGAATATTTGTTTTCTTGCTCTTTTCACTTCATGGTAACACTTTTTTACTTGTAAACTAATATTTATTGATTTTAGCAAATTTTCTTTTTTTTTAAAGGAAATAGTTATGTAAATTCTATACACTGTTCAAACTAATCTCATCCTTGCAAAGTCAGCTAGGTCTGTTCAATTTTTTCACACTCTTTGAATGCTTGAGTTATTCTAATCATTAAAATTACTATTCATTTCCTTTGAAGTATCAGAAAAATGGGTACTGAGTGCCTCAGAACTTATATAAAAAATGTAGTTTTGGGGCACAAGGTTCATGGTATAAGTTTTTAATTGCGATAAATGTTTATTTTAAAACAAGCAAGTTTTTATGAAAAGTAACTTTTTGTTTTAAAATGAATTTTTTTTCATTTACACATCTATGCACAACCCAATTTAGTTAATATACAGTGGACATACTGTATATTATAAAATAATTAACTCTAACTGGAAAGTTACTCGATAACTTGTGACATATTTACAAAAAATGACTACAAATATTAATAACTATTATTAAGTATGTATGCTAATAATTTGTGATTGAAATATGTTAAGCAACATAAAGAAACAGTATGGATCAGCTGGATTCATTTATATTATTTTTCAGAAATTACAAAACACTGTATTTATACAATTTTCAAAGAATTAGGGGTGGGGGAGTATGTTGAGATAGGCAAAGGTTAGATGAGTTAAGTCAGAGTAATTATATTTAAATGATAAAATAAACAAATGAATAACAGAAGTTACCCAATAAAAAATGCATACTTTACCTGGCGCCACAGGAATTTACCCAAAATCACACTTTTTTGTGTAAAAATATAAAAAAAATATTTCTCACTTCGATACACCGGTTTCTGATTATCTTGACAAAGTTTGAATTGAAGTATACCTTGAGCCTCTATTACTTTGACCAATCAAAGTCACATAGTAGAGTAGAATGTTAAATTAAATTGATTTATGGTACACAATGCTTTTTATGAGCTATTATATTAAATTTTCATCTATTCTTTATACTTACCGTTGTTGATAAATTAGTGTGAGACAGTGTAAAACTGCATGTCACTACTAAAGCATGCAGAGTATTCTGTGAGTCTTAAGATATACTAATAGCTTCCTGGTTCAACCTCTAGATTGCAGTCAAGTGCTTCTTTCTTATTGATTTTGATTTAATATTTTGAGTTAATTCAATTCCTGCTACTAGAGTGTAGACCAATGCACTATTTATGCTGTCTTTTGAAGAGACATACTGGCTTCATAAAAATATTTTAACAAAAGTATCAAATTTATAATTTTATATAAATTAAACCAGATAAAATCTAATCATATTTAATATTTGTGATCTACTATACTTCTTTACTATTATTTTAGTTTGTATAAGCACCAAATTGAGCTCTATGGCAATTATTTTTCTAATAAGTTTTATAGCCTATAAGTGAAATAAACAATTATTTTAAGAAGAATTAGAACTTTATTGTTTTCAATAGAAAAAGTGCACATTAGAAAAAGGTCAATATTACATAAAAATACAAAGAAAAGAAGTTATTTATTGGATAGTTTGGTTCAATGAGAAATGTTCTGTAAGTTTAGTAGGTTTTGTTGATACCATAAGGGACCATACCCTCCGCTACACCTGTAAATGGACTATTTTAAATGTAACCAGAATTTCATTTGTTTCTACCTAATACTTGCTGAGTCACACAACTGTGCAGGTTGCACACTACACTGACATGGTACCTTGTCGAGCTATGGTTTGAGAAGTTTCTTGTTCATACTCTGGTTTTGTCTCTTTATATACATTTATAAATTTATATTTTTAAAAATGAAAAATTAAAGAAATGGTACAAAATATTACACATTCCACTATACTATGTGTTGATGTGAGTGAGAGCAATAACTTCTACCTTTAATTTATGTTTTGAGAATGTAACGTATGTAATTAAGTAAATTTTTATTTGTAATTATTTTTGTTGGTCAGGTGTTTTTGGAAGTGAGGTGGGTCTTGCTATAACCCAAACTATTACTTTAACTGCAATGCTGCAGTGGGGTATGAGACAGTCATCAGAATTAGTTAATCAGATGACATCTGTTGAGAGGCTTCTTGCATTTACAACATTGCCTTCTGAAGAACCCAACCTAGGTAAGTTTTTAATGACTTCTTATCATTGATATGTTTATAAGGCTGTTCTTTCTTGTGTTGGTTTTATTATTTTTTACTATATACCCGAAGAGCTGTTTTATATGACACACTAAATCATTAAGTTAACATTATTCTAAAGATTGTCTGCTGTATTCTATAACATTACTTAAGTAGGAATAAAACTGATGTGTTTGTGCATAAGTCTCAACACAAGGGGGAAAACACCTTGAAGCTAAATAATAAGTTAAATAAGCTAAATAAAGCGCAAAGCTCTTTCAACCTAACAAGAGGTCATTATCAGTGTCTGACAAACAAATAAGAAAAAACAAAATAAAAAAACTCAAAGATAACTATATAAATAAATGAATAAACAAATGTAAGATAAGTATGAAGATAATTAAAATAAATAGAATAAATTTAAAAAAAATAAAAAATTTGTATATAAATTATTCTATTTATTTTAATTATCTTCGTACCTATATTTGTTTATTTTTATTGTTATCTTTGAGTTTTTTAATTTTTTTTCTTATTTGTTTGTTAGGCGCTGATGATGGCCTCTTGTTAGGTCGAAAGCACTTTGCATAGTTTGTAAAGTTACGCAACCAAAGTTTTCTGTGGAGAAACTCAGTCAGAAACTCTTTTTTTTCTTAAAGATGGACTCCATTTATGCTAAATAAATTGGTATTTATCTTAGCATTTTTACTTTATTTTATTTTTTTCAAAGTTCTTTATTTCACAAAAAAAAAGTATTAATATAAAAGTAAAACAAGTATTACAAACAAAATATATATTAGGTGTGTTCAAAAAATATCGCGAATTTTGTGTTTTTTCAAAAATTATTTATTTATTCATGAATATCTATTTTGTCCCCTTCAAAGTAATCCCCATGAGATATTATACACTTGTGCCAACAGTTTTTCCAATCTTCGAAGCACTTCAAAAAATCATTTTTTTTTTATCTTGTTCAGCTCCTCCTTCGATGCCGTCTTTATCTCGTCAAGCGTAGCATAACGTCGTCCTTTCATGAACAAGAAAAAGTCACAGGGGGCCAGATCTGGGGAATACGGTGGCTGCAGCATCATTAGTGTGTTGTTTTTGGCCAAAAAGTCGCGCACAAGCAACGATGTGTGAGCAGGGGCGTTATCGTGGTGCAAAAGCCAATTTTTGTTCTTCCACAAATCCGGGCGTTTCTAGCGGATTGCTTCGCGCAAATTGCGCATAACTTGCAGGTAATATTCCTTATTGACCATTCTACCCTGTGGCAAGAACTCATGATGCAACACGCCCCTGCAATCGAAGAAAACTGTCAGCAAAACTTTCACATTTGACCGAACTTGGCGCGCTTTTTTTGGTATTGGTTCGTGCGGCAGCTTCCATTGAGATGATTGAGCTTTGGTTTCCACGTCATAACCATAAACCCACGATTCGTCACCAGTTATGACCCTCTGAAGCAAATTTGGGTCGTCAACATTCGGAATGCATCCGCGCACTTAACTTCGTTTTTCACACAAAATTTGATACACGTTCTTTGATCCATTTTTTTGAATAGGTAAAAATCGAAGACGATCCAAAACACGTGCAAGCAAAGCAGCTGTCAACAATTAAGTGAACATTCAAAATGGCCGAGATTGTTGGCATAAGTGAGAGACATGAGTACCAACATAACGCCACAAAAATATTGAAATTCGAATATACGTAACCCACGAAAATTCAAAATTCGCGATACTATTTGAACACACCTCGTACATAGAACATAGTGAAATCCCACAAGGTATTCCTAAGTGTGGGGGTCTTTAAGTAAACCTTAAAAGCTTAAGTTACACTAGGTGTACAAAATAATAATAAATATACACATATATATACATACACACACACACACATACATCCACATATATTTATAAATAAAAATAAGAGAATACAAAAAAATCAATGATATACAAAAATGTATATATTAAAAATTTTACATAATTATCTTACACAAAATAGGTATAAAAAGAAAGTTTGAGTTTAAAAGAGTGATGATAACACAATACCCACATCAATGAGATAGCTAGTTCTTTGGTATGATTTTTAATATAATAAATGTATGTATAAATGCCATTAATTAAAATAGAAGGTTGAATGCTTTTTCTTGGAGCCACTCCCTAATTTTTAGGTACAGAGTTGTACAGTTTTATCCTATTACAGTAAATTGATTTTAACTTTATATTTTTATGACAATTTTCTATTTCAAGACTGTTTTTACTTTTATACCTGGTGTCATATTTGTTTTGAGAGGGATGAAAAACAGCTTTATTCTTATGGATATACATAATAATAATAGCCTTTTATTGGAAAAATTACATAGTTACAAAAAAATTAAATTTACAATTTCACAAATTAAAATGTTCTTTTTAAAAATATTTTTCCAAATCGAATTTAATTCGAGGCACCCTAAAGGGTTGGTGGATATGATTTATAATTTTCTTATTAAAATTAAAATGCTCTGTTTTATGAGATAAAAAAAATTAAAATAATAAATTTCTCCTTCAACGTAAATCTAAAAATTAAATTTCTATTTTATTTAATAATTTATTATTATTTTATTTTTTAATTTTTGTGCAAATAGGCTTGACAGCATATACCTACGAGCCTTCTCCTATATCATGTTATACTATTATCACATGCCTTCCTCATCTCTTCATCCCACCTCCAACTAGGTCTTCCATTCAATCTTTTCCTGTCCCTCAGATACCAGGTAATCATTTCTTTTGTCAATCTATCATCATCAACCCTTATGATATGTCCTTATGGATATACAATGATGTATTTTTTGTAAATATTTGGTTAATAGAGAGTAATTTTGTTCCCCTGAACAAGTCAAGTGTACTATAATACACTTCTCACACTCTTTTCTTTTTCTATACATAATTGATCTTTTATCATTATTTTGTTGTTTTATCATTATGCTATGTAGTGTTGTGCACATCCATTCGTATAAATATCTTGAAAACTGTGCAAGCCAGAGATGTGTTTGAGGCCTCTTTGTATTAAAAAAAAGAGGCCCTATTGGCCCCCGCATCTCCTTGTGGCTGCTTTGCTGCCACATGGTTGTTGTCCTGTATCAGTTTATCATATTACTAGCTTATACAACAAACATTTTTATGATTTTTTTTTAAATAAAATTTATTTCTTATATTAGAAGATAAAAAAGTGCCGCCTCCTAAATGGCCCATGTTAGGAAGAATTCAATTCAAGAATGTTTCCATGTGGTATGAAGGAACTGATAATCCTGTATTTGACTGTCTTAACTTTACCATCATGCAAGGAGAAAAGGTAACTTTTTCTACCTTTGTTCTGCAATCAGTTTTCTAAAATGTTGTTTATTATGAATGAGAATTAAGACTTATTGACCAAGAATAATGATATATTTCTTAAATAACTCGTCGGACTTATGTCAAATAGTTTTTTTAATTGCAATATAATCATTACCTTTTATTTAAATTATTTTCAATATTTCAAAAGTCCATAAAACATGAAGAAATGTTAGATTAATTTAAAATTTTGCTAACTTAAAATTAATAATTTACTGATATTAATTTATAATTAGATATAAAGACATAATAAGTTATAAATTAGGCAATTTCATATGGCTGTCCCATAAACAAAGGAATCTGAAATTCTAAAGATAAGCATAGCAAATCAAATCCTATAAGGTGAGGAAAAGTTCTTTCTGAGGTACTAGACCAAGAGCCCAGGGGTGTTTTGTTAATAAAAAGTGTATTGGCTGGAACCGGTCTCAATTATTCGTAAATATCTTCCTGAACAAGGATCTGCAATTCTGCCGACTCATATTGGATGGGTGTCCCAGGCAAAACCTTTGACCCCTAAAGTGCATTCTGCCTGGGACACCCATCCGATACAAGTTGGCAGAATTACAGATCCTTGTTCAGGAAGTTATATACGAAAAATTGAGACCGGTTCCAGCCATTACACTTTTTATTAACAAAACACCCCTGGGCTCTTGGACTATACCCTGTACTCAATTTTTTAACTTTATTTGACAAAAACCTTTTATATTGCTTTTTTTATACTTCAATGTTGGTTTTATCTTTCGGGAATGTCTCTTTAGTGTATAGAAAATAATCCTAAAGTCTCAATTATTTTTAGTTGGAGGAGTAATAATTTTATTGTTTTTATTTTTTGAATCTTTGACTTGTGTTATGTCTTTTGTAGATTTTTTTCAATATTAATAATAAAGATTTTATTTTATTTATTATACCATTATTGGCAGTTTTAATTTTTAGGTTTTTAATACATATACAACCTCAAAGATGATTTTTCATTTTAAAACTAAACATAGCTAGATTAAACAAATAATAAAATTATGCTCTTTACATATTTTTATTTATTTATTTTTCAATTGGTATTTTATTTTAGATAGGTGTAGTTGGTCGAACAGGGGCTGGCAAGTCATCCCTTATCACAGCTCTGTTTCGCCTGAGTGAAGTCCAAGGTTCAATCCTTGTGGATGATGTTGATTGTGCCGCTATACCTCTTGAAACACTTCGCTCCAGAATATCAATAATTCCCCAAAACCCAGTCTTATTTTCTGGGAGTCTGAGGAAAAATTTGGATCCTTTTGAAACTTATCCAGATTCAAAATTGTGGAGAGCTCTTGAAGAAGTAAGTTTGTTTTGTAATTTATTTAAAAGAAAAGTTGATAAAGAAACCTGTTACCATGAATTAATTAAGGATATTTATAAGATTTTTTCTTAAAGATTTTATTAGTTTTATGAAACATGTTTTATAACAACCTTAAAATTGTTAATATATCATAAACCACGATCTTTTTACTCCAGGTTTATTAATCAAACTTTATTTCTGTCAAACCCATCTTATCTTCCTCACCTACTACCGTGGGTATAAGGAAAAGTATTGTGTTGACCCTAAAAATCTGAAACTAAGGTTTCATCATAATTATCAGTTTCAGGCATTTTCATGACATTTTAAGTGGTTTCCATCATACTGTCTGTGTGTGAATTGTTTTAACTTATAGACAGCATGCTTCATTTTATTAGTATAACATGCAATTAACACAGCAATAATACTTAATAGAAAAAAAGAAAGTTCGTGGCCCATAGTGAATAAAAAGACAAGTTAGTATAAAAAAGAATGAGAAGCGTCTTAACTAAGCTACTAAACTTAATTCTGAACCAAATAAATTAGTGCTTTCTCATTTCCCACCAGGCCAACATGAGCATCAACTCAGTTTAAAATTATGCCCACTGTGAAGCTCACAAAACCATTTATGGATGTCTCCAATAATTAGCTGTTGATTATGAGGATTTTTTTAGCACATCCATGATTATTTTACTATCTGTTTTAATTCATACTTTACTCAACCTTTTTATATTTTTTAACCACTCTAAAATGTTTAAGATAGCAAGCTGTGCAGCTTGATTATTAGAGCACAGATTCTACAGTCTAAATCCAAATTCATACGATGCAACTCCATTTTTTTCCTCATTTATACCGTAGATATATAGGAAAAGTATTGTGTTTGCAAAAAAATTCGTAACCAGGATGAAACCGGAATTATCCTTTTAAGGCGTTTTTAATGCCTCCTGAATAGTTTTCTCAAAGTTGTCTGTCTGTATGTGTGTGTCTGTTATCATTGTAGTGCCCAGTGTATTTATGCTAGAAAGTTGAAACTTGTTAAAAAACACAAGTAGGTTACAAGTTGTATCTTAGATCACCTAGGAAATGAGCATATTTTTGCCTAAATTCTATTAATTTTTTTAACTATTGTTTGACATTTGTCATAGATTTTTGATAAAAATATTTATATCTTGTAGTTTTAAACGAAAATCGATAATATATGTCAAACAATAACTTTATAAAAAATTACCATAATACAGTGATATTAGTATCAACTTTCTTAGATTTCAATGTGATTTCTACAATAGGCAATATTACGGTACTCTATAACTTAACTTTTCAAAGTTTAAGTAGAAACAAAATTACCATATTTGTTTAATAGTTAACCAAAATAATAATGGTAAATTTGAACTCACAAGAGTCTATTTACTTGGGTAAAAGATCATTTTCAAAAGTCTTGGACCATGTTTCCCTCTTATTTCATCTAAAATGTTTCACCCTGCATACCTATGAATGTTATACCTCCATTTTATTATTGGAAATTATTATTCTGTTACTCATTGTAAATTATTATTGTGCTACTTATGTTCAATTTTGAAGGGAGAAATTGAAACCTCTAGTTTTGTGATTGGGTTATCATTAGAAAAATGCTACCCCCATGGTTAAAGAGACTAATACTTAGAGGGAGGATACAACAGCTCTTATCATTCCTTGGGTAGCTAGGTGCCATAACTGTACATCAGTGACGTCATTTTTTGATTTTTCATAATAATTACAATCCAACGTAAATATAAGATTATTTTTCCACTATTATGTATTTAATTCAATTTAAAATAAGTTTTAATTATTAGCTATTGTATATATTCATTAATTGTCTGTGTTGGATAAAGTGGTTTAATGTGGTGTCACTGAAAAATACCTGCCGTTTGTAGAGTGTAAGCTACAATAGGGGATGTAGAGGGGTAGGTGAGTATCTAATCTCTCTCTAGGGAGACTATAGTAGGGGTAAGTACAGTTATGGCACCTAGTGGTAGCTGTCTTACTTCCAAACCCCTTATCACTGTGCTATTCTGCCCATGTACTTCCTCTAAGTATTAGTCTGTTTGGTCAACATTTTTTACAGCTGTGTATACCCCCTCTCCCATACTTTTGAGATACCTCCCCTAAAAAAACCCCTGACTACAAGTCATAGAGTATAACTTAGGCTTTGGATAGTAATGACATTCTGTGGACAAGTGAAGTGAGTCCAAAGTCATGACAGCCTGGACTTTAAATAAACATTTTAGTCTGAAGTCGAGTGCAGCTAGATCAAAGTTATATAACTAGACTTCGTATAATCATGCCATTTTGAGAACAAGCTAAGTGAGTTCAAAGTTGTCAGGAAATGTACCCTGAGATCACCATTCTTTTCTCTACTTTCTTTTGGGACTTATATTATTTTAATTTATGCTTTAATAGACACAGTAATATCATTAAATACTATCATTTATTTAATGTTCATAAAATAATTGAATTTATGTGTTGCTGATAATTTTTAATTTAATTTAATTATTACTTACTTAGTAGTATGCTTCTTACCTTACTAGTTTTGATAAGCTTTGCCATTTCTTTTAACTTTCACTTATTTATTTCAGGTGGAATTGAAAGAAGTATTTAAAGATGGTGGATTAGATTACACTATTAATGAAGGAGGAAGTAACCTTAGTGTTGGACAAAGACAGCTTATTTGTCTTGCCAGAGCCATTGTCAAAGAAAATAAGATTATTGTATTAGATGAGGCTACAGCCAATGTAGATCCAATGTAAGTTTTTTATGTGGATTTTAAACTCACATTACAAAATTCCTTTATATCATCAGATTTGCTGCTCCTATCCCCCTTACTTCAGACTCGCTTGTCCTAAGAGTGTACCATTAGTTAAAATAATACTACCTCGTAAATACTTAGTAAATATATCCGTTTAATTCCCAGTGGTCACCCATCCAGGCACGGACTACACTTGATGCTAGTTAACTTTTATGATTCAACAGAAATCATGGATATACATACTTGTTGTATTAAAACGAAACTTTTTTTTCAACACAACAAATAATTTTTATGACATTATTAATCCGCAATAATGACTAAGCAAGAATTTCAAAAAATCATAAAACGGGGATAAATTTTTTGATAGAATTGAGATTTGGCATCAATATGTATGAGGCTAACATATGTGTCAAGATCATCTCATAACCAGCATTAGTTCAATTTTTATCAGTTGCCTTTGTGCATTTTTAAAAAAAATTGTAAAAAAATTGAAAAATTGTCCATTTGAGTTAAAATTTACTCTAAACAAAAAAAAACATCAATACCTCATGTTAATATGGTTCACAAGAAAGTATCTTTGTATACTTATGTGCTGAGAAAACGTAGCAATATGCTTCCTCAAGGCATATCTCGTCTGGTTTATTTAGCCATGGTGCAGAGTAGGCTGGCCTATGGCATCACATTGTGGGGACATGTCTGCATTTTATGTCTTTTATTGCTGCAGAAGAATTGTATGCAAATAATCACCATTGCAAAACATGATGCCCACTGTAAAGATATTTTTACAATACTAGGAGTTATGACCATTTATATATTTATAATGTTTTAATGTATATGAACATCAATGTGAATAGTAATTATCACAATTACAACACCAAAATTAAGATTAATTAGAAATACCTTGTCCTCAGTTTAAAAAATCAGAATTTGGGAGTCAAGTTGTTTAATGTGTTACCATCGAATATTAAAAATTTAGAGTTTTCTCTGTTTATAAAATAAATAAGGCTATTATTGTTGGAAAATCCTCTTTATTCTCTTAATGAGTTTTTTAATTTTTTTTTTAAAATGTGAATAAGCATATCTTTGTATGTATATGATCTTTTTTTGTAGTTGATTTTCCTATTGTATACTGTGCATATTCTTAATGGAAACAATAAAATTCTTGTTCTTAAAATCAAAATATTTTATTGTTATATTACTTAAATCTAATCAAATCTCAAAGGCTATTTCATTTCCTGTTTATTACACTGGAGTCCAGACAGATCCACATTCGTGTAGACAGATACACTAAAACATTCATAAACATACACCAGGTTTGCTTCCCTACCTCCTAAAAGCAGGGGAAGCATGGCATATTCTAAAAAATATGTTTTAGCTTCTACAGACCTCTAAAATCATGAAATACATAGTACACACATTTTTTTGTATTTTTAAAATCTGTAATATTTTATGAAAAATGAGAATCATGACTATCTAAACCTTAACATTGTAATACTTTGGTCTCAAAAATGTCATAAAATTGCCTGAAACTGATAATTATGATAAAACATAGGTTTCAGATTTTTAGGGTGATCACAATACTTTTCTCTCCATACAGTGTATAATGTTAAGTTTATTGACTAGTTTTTAGAGAGTAAAGAAGCACTGTTCACTCCCAAGGGAGAAAAAACGTTTCCTATTATTGGGTTATTTTAGCCAATTATATCAATTTTTTAAGGGAGTAGTATTCTCAAAATTTATACAGGTGACCGATCAATTTTTGTAATTTTTCCGGGGGGTGGCATCCCTAAAATTTATTAGGGGGACTCAACCAAAAAAATTTTTTTTACTGGCTCAAAAATTCATTTCAGGGCAATAAATTTTATTTTTCTAAATTAAAAAATAAAAAAATGATAAAATTAATAAGGGGGGCCCAACCGAAAAAAAAACTAAAAATCTGTTTTAGGTCAAAAGAAGTTGTTTGGGACATTTTTTTGGAGGCACCACCCTCTAAATTTATAAGGGGGTCTGACCCAAAAAAATTGAATAAAATAAAACTAATGTATTAAAATAAAATCAATGTCTGGAGATAAAATCTTGTATGCACCTTGGGAGTAAAATGCTATTTTCCCCCTTGCAATTACTATTTATGCCTATTTATTGTACTATTATTATATTTATTGCTATTTATCCCTTGGCTTCGTCTCGGGAGTTAAATACTTTGGTTCCCTCGGCTTACACCTTAGGAACCATCTAACTGCTCAGGGAATAATAGCATTCTTTACTACCTTGGTGCATAAATAAGTATTTCTACATACATACAGTAGCAGGTGTGGAAAAGTAAAAAAAAAGCATTGCATGTTATTTTTCTTTCAGTCATGATTTCTTTTTCAGTGTTAAAAATCCACACTAAAATTATTTGGTTTTAAAGATTTTTTTTGTTTTTTAGCACTGATTCTTTGATTCAGAAAACTATCAGGAAAAGGTTCAAAGACTGTACTGTTCTTACCGTAGCACATAGACTACAAACAGTTATTGACTGTGATCGTATTATGGTTATGGATGCTGGTAGATTAGTAGTAAGTTCTCTCTTTTAGTATTAGTCTTAAAAAGTTTAACCATTTGAATCACCGAAAAATAAAATTAAATAAATCTTAAATATAATTAAAATATAAACATTTTTTTAAATATTGCTTGAAGTATATATTATGCAGTTAAAGTCAACGAACTATTAGAACACTGCAGATCCATGCCTTTCAAGCAAAGTCTTGAGTGTATAAAAGACCTGGGTTGAAATGCATGTGGGACCTCTTCTCTTTTATCAACATTATATCGGGGGAACATTTCAGATGCACCAACATTAAATCCTTAACATATGGGGAAAACCAAAGAATATTTAGTATACCTAAATAATCTTTGGGTAAACTACATAATCTTTGGGGAAAACTTGGTTTCTAGACTTGTAAAAATGGTCTCCCTTTTAAAAATGTAACTTGCATATTTAAATGTACCATAATTATTTTTGGTTAGCTATTACCCAAATATGTTAATATTTTGTGTAATCATATGTATGTAAATATACTGAAACCAAAAAAGCAAATTTTGAAAAACCCCAACATCAACAAAACACAATAAAAATAAATATTGTATTTTATCCCGCATAAAAAATTTATGCATTAAATGCATTTTTTGAAAATAAATTTTGAATGTTTGCATTGTGACGTAGTCTAATATCTGTAAGTATTTACAATCTAATGTCAATAAAGATATATTTATGTATGGTAGTATTGTTAGCACTATTGGTAACTTCAAAATATAAATTAGAGAATACTGTGGCCATGGCCTATTTTAACTAATCTTCATTAAATTGTAAGAAATGTTATAGCAATATCACTATATTCCAGTTATTTTTCACTTAGCTATTGTTTGACATACATCATAGATTTTTATTCAAACCCGCCAGAAAAACATATTTTGATAATTAAATTATGATGTTTGTTAAACAATAGCTTGATACAAAAATACCGAAAGATAGTGATATTGGTATCAAAATTCTTAGGATTTAATAAAGTTTTTTAAAATAGGCAATATTGCAGTATTTTATTTTATTTTTTATAACTTTTAAAGTGAATAAAAGTTGTAACAAAATTACCATGTTTGAGTATTAGTTACCAAAGTCATAATGATATATTTAAGCTCGCAAGTAACATTTTACAAGGCCCATTTTTAACATCATGGGTCACATGAAAGTCTAACATCATGTTTTACCCTTATTTTTATTTTTAAGGATTTAATGTTGGAAATGATCCACCCTATATAAAATAAAGGTCTCTCGTTTTTTTATTTTATTTTAAAAGATCTAAAATATTTTAAATCTGTTTATTTCATGTCAATCGAGAGTTAATTCCCATATATCAATAGATATCCTAATGGTTTCAAAAATATGTTAAGCATATTGCATTTTAAAAAATATATTAAAATTTAGTATTTACTAAATTCAAGAACTATTAAATAATTAATAAACTATTAATAATTATTAACTGTTGATATGATTAATTTTCTGCATTGAAATAAGAATGAATACATTTTTTTAATTTTTAGGAGTACGATAGTCCACATCTACTTCTAGAGGCTAAAGGTGGTTATTTCTGTAGTTTAGTGAATGAGTGTGGAAAAGCAATGGCTGCCCAGCTTACTGAAATAGCTCAAAATGTAAGTTTTAATAATTAGCTACTGATTACATCACTAAACAAATAAGGGTTCTTAATCTCTAAGCATCTCTTACAGGGATGGCAAAATATTTTAATTAAAATTATTTAATTAAAATAATGGTTACAGACTTGACGCTTGTCCAGTTAGAGTCTTTATTAACTTCACATTATAAAAAAGGGTCGATTTAAAATTTGATCGGTAAAATAAAAGAAAAGTTACTTGCTCTCTGACTTTTCTTAACCTTACTTTACTGTATTGAATTTAATGTTCTCTATGTTTGTTTTTGTATCTTTATTTTGTTCAAAAAACTAATGGCATCAGTTTATATCAGTTTATGGTGTTGATAAAAATATTTTGTGTTACTTAATATTGTATTTTTACTTTTCCTCATTTATACCGTAGGTATATAGGAAAAGTAATGTGTTGGATGGATGTAACCATAAATATCCGTTTCTGGCATTTTTAAGGCCTCTTGAGTGGTTTGTGCAAATTTGTCTGTATGTGTGTGAGTCTGTTATCATCGTAGCTCACAGTGTATTTATGCTAGAGAGTTGAAACTCTGTACATAAATCATTCTACTGCTGTAGTTGTGCTATTCGGAAAATAATTTATTAATAACGTCATCAACCCGCAATAATGACTCAGCAAAAATTTCAAAAACTCATAAGATGCGGAAAAATTAGGCGATCCGATTGAAATTTGGCACCCATATAGCCTTGTATAAGATTAATATATGTGCCAAGTTTCATCTCATTGGTTTAATTTTTATTGAATGACTTGTATAAGTTTTTAAAACATTGTAAAAATTCGGAAAATAATCTAATTTAGTTGAAATTTGGTTTGTATATACCTTTAGGTTATAAATAAGTACACCTAGTTTCAATATGGCAAGTATATCCATGATTTTTGGTGGTTAAAAAAAGTTAAGCAGCATAAAGCGTGTTCAGTGCCTAGATGGGTGACTGCTGGGAATGAAACAAATCTATTTACTATCTAAGGACGAGCAAAGCGAGTCTGAAGACGTTTGGCAGTATTAATTTAACGTATTGTATATTCTGAGGACTAGCCAAACAAGTCTGAAGCTGGGAGGATGTAATGAAGAAAAGTTCCAAAGTACCCTGTACACAATTTTTTTATTATTATAAAATTTTATATTATTTTACTTCAACATATTATTTGTATATTTTATTTTATTTGGTTAAAACTGAGCTTGAACATCTCCATGTCACAACACAGATGTAGACTGGGTAATTTCTTTTTTCAATAAAATTGTTTAATATTTGTGATTCTTATAAATAAATATTATACATTATTATTTAGATACTGTTTAATGAATAATATTCATACATTCTTAAGGTTGTACTGCCATTAAGAGATGGCATAATTGGATGACTAAATGGAGTATAATTCCAATTATGCATTCTTGTAACCATTAAATATACTAATTAAAATTATTTTCTTCTTCATCCATTAGATTATGGCATAAATGCAAAACATATCTCCTGTCAATCCATATTTGTTTATTTACACTTATAAATAATAATAACACCTTGGATTTTATTTGAGTGAGATTTCAGTGAGGGGAGAGCCGATTTTAAAAAAAAACAGGTTTAAGCATAAAAAAGTTAAAAAAACCAATACCTTGATACAACATACAAAATTTGACTATTAGTCCATTTATTAGTGTTAAAATATCGCAAAATCTCTAAATTTTAAAGAACCACACCAACTTTGATGAAACTGTACAAGTACACTTATTTTACCTCCCTCTTCAAAAGTTATAAGTGAAAATGTATGCTTTTTATTTTAAGGGGGAAAACTACCCTTCTGTAAAAAAAATTGAAAATATCTTATTTTTGCGTTATTTAAATCTTAATAGCGTTTAAATATGTCGAACAAAGTTTTACTTTTTATATTAAATTTATTTTATAATATATAAGTATTTTCAACCCTTAAAAACACCCTTTAGGTGCAAATTTCAAAAAAATCATTTTTTGAGGCTTTAAATGAATTTAATGATGAATTTATGGAGAGTATGAATCTATTTTAAATCATAGTTAAATTTCGTTACTATTTAATAGTTTTAACCCTTAAAAACCCCCCTTGTGATGAATTATATAAAAAATGTTATTCCATGTATATAAACTTTAAATGATCTACATATGGTAAATGCCATTAATTTTTGCTAAGTATGTGATATAATGCATGTATTCAACCCTTAAAAACCACCCCTTAGAGCAAAATTTTCACAAAAAATTTTTGAAGCTTTAAATAATTTTTATGATGCATTATATGGAGTATTAAAATCTATTCAATATTCATAGTTAAATTTTTCGTAACTATTTAATAGTTTCAACCTTAAAAACTACCCCTTATAATGAAATTATATACATTTTTTTCCATACATACAATCTTTAAATGATCCATGTATGGTAGATCCATTAATTTTGTTGAGTATGTGATATAATTTATGCATTCAACCCTTAAAATCCACAATTTAGAAAAAAATACGAGATATTGATACATTATTAATTTATTCCGAAAAGTTGACAGAAAACATGATGGTTTTTTAACGATAACTTATTTCATTTTAAAGATTTATCAATTCACAATTGCTCATTTTGAAGGGATTTCAAGGGCTATAACTCTAAAAAATTTAACTTTTTTGAAAGCCCTCTATTTTGAAAGCATGCGATTTGAAGGGCTCAAAAAAGGTACTTTCCACACGTATGTGCAAACTTTAAACTGTAATATCTCAGTTAATTTTTATCGTAGATAAATTTAAAAAAATAGTAAATTTTCAGGACAAAATTCACTACATTTTTTCATTCTTACATATTTTTCATTTTTGCATTAGTTTTTGAGTTATTTTTGAAAAAATCAAAAAATATAAAAAAATTAATATATAAAATCATTTTTTTAAGCTGAAAACCTCAGGATCCATATTCAGTGCATAAATAAAAATTGTTGCAACGGTAAAAGATTAATTTTCATTTTTGTGGAAAAGACATACGTTTAATCTCTCATTTTTTTTAAAAAAAAGATACTTTTATTCTCTTTTTGTAATCACGTAATTATTTTTTATCCAAATCACTTTTACTATAGTTCATTTTAAAGGTCTTTTAAAACACTTTAAAAAACATTGTATGCATTTTTTAAAAAAAAAACTACTCCTGTTGATGTTATGTAATGATAAAAGGTTCGTTTTAAAGTTGGTTCGAATAAATCCTCACCTTCAATAGACTGTAACTCGGGATGTATTACTGCCATAAGTAGTTTAGAAAAAAATATTCGATTTGTTATTTCATCGGGCTTCTTTTTTATTCTAATATTTTTTTCATAAAATGTACAGTTTTCGAGTTATTTTTAAAAAAATCACTCAAAAACAAGGCATTTTTTAGGTTCAAAAGTAACAATTTCAATTGTGAATAACTCGGAAAGTATTAACTTAACAAGAAAAGTTTATAGAACATTTTTTACTTAAAATTGAACACTGTATCGAATCCCGGGGTTATTTTAAGGTTAAATATTTTCACCCCCCGAGAAGGGTTGGCACTCACCCCCAGGGTAAAAGCACACATCGGCACCATATAACTTTTTTTTCTTGTCATTTTTTCTAAGTGTGTTTCAAATTTCAAGGCAATCCAAGCGGTTCTTTAAAAATTAGACCTAAAACCGCTGATGAATGGACTATATTGATCATCAACTTTATTATCTTGTATCTTTTTCTTTTACTTGGTTATGTTTACTTCGTGACCTTTTGACGTCTAGTTTATTCCCCACACCATGCCCACAATTTCTACCTGAATCACTCCAATGGGTTCATAGCAGGTCCAAGATTACCAGATTTCCCCAAATCCTAGACTGGACAGTTTGGGAAATATTAAAAACTAGAATTAACACACTCTTTATGCCTTATTATGGTTTCTAGGCTTATATGAATAAAATGCAATACACCCTGCAAGAATGACTATCAGCTTTGGAGGAGTCAAGTGAAGAGGATGAACGTATTTACTGGGATTAGCCACTGACTTCTTCTTTTACACTCTGGTATTAGGATTGTGTTTTGATATTTCAGTTTAAACAGATTTTGTAGGTGTGCATTTCTTTAGCAAGATGACTTCTTCTCTATACCCTGAAATTAGAGTCCAGTTTTCGGATGACATAATTGGAAGACTAAATGGAGTATAACTCCGTCTATACATTCTAGTAATCATCTACTAATTAAAATTATGTTCTACTTAATACACTAGATTATGGCATAAATGCATGACAAACACTTTTCCAGCCACAACATCTTTTGTTTATATTTTCACTTAAAAATATGAGAAGTGCATGCAGTGCTTTTTAGCAGACAATAGATTTTTTTTTAAACTTAAATAAAAGATTTAAATTTGAATAATATAATTAAAAAATAGCACTTGGACATCATTAGTCTTGCAGTGATGCATTTATTTCAATTCCTGTTATCAACACCTGTATATTTAATTCATTTTGTCTTTTAATAAACATGCCTCTATGAAATCGGGTTTTGGAACCCTGATAAGTTTTTGTTTTTATTGATATTACTTTTTGATTGATTTTTGATTTACTTATTGATATAACTTAGTTACCATTAAAAATTATTTTAAAATAAGCATTACATTTAAATAATTAATGGCCTTTTTGACTTTTTACCTTCTCAATCCATTTGAAAGATAATCCTATTTTTAGGTTGCCTTAAGTTTTCAAAACTTAAAACTGTAAGAATAAATTAATTTTATTGAGGAAAATGTTAAAATAAAAGATCAACTCTTAGATCAGAGGTTTTAAGTAATAACTTCTTAGGTTATATTTTCTATATTTTACCAAATTTCCTTTATTCAATTTTTTTAATGGGATACCCATCATATTAATGCTTCTTAGATAAATAAGGGCTAAAGTTATCTTAACCCATAGTGCCGCAGAGATTTCCCCCCATATATATGTTACCCAATATAGTCTAAAATATGTACAAATAATGACTATAAAAATGTTAATAACTGTCTTCAGGTATATGAATAATTTATAATTAAAATAAATTTATGAATAAACGAAAATTTATAAATAAACCAAACTAACATGCATCAACTGGATTTGTTAATATTATTTCTTGGAAATTAGAAAAAATTGAGGAGAAGGAGGTATGTAGAGATAGGGAGGGGGATAGGGGAGTTAAGTCAGAGCAATTATATTTATTTAGTAAAGTAAACTTATAAATATCAGAAGTTACACAATTAAAAATTATATAAAAAATACATACATTACTGGGCAGGGATTTAGCCACAATCAGACTTTTTTGTATAAAAATATTTTTGTATAAAATATATTATACTTTTTTGTATAAAATATATTAAGTATTTATGTATACTATATATTGTACAGTATAGCCAAATATACTTTTTTTGTATAAATAAAGTATGAGTTATAATACTTTATTGTATAACTCAAATTTTTTGTATTGACCCACTGGCTAGTGATATTATAAGATTCAGTTTTACATACCTTGAACCTCTGTGATTTTAACCTATCAATAAAATTTTATTCTGAAAATTCAGAGGGTTAAATTAAAATCTCTAATGAATTAAATATCTTAAATTTAAAATGGAATTTTACTTCTTAAATCTTGCCCAAAAGGTTGAAACAGTAAATATCCAGTATTGAATTTAAGTGTGATTTAGATTTTTAGGCTGTCTTAATTTTTTGTATCCATCCAGAAACACTTCCTTTCGTGTGAAGTTTACACCCATTTTTAGTGGTCTTGCCTGAATTTAAATGTTTTTATTGATTCCAGGTTTTAATGTATCAAACCGTATTGCGTCATTTATTAATTTTAATCCAAGTGAGTTCTTCTTTTACATAACATCAGTGGGTTAATTGGTCTTTTGTGTGATTTTATAGTAGTTAATACTTTGCTTTAAAATTGAACTACCATTTTATCTGCCAAAAGTATAATGCGTAAAGTATAGTGGTCTGTGGGTTCTTATATTATTCTAATTATGTAGATTATTCAGTAGTTAGATTTGTCTTTGGTGGCTTGAAATTTTCAATATTAATAAAAAAATATTGTATTTGAATTGATTTATTACATTTATATTGTGTGCATGGATGTTCATGTGTTCATTGTGTGCAGGGGTCAAACAGGTCGGGAAAAAGTCTCACAAGATGTTTAAAGTATATGAAAAAATATGTTAAAAGGCTTGCTTCGCTCGCTAGGTTGATAAAACCCTTATTTAATATGTCCGAAGGAACTAAAAGTCTAAATGAATTAAAATATTTATTTAAGCACAATAAATTAAATATTACATAATTTTTGTCAATACATTAACATTTAGTTCATGTGTGGTTTGCTGCACTCCTTCCTAACTCTAAATTTTTTCAGGGGGGGTGACCCTCCCCCCCCAGAAAAAATTCTGTGGATGCCTATGATTGTGTTTTATATTAGCTCTGTGGTTCTCAACCATTAAAAATTATACTATAATTATAATAAATTATAGTGAAATAATGTAATTATAATGCTTTTTTTAGACAATTAGTAGAATCTAAACTAGAAACTCTTACTGCATTCTTATAAATGGTTATTTTATATTTTATCTTATTTATTTTATACTTATTTCTGAAACATCTGTTTCTTTTAAATATAATAAACCACTGTTAAAATTCTATTTATTGATTTTAGAATTAATATATTTCCCTCTTTACATTTACTTAGCAATAAAGTATTTTTTGAATTGAATTGAAAAATACTTATAGTTCAGAGAACTTTCCCTTTATTACATCCATAGGCAAATTTAGGAGCCTTATATAAGGAGCCTATTATTTTAAGTGGAGGGGGTTAAAGTTAGTTGGTCCCTGGTGGATTTTGAAAACTCAAATTGGTGTAGTAGCTTTCATAGGTTGGGAACCATTGTATGAGCTTCTTGAAGATAGATTCACAGTTGCATGCCCAGGTAATTTAATATGGAATGCTAATACCTTATTTAATACGAACAAATCATTATTAAATCCAGAAGCTAAAGAATCCTTTTCCATGTATAAAAATTTAGCTGTAAATGATTTAATATTTTATTTCTGAAATTTCACACTTGTTGATATGTTAGCAAAAGGTTTATAATAAAGTTTGGCTTATTTTAGTATGGCTAAAATCAGTTGACAGCGAGGGAAAATGATGCGAGGGAGCCAATGAGGTTAGTCCTGGATGTTAAACCACTCCCTCAATTTTAAATCAGGCCAACCATATTAGTTCCTCGTCACTGTTTTCCCTCGCTGTCAACTGATTTTAGTCATGTGTTATACTATAATAACTGATCATCAATCAGTTGGGACATACCTTCTTGACCTTCAAATGAATTACAAGATTATGTTATACCAGCAAAGCACCTACTTTTAAACCCTACTATCCTTTCCATGGCTAGAACCAAGAGACTATTACTTAGAGGGAGGATACAACAGCTCTTATCATTTCCTGGGTAGCTTGGTACGATAACTGTACATTGGTAACACCTTTTTTGGGATCAATCACAATAATTACTATTTTATGTAAATATTATATTTCTTGACTATTTTGTCTTAATTTACTATTTTGTATCTAATTCAGATATTTTTTAATTATTTGTATTGTATAAAGTAATTTAATGTGATGTCACTGAAAATGTCAGCTGTTTGTAGGTTGCATTATAAATATGTGTTTTGATAGGAGTTTTAGAGGGTGGGGAGTCTCGTGTCTCCTTCTAGGGAGGCTCCAGTAGGAGTAAGGACAGTTATGGCTCCCAATGGAAACTGTCACACTTCCAGGCCCATTATTCCTGTGTTATTTTACCTAAGTCCTCCCTCTAAGTACAGTCTCTTTGGCTAGAACCTTCGTCCTTGAAGAGAATGTCAAAGACAGGAATAAATAAGGCAACCCTCTGCTATCTTTAGTTTATCTATGATGTCCTGCATCCCTGAAAATGCCTCTCACTGTGGAATTGAATGTCAGATTCATCATCTTTTTTGCCACGGTCAGATTTTGGTGGATATCCAAAACTGTTGCTGTTCGCTAGCATATGTCAATACAAATGCTTAATAATAATTAAATTTAATAAGTAAAAAAATATTTGTGTGTTACAATAAATAATTATTTTGAATAATATTTTTGAAAGGATTTGATTTATTGTAAACAAGTAACCTAATAGATAAATATTAGAAAAATTAAACGCTTTTCCCATCTGCTTCTGATTTAGGCGTCAATCTAAGAGGAGATATTTAAAAGAAGTTTAATTCCTTTACAAGGGTCATTATTACTTATGAGTTACTTATACATGCAAAAATGTATTGAATTGCATAACTAATGTATTATAATTAAATTTAATGATAATGTTTCCCTTACTACTTTCTTTACCTATATGAGTATTTGTATTAGAATAGCACAAATTAGATTTGAGTATTACCATTTTGGAGTCTTCGTCAAGATGTCAGTGAGTACAACATGCTTTTTTCTCTAATATTTTTACCTGAGTTATCTCTAGTTCTTATCCTCTTCTTGCTTTAATTCTACATTCAGAACATTGAACAATAGAGTAGTTGCACATTTTTTTATTGCATTATCTTTAAGTATGTCATATAAAAGAACACCCTGTAAAATATTAGAATGAAAAAACATATACTTTTGATGATGCAGCATAAAACGAAAAATATATTTAATCATGTTCTTTTGGCGGGATTACTGCCTCGACTGCTTGTGTGATATCAGACGTAAGAATACCGCCATGTAGTACAATATTCACTAGAGCAACACTCATAAGAGTTTATTCGATACTGTCAACAAGATGATACTGACAGCTGTAGTCATCACGTTCCTTGGTCATTGTATTACCTGGAACACAAAATTGTTTTGATTCAGTCTTTTATATTCTATTAAACTGTAAGCTACTGTTGACCTTGTGATATTTAACACGTAATCATTTTATGAGCACATTTTTTTTTTTTTTTTTTTTGGAAAAATGCAAATACTCTTATTGTGTTACAGAAAATTAGTTGTATACACTACTTCTACTTAGGGGCTGTACAAATGTAAATTCTCCTTAAATGAAAGGTTTAGTTATACATGTAGAACTGAACCTTTTTTGTGATTTAGGGAGAATTAACTCTTGTCTAGTCCACAAGCAGAAGTAGTGTGTATATTTTCTGTACATCTAACGTGCAAAGTTATATTTAAGAGGTGTATAGATACCACCTCTATTTAAGGGCTAAAATCTACTTTCCTTTCATAAGGTGAAATGTTTCATATCACCTGACTGACAAGTAACTTCTTCAAACCAAGATCATCATTTATGAAAAATCATAAAACACCGAAAAATGATGCGATCCAATTAAAATTTAGCATGCCTGTAGCGATGTATGAAATTAACATTTGTGGTAAGTTTCATCTCATTATCAGCATTAGTTCAATTTCTATCAAATGACTTGTATGTTTTTTAAAAAATGGAATACAGTCTAATTGATTTTTTCTGTACAAGTGTACCTTTACTTAATAAATAAGTACACTAAGTTTCATTTCAATACTACAATTATATCCATGATTTTTGGTGGATCATAAAATTAATGCAGCATCAAGCTTGGTGAGTGCCTGTATAGATGACCACTGAGAATGAAACGAATGTATTTACTATCTGAGGACAAGCGAAGCGAGTCCGAAGACGTGTTGGATTATAAATTTAACGACTTGTGTATTTATGTACAGTCATAGAGATATTATTACTAGAGGGGCCCCATTGGTTGAATTTTGAAACATCGAAAAAGTAACCTGACCACCTTTGATTATCAAAATAAGTAAATAAAAGGAACAAAATTACATTTGCTCGTATAAGAGAACATTTGAAATACAAATCCAATCACAAAATATTTGCAGGAAAACGAAAACAATTCTTTTATCATATTTAACCTTAACTCACTCTTAAGTTACACAGAACCCCAAAACCATAGAGATATATACAAGAGGGGTATAGCCTATCTTAATACATTGAATGGCCTGAAACGTCTTTTTGGGGCTCTGAGTGAGTTAAGGTTACATATGATAAATGAATTGTTTTCGTTTTCTTGCAAATATTCAACCTCCTTCAAGAGAGAGTTACGGTTATTATGAATCAATTTTTTACAGCTTCCTGCACATTCTTGGTGTTTTGATTTGTATTTTTAATGTTCTACTGTGTAAATTACGTCATTTTGTACTGATTATTTGATTATATTTATAAGCGATGGTGGTCAAGTTACTTTGTCAATGTTTCAAAATTTAGCCCATAGGGCCCTTCTAGTAATAATATCTCTATGCCCAAAACTATGTTTCAGGCCTTGTGTTAAGATAGGCCATGCCCCTTTTAGTATATATCTCTATGTGTACCCTGTACATTTATGATCAACCCTAAAACTCATTTTTCACGGTAAAAAATACCGTGTGAACAGTTGGGGTTAAACAGGGATGAGCCCCTGCCTAACCCCGCGTTTGAACAAAGTAAATAATTCATATTGTTAAAATAAGAATTTAAATCGAACGAATCGCATCCGGAGTCGAACAAAAACTCTAAGTAACAAAACATCCAGAAGTTTAGGGAACAGGTTAAATATCAATACCAACGATTATGGTGAATTTTCATGAGAAAATGCCTATTACGTTCGGATGACGGAAGTGGGGGGGGGGGATGATGCTGCTTGGCCTTCTGATTCCAAAAAAATAGTCAAGATATAATACATTCATACAAATGGATGTTCTCGGTGACGTGAAAACTTGTTAAATACTGGATAAGCCGAGTGGGGGGGGGGGGGCAGATGCACCCTATTTAGTTTAAATTGGTAATTATACAGCCCGGTATGACCAAAACGTATGTATGCATTTAAATATAACCTAAGCTAAAACATGTACAAGTTTTTACATTCCATGGATTTAACTGTGCAAAAACTTAAAACAGAATTATAAATCTATTTTTAAATTAAAAACGATATTTTAAAGTTCTTATGGCGAGTTGGTCACACTGATAATTTTTTAAGTATCATCATATGGGAAATAAAATTTCTGTTAAGGCTTCTCGGTTCGGCTTTAATTTTGTAAAATAGTGATTTCTTTTGTACTAGTTTAACTTATTTACTTTTTATCGGTCTTTAATATGGTTTGAATATGATGTGTTCGGAAAACGTAAAGAACAACATTAGAATGAAAATCGCATCCGTTTAAGTCTGTATTTTGAGGGTGAATTGTTGCATCTTGCAATTTATAAGGTAATGTTTAGTTAATTAAATGCTTAGATAATTTTGCTGGCTTTTTTATGGGAAATGCGCTATAATAGTTTAAATATTAGCGTGAGCTGAGCTTCGTTAACCAATTCCTATTGTCGACTTTAAAATTTTGAAGTCAAGTATACCATAATATTGAGTGTTTTGGACGCCACAATAAATCTTAAAAACCCCTGTCACCAATATTATCCTATCCCTATAAGTTTTCTCTTAGCTGTTGTTAGTCATAAATACTAGATTTCATTAACACAAGATACAATTATTTTTAACAAAAATCTACGATGCGGGAATATGGTAATATTGCTATCAAATTAATGAGGATCTCTGTTAAGTATAATATTGATTGTTTCAAAACAGTTGATTTAAGTGGTGATATATTTCAGTTGCACCTAAGTCACATGCACACGGTTATCTGCGATTTGGGTTGCCAGATTTTTGGTTATCGGATGTGGAACGTCCACCTTTAACCCCCCCCCCTCTATTTCTAGTAAAATTAAAATATGTCATAATTACAAAACATCTTGTTAAAATATGTTTGTCAAAAGTGGTATTGCTGCAAGTTTTTATATACCTCGTCTACACGATGGTTGAACACCTATAATTGTTTTCGGGGTCGAACCCCGCAAAAGTCTACACGGTAGGGGTTCAACCCGGGATTCAACACCTATGCTGTAATTAAAAGTTATAACCATAGAGATATATACTAGAGGGGGCATAGCCTATCTTAATACATTGAGAGGCCTGAAACATTTTTAGTGGGGCTCTGTGTAACCTCATTGAAACCTCCTCCAAGAGGGAGTTATGGTTATAATAATTAATCAATTGTTTTCGGCTTCCCGCAGATTGTTTGTGTTTGATTTGTATTTTAAACATTCTACTATATAATTTACTGTTTATTTGATGATAATGATAATCGAATGTGGTCAGGTTACTTTTTTGATGTTTCAAAATTCAACCAATAGGGCCCTTCTAGTAATATATCTCTATGGTTATAACCCTGCTCAGTGGTTATCCTATTGTATCTATTAGTTTTTTCAGTTTTTATTTAAATGTAGCCTGTTTTTATACATAATTATATACTTTTATTACTTCATTAGTATTGGCTACGGTAAATCACATTTTATTGAAGTAGAATGATAAAGAATTAATAAAACCAAGTAAATAAACCAAAAATTGAACAGTAAAAATGGTAGAGAATACATAAAATAGAACTAATAAATATGTTTATCAATAAAATAATTCTAAATAATAAGTTAAATTTAAATAAAGGTTGATATTTTCTTAGGGAATACTTATTTGTGTAGGTTGGCCATACTTAAAAATCAACATGATTTGCAATTATTCGTTTTTGTTTTGTATTCTACTTAGTATTTTAAAAACATGAATTATTCTTTTAAATTAGTGTTTTTACTAAATGAGGCCTATGCGGCAAGGATCCACAGAAAAAGGAAATACACTGCTCAGTTACAGCGAACCACGACTTAAATTTGAGCTAATAAGAATGCATTTATTTTACCAATAAAGTATCGAAAGCAGACAGCATAATGCTGCTAAATCAATAATTTGATTAAATATCATACAGATATACAAAATAAATCATACGGAAAAGGTAAATAAATTCATAATAAAAATTCATATATTTATTAAAAAACCAAAGATATTGAAAGCAATAATAATTATTCAAATAATCTGACTTTGGACACCGGCTTCAACCCCGATAAGAGTCTACACGATACATTATCGGGATTCAACCTACAAATTATCGGTGTTTTACCGATAATTACCGGGTTTTACCCCCGTCTACACGGAGTAAAATTGGTGTCGAGGATTCAACCTGAATTTTTGTTCAGTGTTGAATCTACACAACATGTGTTGTGTCTACACAACACATCGTGTAGACGAGGTAAAAATTAAACGATTTGAAAGCACAACATTCTTTAAACACAAAGAAATTGTTAAGAATACTAATCAAAACAACAATGAAGATAATACGTAGAGATGTAAATAATAGTTACTGACACCGGACGTAAGGCTAGAATTGGTTATATATTTAATAAGAAATTATCAAAAATATTAAAGAGGACCGCTAAAGAAAATTCTACGAAATCACTTAGAACATCTACCTGAGCGACAACGTAGTCTCTTCATATAGGTTGAAGATTTATCTCTCTCTCTCTTGCACATTATTGTGTGTCTTCACATTATTATTTTGTTTTTATAATAGATTTTAAAATTATTTCGATTTTTTACTTATTTTAAAAGATTTTAAAGCCTGTTCTTAAAAAACCGTCGTTTAACGGCGGAGTCTCTAAAATTTGTCACAAATTAGTAAATTTAGAGGTTATACTTTTCGTCGGGAAAATGTCAGAATTTATGTATTTTGGTGGCGCTGTATTGAATAAAATCAGTCACTAGTGCGTCTGTGGTACATTATCTTTAAGTCCAAATAGTCCGAGGTAAATATCTGGCAAACGGTCCTTTTGATCGTTTTTTCGGGGTTGGAGTTTTAAAAAAGCGGTCCCGTTTTATAGCTGTGAATATCATTGACAATAGTTTGATTTAAACGGTAAATAGTCCTATTTTACTCAGTTTACTTAGATTTTCCAAAGAATAAGGGTTAACATTTAGTTTTGAATCAGTATTTGAATTAAATTTTACTCTATCTAATAAATGTGCATAACGTATACATTTTATTCTATTTTTAAGCATTTTTGTTCTATTCTAAAATAATGCTTATATACTTTCCTGTAAAATATTTGATCTCCATCGATTTCTGTTGTGTTTTTAATTTACCTCACTTATACAGGTATATAGGAAAAGTATCGTGTCAGCAAAAAAATCCAAAACCGGAATTATCCGTTTCAGGATCCTCCTGAGTAGTGTTCTCAATGTTCTGTGTTATCATTTTACCTCCAGAGTTTTTAAGCTTGAGATTTGAAACTTAGTACAAAAACCAGTATATAGGTTTAGTTGTGCTATTCGGAAAATATATTTTTAATACGTCACTAACCCGCAATAAAGACTCAGCAAAAATGTCGAAAAATTCTAAGTCGCGGAAAATTGTCAAGATCAATTTGAGATTTGACATAGCAACATAGCATGTGACTATGTTTAAGACTTACATATGTGCCAGGTGTGATCTTATTATAGGTATTAGTTCAGTTGTTATCAAATGGGTTGCGTACGTTTTGAAAAAGTATAAAAATCGGAAAATAGTTGAGTAGAATTGAAATTTGGTACAATTGTATACCTTTACGTAACAAATAAGTACACCGCTTTTCGTTTCTATACGACAACGACAAGTACTCATATATCCATGATTTTAGTTGGTTCATAAAAGTTTAGCAGCATTGAGTGTGGTCAGTGGTTAGATGGGTGACCGCTGGGAATGAAATGGATGTATTTTGTATCTGAGGTCGAGCGAAGCAGGACCACTCAAGATCTTTCTGAGTAGTTTTTCTCAATTGTGTCAGTGTGTCTGTTATAATTTTAGCTTCTAGTAGACCAAGAGCCCAGGGGTGTTTTGTTAATAAAAAGTGTAATGGCTGGAACCGGTCTCAATTTTTCGTAAATACCTTCCTGACAAGGATCTGCAATTCTGCCGACTCGTATCGGATGGGTGTCCCAGGCAGAACCTTGACCTGTAAAGTGCGTTCTGCCTGGGACACCCATCGATACGAGTCGGCAGAATTGCAGATCCTTGTTAAGGAAGGTATTTACGAAAAATTGAGACCGGTTCCAGCCATTACATTTTTTATTAACAAAACACCCCTGGGCTCTTGGTCTATAGTATTTATGCCTAAGAGTTGAAACTTGCTCCAAAAATCAATCTTTAATTGTAGTTGTAGCCAGTGGCGTAGATAAGTATTTTTTCTAAGAGGGGCAAACAAGACTAGCGATGCCCCAAAATTTACATCACCCCCTAAAGAAGATGTATTTTTGCCCACCGTAAAAAATAGCCCTCTTACTTTTTCGAGCTTAGGACCGATTATGGTGACTACAATTTTCCTTCGCCTTCTAAACACTGTTTTTATATTCTTACCCACACCTTCTTAACACTTTTTTATATTTTTACCCACACCTTCTTAACACTTTTTTATATTTTTACCCACACCTTCTTAACACTTTTTTATATTTTTACCCACACCTTCTTTTATATTTTTACCCACACCTTCTATTCACTTTTATATATTTTTACCCACGCCTTCTTCTACAATTATATTTGTTTATTATATTGCATTTTGTACAATAGACCTCCTTACTTTAGCACTAGCGAATACTTCTATGACTTTAGTCAGGTCTAATCTACAAAAAGTTTCCGTCTAATGAAATAATTGACAACACTGACAACCTCTATTATAGTTTAGCTTGTATAGCTTTTTATTATTTTGAGTTTTGAAAAACTTCTTTCACAACTTTTTACCGATACTGGCAGTAGTATTTGATATGCTGTAATAACGTTAGAAATTACTTCTGCTAATTTATTCATAATTATAGCTTTTAATAGATCAAATGAAGAGTCAAGAGCTGTTGAATTTTACTTTTCTTCATTTCTACCGTAGAAATATAGGAAAAGTATTGTGTTTGCAAAAAAAAAATCGTAACCGGGATGTCACTTTTTTTGTAACCGGGATCCGTTTCAGGTGTTTTTAAGGCCTCCTGAGCGGTTTTCACAAAGTTGTCTGTCTGTATGTGTATTTATGAGTCTGTTATCATAGTAGCTCCCAGTGTATTTAAGCTATAGAGAAACTTTGTACAAAAATCAGTCTATAGCTGTAGTTGCGCTGTTCAGAAAAAATATTTTTATGACGTCACTTTACGATTTCGAAAATCATAAAACACGAAAACATTATGCACAAATGTATAAGGCTAACATATTTTGTAAGTTTCATTTCATTGTCAGCATTAGTTCAATTTTTACCAAATGACTTGTGTACGTTATTTAAAAAAAAACTAATAATCAGGAAATCATCCCATTGAGTTCAAATTTGGTACAAGTATTAACCTATACGTAATAAATAAGTACACTTAGTTTTAGTTTAATACAACAAGTATATACATTGTTTTTTAGGATCATAAGAGTTAAGCAGCATTGAGCGTGGTTAGTGCTGTGTGACCACTGAGATGTGTTTACTAATACAAAAATGAATAGTATATTTACTGCGAGTCCAAAGCTGTTTGGATGAGCGTAGCGAATGCGTTGTGATGAGGAAAAGTTTCGAGGTACCCCGTACCCGTTTTTAATAACTGATTTTTAACCGATGTCACCCGAACCTATATACCCACCCACTAGGTCTGGGGGGGGGACCCTCCCTGCCCCCCCCCGTTATCTACACCACTGTTTGTAGCTATGTTTCAGACTAACGTATGTAGCATTGAGCGTGGTCAATGCTGGCGTTGGGTGACAGCTTTTAGAATGAAACGGATGCATTTACTATCTGAGGACAAGCGAAGCGAGCTTGAAGAGGTGTTGCATAATAAATTTAAAAATTGTATATATTCTAAGGAGCGAAGCTAGTCCGATCTAGGGAGGAGAGCTTAGCGAATCTGATGTGATAAGGAAAAGTTCTGAGGTACTCTGACCCGATTCCTTCATTTATTTTGAAGATATTATCATACTCTTTTAAATTTTGTAGAGTTAATTTTTTTTTCTTTTTCATAGGTTTTTGTAAATTTGTATTTTGTTGATATTAATATTTTTTTGTTAAAAAGAAATGGTTGTAACCGTTGATAAATAAATAAATAAATGAATGCTGTGTAACTGCTCAAGTTATAAAGCATGAAGAGTAATGCTTAATTAAATATCGAGTAGGGACTCGATATTTAATTTAAATATATATAAATATATAAATTTAAAATATATAATATATTATATATATATATATATAATATATATATATATATATATATATATATATATATATATATATATATATATATATATATATATATATCTGTGTGTGTGCAGTATAATATAATTTCCTCGTACTATAAGACAACGGTTACAATAGCGTCTGAAGTAATGTTTTTATTTATTATTTTATAAGTAAACATACGTATGATGATAAAAACATTAAATTCTGTTGTGTATAAAATGACAAGGGGTGTAAGGGGGTTAAAAGGACATTTCTTGTATGATTTAATTTGATGATGAAGGTTCTCCCTGGCCTGGGTAGTGGAAGGAAGGAGGTGACGCATGCGCATCCTTCCCATCCCATATTTTGGCGGGACCCCGGGTCAGTTGCCTACCCGCTCTTGGTATGTAAGGATTTGCGTTTCTTTTTCCCAGTACTCAAGTTTTATTCGCGCGATCTCCTTATCTATCAAAAAGAACAAATCCGACATTTGTTTCGCGTTACATTTGTCGGGTTTTGCAATATTTGAAAATGTTACAAATAGCTGTGTGTCTTCTTTTAATTAGCTCTGGACTGCCGCTAATACAGGGACATGCACTTTTATCTAGAGGTTAGCTCATTTAGCTAAATAAAAAAATGATCACTTAATATAATGTGTACTTTGAAGTAAATAATACATAGATTTTTTTATTAATTGGTTTAAAAATTATTACAAAACAGGTTAATTAAAATTAATTTAGCTTTTAGAATAGTCATTTTTTTAGACATATTTTTCTTATTCTTTTTAATTTTCCCGAATGATCGATAAAATTTGAGAGTCATCTATCTTCTTAATTCTCTATAATTATTTTGATAAAATTACTCAATATAATATTACATCAACTTATTCATTGAATTTATACTTTTAGTCCCTCATTTCTAAGTAAATTGGGGACTAAAAATAATTGCCGTTATTTCCTTGTTAGTCTCATTCATTTCCTAACTTATTCAAACATATAAATTATTCTAAAACGTAGTCAAAAGTTTACTTGTATTTTATTTATAATTTCAAATCTCCGCGGTCCTTATCTGGTTCATTTGTTAATACTTATAGCTATACATGTAAAATTAACTTTAATTTTGATTAATTCTTAATTGTAATCAAAACTTTTCAAAAATTCATTTACTGATTTAGCTTTATTGAATAGCCTAGGAAACCCCTAATGGGTCACTTAGCCCTAAAATCAGATATGTTACAGTCAAGCACTTCTAGTGATTTTTCTCAACTATATTATATGTACAGCATGATATTACTAAGAAATACTTTAGTTTGAGTACTGAGTCAACTTATAAGTTATACCAAGTATTATTTGCTCTTATAGGCCTCACTAAAACTTAAACTTTGTTCACAAGTAAACTTTTGACAGCTTTGCACGTAAATGCATAGAGATACTTGAGGTAGCATAACCTATATCAATACATTGAAAGCCATGAAACATTTTTGAGGCTCTCCAGGGCTCTGTGTAACCTCATAATGACCTACTCCTAAATTTTAAGGTTATATTAAATCAATCTTTGGCTTTTCGGATATTATTTTGTGTTACAAACGTTCTTGTATACAATTATTAGTGTAACTTTTTACTGTATTTGAGCATTAATAATCGAAGGTGTTCAATTACTTTTTGGATGTTTCAAAAATTAACAGATAGGCTATCTTTCCTTACTACTTCGTCCTCAGAAGGTTATGATTATCTAATGCTTAAGATATAGTAATACCTACTTCGGTCTTGCCACGCTCGATCTCAAAATAAAATAGTTATTTAATGTTTAGACTCGCTCCCCCCCCCCCAGAATATCATGATTACTGAAGGCCTAAGGTAGCATTACTTCGATACCCATTACTACGATAGTACTTCATCTATACTAGCAGTATTATTTTAAGGCTGTGGATGTTTAGTTTAAAAACTACCTCAACATGCATCATTTTCGGAAAAAAATCGTGTATGTTTTTGAAATATACATAAATACATTTTTTTAAAATTATAAATTTAAATTACTTTTGAACTCAATTAAATATTTTAGAACTTAATATTTAAGCTATTGCAAGCAATAGGATGCTAAATGTTTCTAATAATAAAGAAACTAACGATCTTTTATAACAGCCCTATAATATTATAATTTTACCTTTATTAATGATTGATTGTGAAAAGAAAATTTATTTAATGTCATTAAAAAAATATGTAAAAAATATGTTATTATCTAACTTTAATTTTACAATAATAAAAAATAATAATTTCTATGCATATTCAAATTTGCGGTAAAAAAAATATCGTTTAAAATATGAGCCATCAAAAACAAATTCTGGAGTGAGTGCTCTATAGTTTACATAATATTCATTTAAAAATAAAATATTAAAGGAATCTAAAATTATGATACATTCGTTATTATGTTATTTTAAAATGGAATAATATTTATGTAAATTAGAAATTTAATTTATTGTCCTGCATTTATAATTCCATACAAAATAAAACTACAATTAATTAAATTGTCATACTTACCAAAAAAAAAAAAAAAAATGTTTGCTATATAACGATATTCCGTTGCATTACATTTGAAATTATTTAATAGACGAAGTTAAGAAATATTGTAAAGTTTTAAAAACCAAGGGAGCAATAATTTGTTCTCACTGTGACATTTATTGGTTACAAGACACTCTCTTGGAATAGTTCTCGGTACTGTGGTACTTGACATTGATTTAAGACTAGGGATTCTTCGGTTCAATTTTGTTCTTTATAAGGTTTTTCTGTACCTTTTGGTCCTTCAATAAATATTATTTTAGATTTTTTTTTCTCAATTTTTATGTCGTCTTTCACTTGTTTGTTTCTTTATGTAGAAAATATAATAAATTAGTTAACTAATAAATTATTGCATTTTTTGTTAATTGTCTTATTTATTTATTTTTCTTTGGTTAAAATAACAGGGGTTTTGACACCAGAGTATAAACTCGTATATACAAATAAGGGAAATAACGTAAGCCTAAAATAACATTTCCCTTACATGAGTGTATGAATTGTTGTTTCTTTCAGCTCTTATCCGGTTTATATTACTAAACCTGTAGATATTACTAGTTAATATACTTGTTGTATATTATACATATTATAAACGCTAGTAGATATTTTATATGATTTTTTAATTATTTACTGAAAATTCTGCTAATACTAACAAACAATCTTGGAAATATCTTTAACTTATTTTGCTCTTTTAAGGAACCCCGCTCATTCCATTTTTTTTAAATGGAAAATAGGTCCCAGGGATTTTTTTTAAAAAGACATAAAAATTGGTAGTGGTCACAACTTTTTTCAATTATCTATATGAGATAATACCGCCTTCACCAAATGAAATTCTTTTTAAAAAACTTGGCCTTTCGTGGTATTTTTTGGTTGCAATTTTAGAAATTTGTGATAACTAAAGCTAAAGCTAACTAACCTAAACATTATAAGCGTTGGTTTCGATTTAAATGGCTTCTGAAAATAAATTGTATAAGTTAAGAGAATTATGAATTTCATCATTAATTTCAAAAGTGACATAATTCACATGACCACACGTCAGTATGCATAACGTGGATAAAACTCTATATAACATATTAAATATAGCCTTGTTTTTAATTTTCCGCCACACGTATCTCACAAATTATAATAATGTTATTTTTCGAGTGGTCGGTTTAATTTTTTTTCATTATAGAAAAACATGACTAACTTCATGACTTTTCTTCATTAAAGAAATGCATAATTTGTTATTTTTATAACACTTCTTTATAAAAGTTGCTACACCATTTATTATTTAACCTTATCTCAGAACTTTTAGTTCAAGGTTTTCGAAAAATGCTTAAAAATCGGGTACGGGGTACCTCGGAACATTTCCTGATTACATCGGATTCGTTACGCTCTTCCTCCCTGCTTCGGACTCGCTTCGCTCGTCCTCAGAAATACAGTTCGCCAAATTATTATATCATTCTCAGTGGTCACCCACCCATACACTGACCGATCGCATCATTTTTTTTTTGCGTTTTATGTTTTTCAAAATTTTCGCTGAGTCATTATTGCGGGTTAATGACGTCATAAAAATATTTTTGGAATAGCGCAAGTACAGTGATAGGCTGATTTTTGTATAAAATTTCAACTCTCTATAGTATTAATACCCTAGGCGCTACGATGATAACAGACACAAAAACACTCACACACATACAGACAACTTTTCGAAAACCACTCAGGAGGCCTTTAAAACGCCTGAAACCGGTTTCATCCCGGTTTCGAATTTTTGGACCCGCGGTCCAATTCAACAGCTCGGATTTACCTTCTGGTTTGCTGAATAGTTCACACACTGATATCAATTATATTTTAAAAGCTCCTTCAAACAAAACAACATCCGATTCAATCCATTTAGGCTCGCCAACCTGATTAGGCTCTTGCTCACTGTCAGACCCGTTAGATTATTCGTGCATGTAATCTACAGATTTATCTTTATCTCAACATTTTTTTATTTTGTATGCATATATAGTTTGTGAACACTCGCTACAATAATTTTATCTGAACAATTTTTAATTCAATGAATATTTATTATATCAATATTATATAAAAAACTACTGTTGCCGTGGTCATATAAGCACTTGATTTAAGCATCGGATATCCGGGGTTCGCAGACCGGGCTATGCTCTAAGTTTATATGAAGGGTATTTGTATAACGTTTTCGTCAGCTTTAATTAATACTTAGCGGAGGGTAGCGGATGAAACCACTTGAGGTGTTTTCGCTTGGTGAATACACTGATGGGTTAAATGCCCTTATAAGGGCATTTGGTTTTATTTTAAATATGTTGTTTATTATTTTGCTTCTTTTTTTTTGTTTATTATTATTCTTTTTATTTCTTTTGATTTAATTTTATGATTAGCTGACCTAGTGAAGCATAGTTAGTAAAATAAGTTATAACCATAATAGGTTAAATCGAATTTAAATTTTCTTTTTATTCAACT
Organism: Microvelia longipes; assembly: GCA_018340805.1. Classification (NCBI taxonomy): domain Eukaryota; kingdom Metazoa; phylum Arthropoda; class Insecta; order Hemiptera; family Veliidae; genus Microvelia; species Microvelia longipes. Next base: position 50,053,451 of record JACMZG010001863.1, on the reverse strand, counting down.
TTTATTTTCCCTATGATAGATTCAATTTACAATTTTATCAACAACAGATAAAATAAATAAATAAAAATGTTACCATAAACATAAACCCGAACTACTCGGTTGAATGATTTTCTCTACGAGTTTGCTGTGCTAGCAAAAATCTCAAAATATTCCGTGTGTGCAGTGTTGTTTGTTAACAATTCCGAATTTACATTGAGTCCTGAAGAGTCTATATTTACTTTTGTGATGATGTAAAAACAGTGTAGCCAGCAGGGGTTTTTTTAGCTTTGCTGTTGTGTACATTTTCTTTAGTTTTTTCTTCAATACAAAAAAACTGGTTTGCCAATAGTGTTTGGCATAGGTTTTAATTGAATTGTGTTTTTAGTGTTAGACAGTTGGTATCTATGTTACCTTGGTGTATCTAATCAACTATCCTCTCTTCTATTCTGTTTTTCATGAATGATGGTTTATTTCATTTTAATCATTTAAGTTTTTCGTATTTTTAACGCATCAGTAGATCACTTAAATTAATTACTCTCTATTCTCCCATCTATCTTGTGAGCTGATGTTTCTCATAAACAGAATACTTTTTATAATTCGCTGAAACAATAACATTGTCTTAGACTAGGGGTTCCCAACATATCTGCTCGCAGACCACTTTGGGCCTCTCCAAAAATCCAAAGGAACCCCCCCCCCCCCTTAAGGTGGGAGGGAGGTCTCTCATAAAGTAATGCTGTACTAAAAATGTATGCTGTAAATGTATGCAGTACATAAAATTTTGTTTTTATATACAGTACGACTAGATCAGAACACTTTCTTAGCTTCTGAACACCTTAAAACTTTTGATAATGTTTTCTTACTATTAAATCAAACGACTATTGTAAATTTAAATAAAATTCCGGAAATTATAGATTATTTTTTGTTTTAACCTGAAGAACTTGATCACATCTGTGACTGTTCTTGTTCATGGTTTCTAAATTCTAACGCCGTTTTAAAAGGTCAGCTGCCTTCTTTTTGCTAATTTTATTAATTTACGATAAGATAAATTGTGTTACGAAAATTTTGATAAATAACATTTAAAAAACGGGTGCGTGGTACCTTGTACCAAATTTTAACTAATTGTGATAATGAGATGAAACTTAGGACAAATGTTTGTTTTCTACATGGCTGCATGCGTGCAATATCTCAATACGATAGCATCATTTTTCCGCGTTTTATGGTTTTTGAAATTTTTGCCGAGTCATTATTACGGGTTATGACATCAAAAATTATTTTCCGAATAGCACAACTACACCTATAGACTGAATACATTTTCAACTTTCTAGCATAAATAAAGTAGGAGTTACGATGATATGAGACACACACGCGCACATACAGACAGACAATTATGTATAACCACTCAGTAGGTCTTAAAACGCCTGAAACTGATAATTCCGGTGACATACCGGTTTCGGATTTTTTCGCAAACATAACACTTTTCCTAAATACATACGGTATAAATGAGGAAAAGTATAAATGGAAAATGGTCCCTACGTATGGTAAATGGTACCTACGTATTACTTTTCTATTTGGCCCTTTTTGAAAAGGAACTTAGTAACTTGTTTTACTAGCTAGGACTAGTAAAATTTAACAGAAATAAAACCATTTAGTTTCTAAGAAGAGAGCGGTGTTAACAGCGGTGTAAGAGGTATGGATTACAGGAAATAATAATAGTTTCTAAGAACTCAAAAAAGAGTTCTAGTTTAAGTTCTAGGACTAGCTTAATAATTTCATTCCAAACATTATTTTGATATTTTACTGGGTATTTTATAAAAAATGTTAAAAATATTCCTTTGACCACCGGTAGGTAACTCCTGTATTAGACAGTGTAATCTTCCGCCAATAAGTTACTAACAGGTTTGTCTTTTATCTGTTTCAGGTATGCTTAAATATGTTTTTCACTTTATTTTACTTTATGTAAGTACAAAGTATTTATTTTTACTATTATAATTTTCTCTTATCGTGACTTCTCTAATCGTGACACTGATTGTACAGTGATGATGAATATAAATTTTATAAAATTCACTGTGATGGCCATCACTGAAAACTTTGAATCCAGCTTTTGCTTTTAACATGAAAGCTTCCTAGTTCTGTCGGTTGAATTCCCTAAGAATTTACTTTGCCCAGCAAAAATAATTTGTTTCCTGCTATAATTATTATATAAGTTTTTTTGTCTCTAATTTTTCTTTGAAATTTTTTTAACTATACGAGTATAACTTTAATGTATTAAATAAATTTAATTTTAAAACTCGCATGACCATTAAATTTATCTATAGCCGAGTTATTTTAAATTTAAAAATTTTATTACCAGTTTGTTTTTACTCTTATTTAAAACAAATTTTCTAAATAACTTTTTCTGGTAAGATTAATAGTATTACAAACATTAATCTTTTGATGTTTTTACAGACATTAACAATATCTAAATTTTTTTAAACATGTTCTTAATTGAAATTGTTGTGTGTACATATTAAATAGCATTAGTAATTAAATTATCTGGTGTCGTGGTAGTGCCTCCTCCATTATTAAGTCTAGAAGTCACTAGCGTACCATTCTTTACACGAAGTCGTACGAAATGTATGATTGGATTCAGCTGAAGGATTATGATACGTGCACTCATCTTTCATAATTTCACTTCTTTACCATTCTTATTTTATAAAGCCTTAAATATGACGCTTCTAATGCTCGCACTCACTCCTTATAATTCATAGGCCCTCCCAACATTTGTAGACATTTAAAATTCGGTTTATAGGTAAACTTTATACTTTATTTAAGTATAATGAAAACTGTTGTGTACCAGTGCTACTCAGTAAAGAAATCAAAACTAAATTTTTAATACAATTTTATTTTGATTGACAGGCGTTAATATATAATTTCGTGAATTTTAAAGTAAACTAACAAAAACAATTTTATTTCACGCTAGGCCTTTACTTTACACGTATCATTGGCGCATAATTTAATTTAATTTGTGACTATATCTATATCCTAAACCCTATTGTTTATGAAATATGTGTGACGTCATTAACCCACAATAAAATTTGAAAAATCATTTAACTTTTTAATTAAAATTTTATACACATGTACTAATGTTTTCTTAACAAACTAACGTAATATTAATAGTTATTTATGCCATAAGGCTGAGAAGTGTGTCTTTATGTCACGGCAATTAGATTTTGCCGTGAAAAATTGGGAAGGCATAAAGACATTCTCAGCCGGATGACATACACTATTGAGGCATACACTTTTGAGGTAGCACTCATTAAATAAACTGCGTTATATACTTAAAAATTAGTCTACGAACAAAAACAGAAACAAAATGAATGTTTTTAAAGAAACCTCATGAAGGATTTACACAGATTGTTTTTGGAACACGCTACATTACAGTAATGGCGGCAATATATGAATTACTTTTACGTCCTAGGAGTTTTTTTACATTCATTATTGTCCTCGGAGGTGAAAAGTACTAAAAAACCTCCTATAACAATAATGATTTGGCTTCTCATCCTAAAAACGGTCCAATAAAGTGCTTAATTACGTACTACCTCAAAAAAAGTAAATTTTTATTATTAGCATTAGTTCTGGTTTTAACGATAGACATATGTAACATAATGGGAACAAATCACGTTTTTTTTAATAATACGTTTGAAAATTCGCTTATATCATGGCAGTATGCCACTTATATTAACTAGTAATATGACAAAATGATATAGGGAACAAGTGCGTGGCCGCGAAATTCCCCCATTTACCGACACCGCTTAGCGGCCAAAAGTTTTCTTTTGGTTGGAGTAAGATTGTTACATTGTTTCCTTTTTATTTTTCCATTAATAATATAATATTTATGTATTTCTCATGATTATAATATTTATGGTCTTGGGTCAAGCTCTACTTTATCTTAGTATATAAAATAAATAATAATTTATTATTTCATCGAAAATAACTTTAAAAGATTGATATTTTATTATTTTAAAAAAAAGGAATTGGTGTATCAATGTGATTACAGCTTACGGTTTATTATTATCTTTTTCCCGTGTAACCCTACAATTTAGTCATTCCTATTTTTATTTGCCTTTTTATTAAGCTGTATATTAAATCCAGTATGTTTTTCCAAGTATAATTAGAGTAAATTGAAGACGCGGGACTAGTGTTTAAGGTATTTAGTCTTGATAGAGACTTTAAAATCCAAGCAAGCTATCTTTGCTCTTCTTTTGATTATATAGTTATTATTTTTTCTGAATTTTTCCTGTGTATGATTGGAATCTATAATGGTTTTATTTTATTTGTAGTATGTGTGTTATTTTTAATACAGGAAATCACATATTTTTAAGGCTTTTATATTTGTCTTTTAAACAGTTATGTAGGGTTTTGTGTAATTATGGTGCTACTAATATAGATGTATTGTTTTTTTATAAAAATGGATCGCAGAACTTAATTTATTACTAAAATTAATAAAATGAAGGTAATAAGTAATACTTTAATTCACATTGATTTTTATCACATCAATAAATGATTAAGTTCTACTTTTTATGTGAACACGTGTTGACCGCGTCAATGTAGATTAAGAATCCTATGTTTCACATCTACTACGGGAAGCATCTTCTGTTTAGTAGGGCATTCCTGTCTTACTGAACTAAACTTGTTCAGTTGTGTAGAGCATTGTGTTTTCATCCATGATCTCCGAGATGCCTCCTGCAGTGGAATCGTAACTTCGGATTCATCATCTGCATTGCTACGGTCACCGCAGGACGATGTCACCACGGAAGCCTTCGCAATTCCCTATAATTTTCATGTGTCGATTTCTATCGGTAAATAATTTATTGAAAAAGAAACATACCTTAAATGCGCCTTAGTTTGAAATATTTTTTTATTTATTTTTCTGGTAACTATTTATTTTGTAATGATTTTCTTTTATGTCCTTGTTTTACAATTAATTTGACGTAAAAATATTTTACGCCATCAGCACGTCTTTTTATTTGTAAGCAGTAGGGTTCTTAGTGAATAATAATCATTAACATTACATACATTCATCCTTGGTGCTGCAGCTCGCTGAGGGCTTATGCCTGCAACACTGTTTGCCTCCAGAGATCCCTATCCTGGGAAATTTTTCTCCATCTTCTTATTCTAAGTTTCCATTGATTAGCCTCCACCTGGTCCTGGAGGAAAACGTCGTTGTAGAAGTCTTCCTTCAGGATTCTCCTTTTAATCTTTCGTAGCAATTCTTTCGTTTGACATTCTTTCCACCCACCATTTCTCTTATCATCTCAACCTTCTTTTCGTATTCTCCCGAAATCTGGTGAATAGCACCTTTTATAGAACTCTATATTACAACATAGTTTCTATTGGCCATTAATTATAAAGTTTTATAATAGTATAACTTTTATAAAAGTATTAAGTTACTTTATAATAATTATAAAGTTTTACTTATAACCATTATTATAAGTTCTCAAACATTTTAGCGATGGTTGGGTCATGTTGTAAGCTGTTCTCTTTCAGATTTCAATGCGTATGTTTAAAAAAAGAACTCAGTTCTTCGGATATCTCAGCAGCTTAACTTAACGGTCGGTTTAATAAGTATTTTATCATACGTTGTATCAGTTTTATTTAACACAGTGTTTTATTTGTTCTATATAGTCTACATAGACTAGATCATTAAAGTCTATATGTTTTTTCATCGTAATTTATTAGTATTCAATTTGAACTTCAACCGCTCCTTTCAAATACTTTTTTGAAAGTCTAGCAATTTTTAATAACATTTTAAGTTTACAAAGCAAAAATGATGACTTAAAAATAGAATATGTACAGGAAGAAATTCCATGTCCATTCATATATCTATTTTAGATTTAAACATTGACTTGATACTAATTTATTTACTATTTAGATTCGATTCATAGTCTTTGTTTTTGTTCAGACTGAATTCTATTGGATACATTTTAAAGATAAAATTATGGATATAACCCCAGAACTAAATTTTCAGTATTTCATCTTATTTAAATAAAATTTTCAACCATATATTTTTTGTCGCTATAAAATTTATTTAAAAGAAGAAAAATACGATTAAACGTAGTTTTTCATCTTCATTCAAAATTTAATAGGATTTATTACTTTTATAATATTATTTGGTTTTATGAAATATAAATTATTTAATACTGTTAAAAAGTTTTTAATAATAAAACGTAATAATAATTTCTCTCTTAACTTGCAAATATATTACTATTTTTTTTAATTTTTGTAATCTTATTAAATTTATTTTCGTAAAAATGAATGAATAGAAGTAAGAAAAATCTTTTATAGTTATTTGATAAGAATATCCAACTTTGTTGAAAAAAAAATCTGATAAATGAGTCCAATGGTTAGTGTTTGAGTGCTTTATAACGATTTAAGTAAGATTTTTTTTCTTAAGCAAATGGTTTTTGAGGTATTTTCCTTGGGTTAATAAGGTGAAGTTGTTTTTATCCTTAAGGATGAGTTTTCCTCTCTTTACTTAATGAGGAAGGTTCTTAATAAAGAAGAAAAGAAGAAATCTTTTCTTTAAAGCTTCTTAAGGAGAGGAAAAACTGCTACTAATCAAGAAAACATGAAAAAGAATCTTTTCTCCTCGAGTTAGGTCTTATCTTAGACTTTGTTTGAATAGCAACACTGTAATATTCAGAGACCCCACATGTTTTTTGTGTTGCCTCATTAACAAGTATGATGTGTCTTTGAGAAGAAATTCTCTAAAACTTTTCTTTTGATGAATTGTGTTAGAAGCTTCTTTTTTAATAAAGATTAATCTTAAGATATTTTTACACCCACATGTGAAATTAATGACACCCATATAATGTATTAATCTTTAATATTTCAATTATAAATTTGTTTTGCAATTTTTTGATAATGTTTCTTGGGGTCTAGATTTTATCTTATAATGGGTACATTTATATGTTTAAGGTTTATACCTACGAACATTATTTTTTTTTAATATTTATTTTGCTTCCCTTGCTCCTATAAAAAGGGGGAAGCATTGAATTGTTGCCGTTTTAGCACCTGGAGTTCCCAAAAACTGTTGTCTGTTTGTATGTATGTATGTATAATTTTCTTGCACAAAATAAAATGAATGCATTTTTTTACAATATCATATGGTTCTATAATTTTAAGCCTATAAATAGAGAAGTCTCGTTCTATAATTAGCAGATTTTTGTTAGCTTATTTATAATATTATATATATTATATATATATATATATATATATATATATATTATATATATATATATATATATATATGTGTGGTGTGTGTGTGTTTATATTAAGTTATATATATATATTTATTTATATATACATAATGTGTGTGAATGTATTAGACCATCTACATATTTTCTTGATAATTTAAATCCTATAGGTAACCATGGCATTGCTGGCTCTTTTTACTATATCTACATTAGTGCAACTCTTAGTAATTACGGTAATGCTAAAGATTTATTTAAAACACTGTGCTCTGTAATACAATATTTGATGGCACCGTATTGCATACATTTTCTGTCCTCATTTGATGCTTTTCATCAAATCGCATTTTCTTTTATTGTTATAGTTTTTTTGCATTAATGTTTAAAGATTAGTTTTCAATTCACCAGAAAACTGGGTGAATTTAATTAATTTATTAGCGTTTATAGCACTAAGCTCTTTCTAACATTATTATAAAATTTTGTTGCTCTATTATTTCATTTTTATTATTATTAGTCGAGTTAACATTATATATTATACAACCAGCTTTAAGAAAAATTTTATTTATGAAATATGCATAAGCAAAAAAGTTTTCCTTTTAAACTTTAACTTAATAGTCAATTTTTCCTTTTACTAAAATAGAAGCTCACATAATTTGCATAGAAAAAACATAAAGTGGAAATTCTCTGAACTTGTAACAAAACTTTATAGGCTACAAGATCTTAAAGTAAAGGGTCTTACTTTATTTAACCAAAGATTCCATAAACAAAAAAAGGAATAATATTAAAAAAAGAAGGATCATAATATATTTAAATCTAATAGAAAAAGTTTGATAGAAATAATAAATGAAGTAGAAAAACAATATTGACAAGGAGATCAGATTGTAGGTAACTCGGTCACTAGAAAAATACCCTATAAACTTTTGCCAGAGTTTTTTCCAACAGTCAAATGGGGTTAAATTTCTTCCCCCTCCGAGAAGGGTTGCAGTAGTTTTACATTTTAGATGTGAATCATTTAGCAGAGGAAGGGAATTAAATATTTTACCATGTATCTGGTGTCCCTTTTTCCTTCAGAAACAAAGCACTTTTTCCCCTTGGACTTGGGAATAACAAATTTAGTTTGTGTGTGTGTCTGTGTCTGGGGTTTTCTTTTTCACCCCGATAGAAAATAAAGTTAATCTGAAACACCAAAGAAGTCAAGTATTGAAGAGAAGTTTTATAGCCTCAGAAACAATAAGGTTTTTGTGTTTTTCTTTTTAAAAAACTCACCTGGAAACCTTATTCTATTCTAGAGGTATAGAGTAAAACTGTAGGGTGGTCGAATAGACGATTATGTTTGTAAAGAATGAATCTAAAAGACTAAACAAGATAAAAGGAAAAAGAGATATGATTTAAATCGTTTTTCTCGAATATACTTCTTTTATGTATCGTGTTAATTTTATTTTATATCTAACAACTAATTCAATAATTATTTTAATTGATTTTCACTTTTCCTTAACAACTATAAGGTTAAGGAACAGTATTTGTTACCCTTAAAATTAAAAATTGAGTTTTTATCATAAATATCCGTTTCATGCTTTTATATGACTGTTCATCATAATATCTGTCTTTGCGTTGTTTTTTATATATCAGTGTCACATATAACTCATGCTATGTTTATGCTAGAAGTTGAAACTTAGCATATAAATCAGAAATTTGGTCTATGTGATATTTATATGCCCCTAAAGATGATATTTTTCAGATTACGATAAAAATCTAAAATTTAAACGGTCAAGTTGAAGTGTGACACGAATACATTCTGTATGTATAGTCCATCGATCCGAATAATTTTGATATGAGTGGTTAATTTTTAAATAGCCACTGTTAAATTTTAAAATTTTAACTGCCTATGAAGTTTAATTTTCTTCATGCTGCTTTTTAACGTTTAACACAGCGAAACACACGTAAAACCTCTAGAGAGGACATCGGTATAAAATTGTCAGGAAAAGTACTGTGGTACCCTTTACCCAATTTTTGTTTTCCAAAATATGGAGGATATCTGTTGTATTTTGGAGTTTATTCTACTAGGCGTATTAAAATCATCACTCAAATTGCACTTTTTATATCGTATTAAAACTTTGAAAAATCATAATAAATCACGAAAACATGATAAAAGTTTTTTAAAGTTATTTAAATAGGAAGATACCTAAACCACCAATGTGGCTGATGCTATTTTTAAATATCGACGTTTGAATTTTTGAACTTTGACAGCAAACGACTTAATTTGCCTACTACTTTTCGACCCATGACATATAGTCAGCAAATTTCAAATCGAATAATTAGTTTGAATTCCATTTCTATTTTTGTTTTATGTATCTATCATTAAGTGTATATTTATTGATGCAATTTTCACAGGTCTAAAAATTTTCCGCTATATTTCTTATAGTTGAAAAAGACAACATTTTTAATAATAAATGCATAAAAAAATACTCTTTGATAAATCAAGGGCCAAGTAAGATCACAGCTTTTTTTATGAAGTAAGTAATGTTTTTATTTGAGGTCCAGTATAGCTAGAGCGAAGAAGTACTACTTAGACCTTTGTGTAATCATAGAATTGTGAGGACGAGCAATGCGAATACGAAGGGTTTTGCCCTAGAGTGAGCGTACTCAGACCGAAGTGTACCCACCTTAACATTCTAAGGACAAGCTAGCACTTTTTTATTCGGAAATCGCGCATTGCGAGATTGAAGTGATATGACCATAAAGATTTGTCACCTTGACATTCTAAGCACTTTTTTGTTCGGAAATCGTGCATAGCGAGGCCGAAGTAATTGTATCCTAGACATTGGTCCTACATTTCATAGGATTAGTGATCCTGTAAGTCCTATCCTAGTCCAAGACCTAAGTTGTAAGAAAATATGTTTTCTTTGATTTTTGGAAGAAATAAATTAAACCTGATTTTTATATTTTTCTATGATTCTTGGGAATTTCTAGAGGAAATAAATTAAACCCAGGAGGGGTTTGAAAGAGGAGGGCTTACTATTTACGAATATATATATATTTTAGTTTGGATAATGATGAAATATATGATATCTTTATTTGCTAATTTTAAAAATAAATTGGTTACTTTTCCTCTTTAATGTTAGGTAGGAAACATTGTATATTATGAAAGTCATTATTAGAGTGAGAACAATGTTTAAATATATGAAGCAGATGAGATATTTCGGTATAAAATGCTTTTGCATTATATTTAGTTCATAGTGAGGAAGTCTGTTTAGGTTTCCTTGCATCAGCTAACCCTTGCTTGGTTATGAATTATTACACTCTCAGTTTTATATCTAGGGATTTTATAACGTAGCTTGCGAAAACAATTAATATGTTAATAAGGTATAATAGGACAAGGAAGGAAAAAAGCCAAGAAAATATAGTCAAAAAGAGAGCCGTAACATAACGACAAAGATTATCTGGAAAAGAGATATTTAGCTAGTAACTAGCAAAAGTAGCGATGTATTTTTGCTATCTCTAGGCACTATTTTACTCTCTATGAAAATATGCAGTTGCAGAATTCAATTTAAAATTTCACATAGCAATAAAAGATAAGATTGTATTAATTAAAATTTTATTCCTCTTCTCTATTGTTACTTAAAAACAATTTTATGTTAAATAAGATAAAATATTAAAACTCCATACTATTGTAATTATAAACTTTAAGAATTTATCTTAAATCTACTTTAATAAATATAATTATGCTCAATATAATACCTTTATTAACTTAATGAAAATTTTAAAGAAAAAACTTCGTTATAAAATATAAAGAAAATTGTAGAAAGTTAGAATATTGTTATTTGAACAATGTACTATTAAGTAAAATTAATTAGGTATAAGAATTCTAATAACATTCATTTTGACAATGATTTTCATGTAGATGAATTTTTAATGAGTTTTTTTAATTTAGTACAGAAATTAACCTTCGGGAGGACTCGAACCATTTTGAATATCAGGTTTTGTAACGTCATTAATTTTTCTTAAAATATACCTTAAATTATAGAGAAAAAACATAGAAAGTCTACCTATCTAGAGTGGACCGGTTCATGTGGTTAGGCATGCTCAAAATTTTAGAAAATCGCACAAATTTCAGTTTTCTTAGAATAAGCGGTTCCCTGTGGGTCGTGTGCAAAACAGGAATATAAACTTTTTTAAGCTGATACAATATCTAATTAAAACGAGTGTCTAATCATCAAAATTGGATAACTACAACCAAAGTTATAGCTCTTTTAAAAACACCAAAAATGGTTAATTTATCCAAATTCAGCAAATTTCTTTGGATAGATATTGGCGTTTTGTGTTTTTTTTGGCCATTTAACAAATGTCATAACTTTAATTGTAGTTATACGATTTTGACGAAAAATTACTCGTTTTACAGGACATTGTATCAGTTTTAAAAAAAGTTCTCTTCATGTTTTTTACACGACCTACAGGGAACCAATTATTCCAAGAAAACTGATATTTGTGCGATTTGCTAAAATTTTGAGCATGCACAGTCTTATGATGGATGTGCTCTACTGTGGATGGGCAGACTATGCTTTTTCTGCATAATTCAACTTTTGACTTATAAGTTTGAAAGTTGTTCTTATATCGTGATACTATGCCACTTATATAAACTAGTAAGTTATATGACAAACTCATTGACTAAATTAACCACTAAGACGCGATTTTTTTGCCTTTTTTGACAGGATGACCATAAATTTATTTTATAGCCACGGTTTGTTTTGTATAAGTCTGACTGATCTCGCTTGCCAACTGTATATGAAGTTATTACTGCAATAATAATTTTGGATCAAATAGAATTTCGTTGTTAGATAATTTAACCCAATACCATCGCAACCTAACAAACAAGCAGTTGAATGGAAAAACAGTGCAAACAAATGAGAACCATTTTTTTTTTATAAAATCTCTTAAGTTTCAGCACCTGTATGGTCTGTATACGTAGAGCAAGGATGGGTAAATCCCTGAACAGTTTATTTTTTTTTTCGAACGAAACTTGGTACATAATTAAAGTCCTATAAGGAAAATAATTAGATTTAAAAAACCTACATAGACCTTAGTATGAGATATTCTAAATTTTTAAAAAAATTATAACGTTGAAAAAAATATTTTCTAGTCTTATTAGTTGCTAGTATTCTACACATACTTAGTATGTGTGGAAGTAGTATTTTTAGACTATTAGATTATCCTGACGTTCTTTAATTTTTATTTTGTGTGTAGACATGAGTTTGCCTGGGTTCAGGCGAAATATAGTCATTTAAAGAAGTCAGAAGTCATTATTACAGTCCCATCCAGTGTCTCAAAAAATACATACAATGGTGACTAATACTAATAATACTAGGAATTATTTTGTATGGGGTTATTCTAAATTTAAAAAAAATCATAACGTTGGAAAAAAATGTTTAAAAAAAATAATTCCTAGGATTATTAGTATTAGTCACCAGTTTATGTATTTTTTAATTTTTTTAAGACACTGGATGTGACTGAATAATGACTTGTTACTTCTTTAAATGACTATATTTCGCCTGACCCCAGGCATACTCATGTCTACACACAAAATAGAAATTAAAGAACGTTAGGATAATCTAATAGTCTAAAAATACTACTTCCACACATACTAAGTATGTGTAGATGTGCTTGTTTGATGGTTTCATTGGTTATTCTTTATTTAATCCGGTTGGAAATTTTGTTGGTATTATATTATTTAATTATGCACTGGGATTATTACCATTATAGTTTTGAGAATTATGTGTAGAACTAGGATTTTTAGACTAACTTAGATTATCCTAACGTTTTTTTAATTTCTACTCTGTTTGTAGACATGAGTACGCCTGGGGTCAGGCGAAATATAGTCATTTAAAGAATAAGAAGTCTTTATTCCAGTCCCATCTAGTGTCTTAAAAAAATCTTAAAAATAATTCCTAGTTCTAGTTTGAAATGCACAACTCCAAAATTTAAAATGCGGGCTCGAAGCAGGCCGGTGTTTTCTTGTAATTTTTTACACGGGGTTGAGAAGTTTAGTTGCCATATTTGACAGCTTGTTTTTATGTTACCTCAGTGGCGTATTCTACTATTAATTTATTCCGTTTAGATAACAAAAGAAAATTGATATGTATCTCATTAAGTCTCTGAATATTTATATGAAAAAATAAATTTCAAAAATAGAAATATATTCTAATGTGAATTACTGATCGACCTTTATCAATGAGAACGGTGTAATACTAAATCCTGACCTAAACCTCTTTACTCTAAGGTCTTTGTATTTCTAGGATAACCAGAGAATAGCATTACTCAGAGTGGCATTTAGCTGTGAGATATTAGATCAAGTAATTAGTCTTGAATCTGACGCTTCAACCCTTCTTGTGATATTTATACTTAGTAAATAGTTCAATCTGTTGTATGTCAAACATTAATAAGTTTCTAAATTTAATTACCAAAGGCACTAAGTACCTGAATACACAATTCGTTTTCTTTCTTACGTCTAATTATTAATTAAATTACTTACACAATTAAATTTTCTTTTGTTTTATCTTAATTATATTTATCTTGCTTGGTTAAGGTTTAATTAGATATTTTACAACGCGTCAGTATACTGTCTAGTTTAATGCTTAGATAATTAGATCAGATGGATTTCAAATCATGTTTAATACATGTTCGTTGATGATAAGATAATGCTAGAATAGACTGAAGTATAAAATAACGCGCATGTTCTATATTTTAACTCCATATTAATTATTATTAACTTGGACTTGGTTTGAAATGATAAATAACTTAAATGTTCTCATTGGCTGTGAAATATGGTTTTTATTGTTGCTGGTGGTTTTTTTGGCAAATAAAGCAAAGAATACATAAATTATATTTGTGTATTTATTTATTATACGCAAAACAGAAAATTCAAAACAAGAACCCCAACAAGAAAGTTCCCTTTTAGATTTTAGCCTGCAACTTCTCCAAAAATAACCAACCGATAAAAAAATTAATAAATTTGATCCTGAAAACCCCCTTAAAAAAATTAATAACATTAAACGTAACCAAAAAAATCGGGCATGAGGTACCTCGGAACATTTTCTCATTGCATCAGATTCGCTAAGCTCGTTCTCCCAGTTTCGGACTCGCTTCGCTCGTCCTCAGAACATACAAGTCCTTAAATTTATCCTGCAAAACGGGTTCGTACTTGCTCAACTTGTCCTCAGATAGTATTTAGATTCGTTTCATTCCCAGAGGCACTTATTCACGCTCGATGCTGCTTAATTTTTATGATCCAAAAAAAATATGGATATACTAGTCATATTAAAACTAAACTTGGTGTACTTATTTATCTTCGGTATAAATGAGGAAAAGTAATAAAAAATAAAATGAAATAAATTAACCCCAAAAATAAAAAGGTGGTTCCAGGCCACAGGATATATTAAAAAAAAACTGAATAATTTGGACAAATTTTTATTAGGAAGGTGTGCTCCTTCGCTCTACTATCCATTTCTTGCTTTCGTTTAAAGTTCAAGTTTTCAATAAATCTTTTATAACCTCAGTAATTGGTTTGAATACTATAATTGTTCTTATTTTGTTTGGATTCCTCAAAGGAAAAGCGCATAAACATTGTTAAGGATGGCAAAACCTGAGCTTACAATGAGTGCTAATTATGATGTCAAGTGTTGATTTTGGTATGATGCCCATAGTTTTGTATAATCTATCATAAATTTGCTAAAAGTATTCTTGAACATTAATGTGGTGAGATAGTTAATGTAGAACATTAATTGAGTAAAACTTGTGCTTATATTATAAGGAAGTTTTAATCAATCTAAATAATCATTGTTTCTTAATTCGAACCTTTATTTATTAAAATTGCTTTAAGTTTGAATTCTTTTAGTGCCATTTAGGAAAGGGGGTACCTAATTCAAATATTGGGTTCTATTTATATTATTATTTTTAGTATTCTTAAATTAAGGTTCTTGGGATTTAAAGGTGAGATAGAAAGAGGACTTTTAGTAATTGAAGAGATATTTTGCTTTATACAAGTATATGCAGAGTTTAGTAGACCTTATATCTCTCACACTTCTTTCGTATTAGGCTTGTGATGTTTAAGAGCAAAAATCTCTTAAAGATATCAATACTTAGCAAATCCGCTCTTAAACCTTTTTATTCGTAGATTCGAAACCATTTCTAAAAAGACCTAGTTTTTTTCCTTTCTTTAAGAACCCAACTAGAAGAATTGACACAGTAAAATTTTATTCCTTTTTCCCTCTCTTTTGGCGCTTGACGCTTATTTCTTAACATTGCTTTTCTGTCCAATATCCCGTTTGGACACAATCCTATTTAACGTTATTGTTACCTTTTTTCAGCTCTTATTTCTTTTGTAGAATGGCAAAGGTTTTTTTTCTTAGTGTAGATCTTTAGAGTAAGCGCGTGATGTTGAAAGCAAATAAGGGGTCAGTCTGACCCTTTGGTTCACTTTTAAGAAAACCCTTTTTTAACCTCAATCTCAAGAAAACTCAGATTACTATAACCTGTGTTACGAAATTTCGTAGATAAAAAAATTTCAAATTTCTCGGCTATAACCTTTTTAAGTTCAATCTAGTATTAGCATGAAATCTGAAAGTGCAGTGCATCGATATAATTTTATTATATCTTCTCTTTGCATTTAAAGTTTCCAATCTAACCCTTTGAATAAGAATACTGTAAATTACTTTTTTGTCGCATACCATTTTAGACATTACGTTTCATTTTAAATTAGTTCAAATTCAACAATTATAATTAGTTTTTAAGTGACTCTTATAGTTTTCAATTTAAATGAAAATTATATCACGTACTGTAATAAAAGATTTTGAATTGCATAATGGGTTTTATCGGTTACTTGTAAAATAACTCAATTATTTACTAAATTTATTTTATCAACTAATTTATTATTCTTGTTTCGTTTTAAAAAAAATCTATTCTCTAATTTTCAATTTTTATTTAATGTTTTTAAGCAAACAATATTCATGGATGGAAAAGTATTGGGTTCAACAATTGAGACTAACAATCTTTGTTAATCTGATGATGATTACCAGATTTAAAAATCTGGTAACCAAAATCTAGAAATTTGGTTACCTAATAATTCTATAGGCGAGAGTTACGTGAGAGACTTAAACCTCCTTAAGGATCGGATAGTCATAACATTCTGAGGACGAGCGAAACGATTCTGAATTTGTGAGGAAAAGTACCGTGGTATCCCGTACCCGATTTTTAAAAGTATTGTTAAAAATGATTGTTTTAGGATTTTCTTTGTACTTGGAACAAAATATTCCCTTTCCTTTATGGCTTGTTGACAGATCAGAATTTGTTTAAGATGTCCTACCTTAGACCCATCTTGATTTAGGGAAATGGTTTTAACTTTTTAGACCTTTACATCTCAGTTCAATAAACATCTTTGAGGCATCCCTGCTTTAGTTTGTTTTGAAGGTTTATGCCTGTGCTATAAACTTGATTTATACCATGAAAGTCGGGGTACCTTGGAACTTTTCCTTACCATATCGGATAGTATTCTCATTAATGACGGTCGATGACGGAAAAAAATAATTTCTAGATGCCACAGCTAGACCTAAAGATTGATTTTTGTGCCAAGTTCTAACTCTTTGGCATATACACACTAGAGGCTTCGATTAATATTATTTTCCGGGAAGCACATTAGACCTTAAGTCTGATTTTCCTGTTGTCAACTCTCTAGCGCGAATACTAACCATCACACAAGCATACAAGCAATCAATCTGGTAAAAACAACTCAAAAGGTCCTAAAAACACCTGAGACGAATAACTTTCTTAAAATCCCGGTTTCGACAGTTGATAATGAAAAGACAGTGCAAACACATATTTTTTCCTGTATACCTTTGTGGTATTAATGAGGAAAAATAAAAAAAAGTAGACCTACTATCTCTAAGATGAAGTAGAGATAGTAGATCTTGTAGTATTGTAGTAATTGCAAGTTATTTAAACAATTATCTTTTTTAAAAAAGAAAATAAATTTAAGATTAATTAAAAAATCTAAGTAATTTATAATATTTACAAAAACCCCTTCATTTTAGACATAGCTATGATGCTAGTATAAATAATGAGTCATAAGAAATGCAAATTAGATGCTACATTTTATTACTATAACTTGCATGTGTGATAACATTAAATTATTATTTTTTTAAATTTGAAGATTAATAAATTATATAATAAATAAATAGTGTCATAAATTAGCAACAGATTTATTACTTTACTTTTTACTTACATAGCACTCTTTTATTATGGATTGCTTCCTGTTGTGAATTAATTTATGAATATACTAAGATTAATTTTTTGAGATAAGCGCGCTAAAGTTTAGTTAATATAAAATTGTTAAATGGGTTTAATTAGAAACCCCTCAAGGTTAAATAATCTGTATAAAAAATTAAAATAAATTTACTATTTGAAATTAAAAATAGACAATTTTTAAGAGGATAAAAACTTAAGTATTTCAATGTGGTTGTTCTGACGTTTTTTTTCATTTTTCTCTCATTTCCAGCATTTTTAAGCCTTCGCTTTTTCTATAAAACATTTTGTATTGGACGATACAAGAGAAAATCTATTGAGAGGGTAGAGCAGAAAAATATTCAAGTTTTTCCCCCTCTCCTACAGCCTGTATACTAACACCTCTAACATATTGTGCTGTAAAAGGCGTAATTTTTACCTCTTTTTTAACAATTTTTAATTCTTCAGTCAATCGTTATTTTATAAAATTTTTCTCTAGCATATTTCAAAATTGCATTTCAGAACAAATGGTCTATTTCAATCGATCTATAGATGTATTTCCAACTCTTTAGCAATACTTTTTTTCTTAAACTCATCGATTTTATCAAGAAACAGTGCTTATTTTCCTCCATTATTATAGTTATCATATTTATATATTATATTGACCCTTTAGGTCTGCCTCCGTGGCCGTGATCGTAAAGGCGTTCGATTTCGGCACCGGAGGTCCGGGGTTCGCAGCCCGGGCTATGTTCTAAGATTTTATGAATAGTATTTGTAATAAAATGATTTCGCCACCTTTAATTAATTCTTAGAGTGTAGTAGATGCAACCCACCTGAGGTGGTTCCCGCAGGGTGAATACCCTGATGGGCCGAAAGGCCCTAAAACGGGCATTTTATTTTATTTTTATATTGACCATAGTATTTTTAAGCTTTATAGTCCAAGAGCTGGACCTGAAAAATGTAACTAATTTTGAACTACTTTAAACCAATTTTTTCCTAAAGTATGCTTTAGTTATGAAAAAAAATATGCTCTAAATTATAGAAAATCGCACAAATTTTAGTTTTCATGAAATAAGTGCTTCTCTATAGTTCGTGTGCAATACACGAAGAAAACAGTTTTTGAAGGTGATAAAATGTTCTATAAAATGATTGTTTAATCATCAATATTGAAAATGTAGCCGTATTACAATGAAACTTAGTACATTTATTATAACGCAAAGGGGCACACTTGTACCGAATTTCAATTCAATTTTTTCGATATTTAACTATATTTAAAAACTTATGCGTAAGATCAATTCGATACGAATTGAAGTAATGCTGATAATGAGGTAAAACGTGGACTCATTGTTTTCTTCTGTATGTACACACTCATACACATTTAGACAGAAAACTATAGATGAAAACTACTCAGAAGGTATCTGAAACGAATAATTCATGTGAAATACCGGTTTCGTATTTTTGTGCAAAAAATATTATTTTTTCTATAAACCTTTGGTATTAATAAGGGCTAGTAAAAATAAGTAATAAAAAGCATGGAAAATAGTATATTATGCTACTAGGCAGCAAAATGGAATTTTGCAGACGAGTTTTATAAATTTGCCCCCGAGCCGAAGGCGAGGGTGGGCTATGGAAATTACCTGCAGAGGCGTAAGCCGAGGCAGGTAATTAACCCATTTGACAGACGAGGCGAAGCCGAGGCTGGCAAATGGCGAATTACCTGCAGAGGCGTAAGCCGAGGCAGGTAATTAATTGCACGAGTCTGCAATGTTTCCTTTGCTGCATAGTAGCATATACTATTTTATCTAGTAACGGCAGAAAAAATACACAAGAGATTATTTTAAATACTTGCTGCGAGATTTTACAGGCAGTAAAGACTGCTTTGAAGTAGATGCAACGCTGACAATATCAGGTGGAGTGTGGTCCAATAACTCGTCAATGTCAACAATGTTTGTATCTTTATTCACTTCACTGTTGTTCTCACTCATTATGTTTTAGTAACCTAACTTAAGTTTACAGATTTAGTTTTTGATAACGTTCTATTTTTGTAACTTTATATACTTAAACTAAATATAACAACATGAAATACAAAATCTGACGACTTAAACATTAAAAATCTGTCGATTCATAAACAGCTGGTAAATAATTTAATTTAATGCCAAAATTATCAGTGTTGCCAATTTGTTTCCAAAACATTATATTTTATTAGATAAACAAATGTTAAATGTTAAACATTTAATAATAATATCGTAATTTTAAGTAACAATGAAGAAAGTTACATACTAAAAACAAGCTAGAATAAATCATTGTTTACCAAATAAAACAATGCCGAAATTCATGCAATAATTTGTAAAATAATAACCTCCGCTCATCATTTTCCCGCCTAGGGAGTTTTGACTTGTTTCCCATGTTATTTAAATGAGCCATAACTCCCTAGTACTTTTTTCATTACCAAAACATTTTGCGTACTGTTTTGAAAAATTTTGCGTACTGTTTTAAAATATTTCCCGTATTGTTTGACAGTGTAGGTAAAATGACATTTTGCAGCTTAAAAACAGTCCAGTAATGGCTAATTTTGCTGCCGTGAGTAGATAAAGTTCTTTTTTTTAAAGAAAAAAAATATGTTTATCAAATTAATAATTTTGCAGCGTATTAAATTGTCAATTGAATGAAAAATGCCGTCACCAACTTTTTAGTAAGACCTTTATTTTTATTACTATTTGACAGTTGTGACACATTTTTACATTTTTGTTTGAATCTATTTTACTGAAAAAGAAAATTAAAGGGCTGTTGACATTTTTTGAATTTATTTAATTTTTTTATTTAATAATTACTGAGATATATGAGAGAATTGATTTATACGTTGTTTGACTTGGACACGAGGGAAAATTGAATTTCCTGGTTATAAACTAGAAAAGGAAATTACAAATGTGGATTCAGGTCGTATGTCTTTAAAGAAATGTTTAATTTACGATTAATTGTTCTGAACCGAATAAATCTCATGATTTTAACAAATATCTCTATTTGAATAGTAAAGAGTCAATGAAAAGGTTTAAGCCTAAAGGCTTGGAAGTATATCAACAATGGTGAATAAAGTAAATGAAAATAAGAACCATGTTTAAGTTTATCAAGTTTATTAATTAAATATATTATTTTTGTGTGTTGTTTTTATATGTTATTCCACATGAATGAATATGACAATACTTATTGAAACGTCTCATCTCGAAGTTCACTTTTCATTTTTCCTTTTGGGACCAAATTTCCCTAATGTTATCATTACAATACTCTAACCACCTTTATGAAACTAGTATGGTAGAATACTAAATAAAATTGTTTCATTGTTACTTGATTGAAAAACACCGTTTGTGTTATTGGTTGTTCTTTGTTATTTCATTTTATTGTTGTTATTAGAGTGTAATTTGATGTGTTTTTTATATAAATCTACTCTTTTAGGGAATTTTCGAAGAAAAAATGAACTTATGAGGGTAGGGGTGGGCGGTGGATCTCATGGAAGGGAGGACTCACTCATCAAAAATATATAAATGCGCTGTGTATTTATGAATATATGTACGAGATTTTTGTTGCTAGACGTTTCTATGGGACTCAATAATTTCGGATCGAAATGAAACTTGGTATACAAATCAACCTTGATAATCACCCGAATCCTAATGTTTTTGAAATATGTATGACGTCATCAAATCACAATAATGACACCACAAACATTTAAAAAATCACAAATCTTCAAGAAGTGTTAAGATCGAGCTTAAATATTTTACACATGTACTAATGTGTCTGGTTAACAATTACATGTCTGGTTACATTTTAGCATCAGTATTAGTTCCGGAGTTATTAATTGACATATATAACAAAATGTAAAAAATCACGTTTTTTCATAAATACATTTGAAAATTTGCTTATACTGAGACGCTGAAGCCGCGTAGCAGCCAAGAGAACTAAGTCCTTTTGTATGATTTATAAAACCAATTTGTTTAGATATAACCATTCTAAAAATTGCTTAAAAGTATTTTGGAATAATATACAAAAAATGGCCGGTCAGTGACACCTATTTATTTTTGTTTTTACGTATTTATACATGCAACTAAAATATTTATATTTTTATATAAAAAAAAGTATTAGTTTCCTTTTTATTAAAACTATTTAGATGTTACGTTAAACTAGCGTTAAGTTTCATAAATGTGAGGATTTAAGTTTTGTTTATATTTACAATAATAAAACGGCACGAATGATACAATAATGACTTGTCAGTTTACAAACCCCCTTATACCTTGTCTATAGTTAGATCACCAAGGATTTTATATCCGAAAAATTATGTATGTCGTTTTATATTGCTGTTATCTAATCATGCAAAAGTACCAAGTATCATTCAAAAACTTACAAATTTAAAAATATCTTGACTTATTCCTAATTTGAGTAATATGTGATAAAGCTAACATTTTGTTTATAAATCATTGCTAAGACAGCATAAACATTATGCATATTACATTTTAGATATTACTTTGATAAGAAAATAGTATTGATGTCCAATAAGGCCTAGTTCGTATTAAAATATCGTAATTTCCTCCCTCTTTCCACTATATTTCCTCTTGCATATTAAATGTTATCATGTCATCAAAAACCACTAATGTCAATAAGTAGTTTTGTTACCTCTGAATCGATACCCTAAAATTACTCTTCTACTTTATTTGTATTTTTGGAAAGCTATATTAAAGGTAATGGTTCCTTTGTACTTAAAGAGCATTGTATTTGAACATTTATTTTAAAAGTAAATTACTAAATATCTAATATTTAATAGTATTTCGTATTATTTGTATGGGTTATTTGGTTTAGGAATTTATTAATAAATTATAGAATTAGATAGTAGATTATTAGTTTTGATATGTATATATTACATTACAGAGGAGTTCAGTAAGTTTGTTGAATTTTTTCGACAGTTGGTATCATTGAACTAAATGAACGACTAAATTTTTTTCACTGTGCTATATTTATTAGAATAATTATGTTTTCATATTTTGGCGGCAATAGAATTTTTTTGCAAAACTGTTTGGCTGAACGGTTTCAACGATAAAAGTATACGTTATTCTGTCATGAAAAAATGCGTTCTTTATTTTATCTTTCCCCTTATTTAATAAATTAATGAAGTATTTATTGAATTTTTGTTGATATTTTCTACTCAATAAACGTATAATATATTTGTATATTATCGTGGTATCTTGTGATGCTCATTTTTTCAAGTTAGTTCATTTACCTTTTAGCGAATTTACAAAGAAAATTACGCTAATGAGGTTGTCGATATGAACACCGTGGATGTTTTACGGAGTCTAGTTTGTCCATAGACCTACGTCCTTTCAACCATTAAGTCTGTAGATATAATGGATATTTTAGATTCTTGAGTATCCCAGCGTCAACACTAGGGAAGCATTGATGTCATGAAAAGCAAAAGCCTTTTGTTAAACTGACTTACTTAGGAAATAAAAGGCCTTCGCAGTTTTGATTAAACTCACTAGTTTGTATAATTAGCATACTGCCACGATAAAAGTAAATTTTCAAATGTATTAGTAAAAAAATCGAATAAGGCGTATCTCGGAACTTTTCCTAATCACATCAGATTCGCTCAATCATTCACCCTGCTTCTGACTCGCTTCGCTCGTCCTCAGAATATATAAGTCGTTAAATGAATACTGCAATACGCTTTCGGACTCGCTTCGCTCGTCCTCAAATAGTAAATACATCCGTTTCATTCCCATATGTTAGTCTTTATACATGGCCATATGCGTGCTAAATTTCTAATAGATTGCAACATGTTTTGCGTTTTATGATTTTTCGAAACTTTTGCTGAGTCATTATTTCGGGTTAATGAAATCATAAAAATATTTTCTGAATAGCACAACTACATCCATTAACTGCTTTTTAAACATATTTTCAATTCGCTACACCAAAAACATAGTGAACGCTACAATGATAACAGACACATAGACACACTTACATATAGATAGAAAACTTTGAAAAAACTACTCAGAAGGTCTTAAAAATACATGAAACAGACGATCCAATTTAATCCCGGGTTCGAATTTTTTTTCAAACACTATAATTTTTTTACTGTACATACCTAAGGTATAAACGAGGAAAAGTAAAAACTTACATTATGTTTTATATGTCAATCAATAAAACCGGAACTAGTGCTTATATTATTTTTTTTAACAATACACAGTACATGAGTATATAAATCACCTTGATCCAAACCGTTTTCGATGCTTTGTGATTTTTTGAAATCTTTCCTCCTGAGCAATTATTGTAGGTTAATAACTACTCATATTTTTTAAACAATGGAGTTGTAGACAATAACAAGATTGATTTTTGTGCTAAGTTTCATTTCGATACAAAAAAGCTTTTAAAGTTATCGTGTCCCATAGAAACATACATACATACATATACATTATGTATGTATAATAATATAATATATATATATATATATTATATATATATATTATATATATTATATATATGTATATATACTTAATTAGAGTTATGTAATAAAAGTGAGAATAAAATCCCAAATGAATGTCCCTAACCTCATAAGCTTATTTTTTCTTTAAAAATTAACATTTATTTGTACCGGAATACTGTTAAAGTATTCCGTAAGTAAAAAAAGACTTCTCATATACTGATAGTTGTTTAGACTGCATTGATAATTATGCTGCTATAGTTAAGTATACTAAATTATAGTCGTTATTCTATATTTTACTGTATTATTAGCGAGTATACTCTATTATTACTTTTACTTATAGATTGAAGTTTTATTTATGTACGGTGAAGCTAAATAAATCATATTATATTTGATATAATTTATATATTATTATACTCAAACCAAAAAAATATGATACTATCCTTAACCAAAACAAACTCCCTCGCACCCTTAAAATAATCGAAATGCATACAAAAAAATTATAAAGGGGCCCAAATTACCCTAAATCAATAAATACAATATGGCACCGGTATACCCAAAATAAATATTGTATAAATTTGCCAATAAAGAACTTGTTTCGATAGTAAACTCTACCATCACTATTAGATACATAAAGATAGAAAATTTATTTTGTCTAATCAATACGCTTAGGAAGAAATTAAGTATAGTTGCAATGAAATATGTCCGGTGATTTGGAATGCATTAAAACAACATTTATTTGAAATATTGAATCCTTTCCAAAAATATATCATTTTATACAACTTTATTATTTTTCGCTAAAAATGAATATCTGTCAGATTGTGTTTAAATTTGACTTTTTTTTCTCTTGTGGCGGAAGGTCCCCTTCTATTTTTCTTGATAAATACTTTTCCCGTAAAGCTTCTCTACACTAAATGGAAGAAGTTCAATTTTGCTTTTCCTAATAGCTTTTTAAATTTTCCTCATCTTCCCGTTCTAAGTTTTTTTTTCTTTTTCGAGCTACATTTTTCACAGGGGTTAAACAGCTATTAGCGATGGTTTATTTTAACATTTTGGCCCGGGTACACTCTTTTGGTTGCCACCACACCTGCTGGCATTAACCAAATTACTCCCTCCCTCCTTCCCATTTGCAGTCTACCATTACCATTTTTCTAGGTAATACCCGATTTTTTTTTTGGACAAGGGAATTATTAGTGAATTTTTTTCCGTATGCTGTAGTCTAATGGCCTTTTTTTACCCATAAATCTAATGATAGGAATCGAAATGGTTTACAGCATTTCTTCATTAAAATTATTTTCCCTTTAAAAAAACTCCTGTCATAACAATAAATGTCAGTACGCATTATTTAATGATTAACATCATTTAAGTCTACGTTCCTGACTTTAATAATAAGCATAAAATTGTCGCTAAAATTACTCTTAACGTAAGTTTTAAGTCCTTAAAAACAATGTAATTTTTAGTTATTTTTTTAGTATAGTTCATTATATTTGCTGTATCAAAAAATTAACTAAAATATTCATTGATGAGCATCGTTGTAACTGATTAATTGAAGATTTGATTTATTCATGATTCGCTTTTGAATAAAAAGAAATAAATTTAAAATTCTTCTAGAAGTTCTGTTTTGTTGTAAGAAAAAGTATAAAAAAATGTTTAATTAATTTTCAATCCTTTGAACGAATATTTGCAATGTATTTTATTATTGTGCAATTTATTGGTTATTTAACGTTTAATAACCATTAAATTTTGTTTTAAGCGTTCTGTATGTGATAAGTTTAAAAATTCAAGTTTTAATTACAGCCTATATAGTAAAAGATTGCATTTAAAATTCAATATTTTAAAATTGTCAGCCGATATTAAAATCAAATTTGGTGTATCTATTTTTCGCACATAAGAGTATATTTGCGTTAAGTTTCAATTTTACTGGTAAAATGTTTGATTAGAAAAAATTATGACAGCAAAATACATTAAAGTGATCTAAGAAAATTTATTTTCTGTACAGCACATTGAGACCTTTTGTCTGATTTTTATGTAGTTTCAATTCTCTTACATAAAAACAAGCGTGATTTATACGCGACATAGCTGCTCACTCGAATCTAGGAAAAGAAGTACACGGGAAAAAAACACGGGCAAAAAGTACACAAAAAAACTCACGGGAAAAAACACACGAAAAAAAAAACTACAGGAAAAAAAGTACAACGGAAAAAAAGTGCAGGAAAAAATACACGGAAAAAAGTACAATATATGTATGTATTTTCCCGTGTACTTTTTTTCCGGATACCGCTCACTCATACAGATATACTCAGACTGGCAGCACGATGAAAACCAGTGATAACGTAATATGGTTGCCTTATGCGAATAATTATGATGGAATCTCTGTTTTGGTTGAACATATTACTTTTCCTTTATATCTACCTTAGTTATAGGTGAGGAAATGTAAAAGAAAATGGTTTACCTGTTTTTATTAAATTTTCTCAATCATGCAGGGTATAGTTTGTAAAAAAGAGGTTTGTTTGAAAAAAAGGATACTAAAGTTTTTCCTTTTCTTAACTCTCTATTTTGAAAAATCTCTAGTTTTCTCTTAAGCTCTTTAAATTCACACAAGCGAGACGTTAGAAATCCTTGGTAAGGCGAATAGGAAGGAGAAGGTGTTAATTTGAAGGCTTTTAGCCTCAACACTCCCGTTACCTGGCAGAGCTAAAGGAAATTGAACTTGCCTTACTCATACTGGCAACCCTTTCCTTGCCTCTAATGAACCCTCTTAACAGCAGACAATTCAAATCACTCATTTTAAATTATAAGGTGGCTTTAAAAACCTCCCCCTACTGAAAACTCTGCTTTGAGCTACTGAGCATCATTGCCTCATTTACTTCAAGTCTTTTGTATTGGAGCTTTACTGGGATGTTATTATTTAGATTTTCCTTTATCTTCCTAAAATCTTCTTTTTTATTGCTTATCTTTAAAATTTTAATTTAAAATGTTTTTTTTTAAGATTTAGATTAGAAAATACGGGTTATAAAAATTATTTAATAAAAACTTCTATATATTTTGTCTTTATGAAACAAAGTAATTGTTTTATGGGTGTTTTTCTTCATGAATATTGATGGTATTTAAATTGTATCTTATTTAAAGTAAAAAAAGCGATTTTTTTCTCACCCACTACTGTAAGTATGAAACTCCTGAAAACTTTATACAGATATGTCACCAGATTTATTTTAATATTTATCAATATAACTTGTCTGTGTAATTTGTCACCAGAATTCTTTTATTATTTATCAATATAAATTGTCTGTGTATTTTTTCACCAGAATTCTTTTATTATTTATCAATATAAGTTTTTTTTTAAACAAGTTCTTTATTGGCAAAAGTAATACAATATTTATTTTGTGTATACCGGAGCCATATTATATTTATTGATTAGGGTAATTTGTGCCTCTTTATTTTATTTATTTATTTGTAATGTTTGTGGTATAAATTTTGATTATTTTTTGGGGTGTGAGGGGGTTTGTTTGGGTCAAGGATAATTTTATATTTTTTGGTTTGGGTATTTTATTTTTTTTTTTTTTTTTTTTTGGGGGGGGATTGTCAAAAGGTATATTTTTGGTGGTGTTTTGAATAGGATTATATTGTATAGATAGTTTGCAGGAGTTTCAAAAAGGTTGCCTATGCAGTCTGTGGACTGACTTTTAATGATTCAACCTGGCATATGCCTGTAAAATTGAGGGAAACCACAGAAAAACCTCAATTAGGTTGATCGGACACGCGGGTCCTGGGTGTAAAGGTTATGTTATTATTTTTTTACGTTTGGGGGTTTAACTGTTAAAGGTTTGGTCTCTAGATTTTTTTTTGAGGCTAAGGGGAATAGTTAATTTTATTTACGAATTTGAGTGTATTTATTATATTTTTTAATTTTGAGAAGAGCAGAGTCTTGTTTTTTCAGTATTGTCTTGGATATCTTGAAGTTTGACATCTTGATATAATTTTGTCCGTTCAGTCTTGTATTTTGTGCAGTCTAGTAGGATGTGTTCTACTGTTTCGTCTATTGTCGGGCAGGAGTGGCATGCTGGGGAGTCGCTTAACCCAATCTTGTAGTGATATTGAATGCATCTGGCATGTTCACTTCTTAATCTGTTTATGCAGACAATATCTCTTCTTGACAGCCTCGATTTCCAGAACCAAGGTTTCGCGGGAACTACCTTGATGATTTCTTTAAAAATGTTTCTCCTTTTCTGGTTCTTCGTTGAGTTTGGTGTTCCAGTCTTCTAGCATTTTCTTTTTTGATACTGATATAAGATCACTTGCAGGTATTTTATAGCTCGATGATCTTGTTGGATTTTTTGCAAGGAGATCAGCTTGTTCATTTCCCTGGACTCCAGAGTGTGATTTTACCCATATAAAGTCTATTTGTTTGTACTGTTTGGTCAGTTCGTTTATTTCTTGTAGGACATGCATATATATGTGATCCATTTTGGAAGTGAGTGAAATGTTGGATAGTTTTGTAAGTATTCCTTGGTTGTCGCAAGCAATAGTGTATTTGTTTTGAGTATTTTGTAATGTTTTTATATAATCAATATAAGTTATCTGTGTTATTTGTCACCAGAATTCTTTTATTATTTATCAATATAAGTTGTCTGTGTAATTTGTCTCCAGAATTCTTTTATTATTTATCAATATAAGTTGTCTGTGTAATTTGTCACCAGAATTCTTTTATTATTTATCAATATAAGTTGTCTGTGTAATTTGTCTCCAGAATTCTTTTATTTTTATCAATATAAGTTGTTGTGTAATTTGTCTCAGATTCTTTTATTATTTATCAATATAAGTTGTCTGTGTAATTTGTCACCAGAATTCTTTTATTATTTATCAAAATAACTTGTCTCTATAATTTGTCACCAGAATTAATTATTTATCCTTATAATTTTTTGGTTTTTGTTTGTTCTAGGTAAGAATTTAAATAGTGAGGTACGCATCTATATTATATTATATAAGATATATAGAAACATCGAATTGCGCAGAAAAAAGGTAATTTAATTTTGTAATATATTGTATTATTCTATCATAGTTTAGTGAATGTGTTCTGCTTTTTTGGTACGAACTCAATAGTGTAAGAAGTGGGAATAAGTGAAATATTAATTGTAAACAATATACTATTAATTTATATATATATTATATATATATATATATATATATATATATATATATATATATATATATATATATATATTAATATAATTTATTTTTATTTTAGAAATTCAAAGTCTAATAAAAATTATTAGCATATGACTGAAAGGTTAAAATGACAACATGTTATGCATTTATCTTTCCTATCATGTGTTTCCCCTGACGCGATAAAGAAAAGCATTTTTGTATGACGAAAATGTATTAAGTTATGACGCGAGGCGGGGAATACATTTTAAGTTAGTTTAATATCCCTTAGTTTGTAAAGCATAATTACTTGAGTAATATTTCATTTTTCATTCTATTCATAAATTTTACGAGATAGCTTTTTCCTAATATCTTTTATTACCTAATAATTTCTTTTGGGAGGAAATTTAATAACTAAAAAACACAGTCTTGTAATAGGTTAAGTGAGAAAATCTAAGTTCCCTAAGGACCTGTCTTGTCCAGGGACTCCCCAGGGGAAGGTTACTCCTGACTGATGAGCCTGTCACAATCTCATTAGCTACCATAATCTCTTTCAACGCCCCTTCAACACCTTATAACATTTATCTTAAGTAATGATACTTTCTTAGCATCCGATGACAGAAGACTTATTTCCTGCTTAGGGTCTCTCGTAACTAGATTAGATAGTGACGTGATAACAACAAAATTAAGGTTGTGTATCTGTCTGACCCTTAAGATCTGTCTACAGTCTAGACGTTCACAGATGTTGATGTCTCTCCTGCAAGTGGATAGGAAGGCAAGGCTCGGCAAAGAGAGCCAATTTCAAGCCAACGAACAAAATCTGTTTTAGGTCAGACATTCTATCATATAATATAAGAATACATAATATCACTCGCACTTTGTTTGTGCTAAATAATATTCTTTAAGGTCATTTATTTATCCCTTGTTCCTCTTATGCTAACGTAAAGTTTCCGTTAGAGATCAAACTGATAAGAGCATTCATTGATATTGGCATACAAGTTTTGGAAGTATCATCAGGCTCAACATAGAGTCAACATATATAGTCCAAGAGCCGGACCTGAAAAATGTGAATTATTTCCTACAACTTCAAACCTAATTGTTATTAAAATATAACTTAAATTATGAAAAAAACATAATCTGCCTATCCCAAGCCTCCATATGATTGAGGATGCTCAAAATTTTATAAATATTAGTTTTCTTGAAATAAGTGGCCCCTGTAGATTTCGTGCAAAACATGAACAAAACATTTTTAATGGTAATTGAATGTTCTACAAAAAGTGTGTTTAATCATCAAAATCGGACTACAACCAAAGTTATGGCTCTTTAAAAAACACCAAATAAATTTTTAATTTAGTCAGCGAATTTATTTGAAAAATATCGGCTTCTTGTGATTTTTTTGGAAATTTAAAAAATGTCATAACTTTAGTTGTAGTTATCTGATGTTGATAACAAAAAAAGACTCGTTTTATAGGAAAAGAGATACTTGTGTTGCTAATTTTACGTGGCTAACGTTGCTATACAAAGAATAAATAAATGTCAGCTGGGTGTTTGAATTGTAGTTTGATACCCGTTTCTTAATATTGTTACAACTAAGGAAAGGGATCGCGGGAGTGTTCTGCTTTTTTTACTCTATATTCCTGAGAATTATGAAGACATTCACTTCTAGCCTACATTAACGTTTACTAATTGATGCAATTTTTAAATCCATTGGTTTGGGATAATTATAGTTTGTTGAATGTAAACCATAGCTCATTGATTCGTACCTACTGCCTACTAGTAGTTATTGGAAATAGTGTAGTAATTGTAATAGTATATAATAGACTAGTAGTAATTGTAGTAGTAATAGTAGTAGTATTAAAAGGCTAGTTGTCTATGCTACTTTGTATCATTCTATCATCATCTAAATGCAAAGTCAAAAGAAATAACATTTTCGCTGATGTCGCGTACAACAATACGCATCTGTTTTTATAACCACTTTTGCTTTTTAATAATGATCTTTTAGATTTGACAGGCCATTTATTTTTCATGTCTTTTATTTTATACAGTTTGATGACTATAAAGGAAAATTGATTTTTGTTTCATTTTTCAAATTATGTTTTGGTAACATTGATTCTAATATATAGGATGTGGCGCCATGTTTTTTAGCCAAGTTTGTTACTGTGTTAAGAAAAATGTTATAAGTTTAACTCAATAAATTTTCTATATATATGGCACTCTTAAGTAGAAAGTAAGAAAACACGGCGTATAAGAAAATTTATTGTAGTGAGTTGCTAAAGTAAGTTTATATAAGCTCTATTCGACATCACGTCTTGACGATTACCTTTATTACTTGTTGCTGTTTAAATTTTTTACAAAGTTTAACTTAAAGGGATAGTATTAAAGTATAAGTTGGTTATTGAAGTTATAAGTGGTCTAGATGTATCAATGAAACTATATCTAATAAAGTAAGGAAGCTATATACGTGAGCACAGACGTCTTGTAGATTTTCGATGACGGTAAATCGACCGAGTTAAGAGTTTTCCGAGTGTGATGGGTCGATGGAAAGAGGAATTCAGGACTTGTATTTAGAACTTAGTTTGTGAAAGAAACTTTACTTCTTCTTACTTTGAAGGTAGACTTTGAGTCTGTGTTAAAGTTCAAATCATAAGTTCCTCGGTAGCTTATACTTAAAGGAACAAGTTATCCCTAAAGCGAGATATTTTACGAGATAGATTCTAAGTAGAAGATGCTACGCGATATGCCTGGCTGTGAAGTTCACTTTAAAGAAGTTCTCTGTGTTGGTTCCCCTGAGTTAAGTTTCTTAGGTTGGTAAGATATTCGTTCAACCGAATCATTGCAAGAGAAACCATTAAATAGTTAGTAAAGTGCAACACTTGAATACACCCTCCAGAGAGCAAAACTCTGTCTACTCTAAATATTCTATAGTTTAAATCTGTTTGTATCCCATCCAGTAATAGTTTAGTCTCTATGAAATCCTCATAGTTAGTGAATATTCCTTTCTATAAAATTATGAATCTATGCAATTAGTCAAATTAAATTATTTTGCTAAAAATAATGTTTAATATTTGTATTATTTATGGTAAATTTAATAATTTTAAATAGTTTTTTCATCTGTTTATGTACTGTTGTTATCAATTTTCGATTGTAATACACTTTATTATTATGTTACATTTAATAATTTGTTTCTCAAATCTAAATCATTAGTATTTTTAAATTTATTTATTGTGCCATAATTATAAAAGCTGAAGGAAAAAATATTAATTTTAAATAATTTCGCTCATTGGACTTGCATTTGATTTGTTCGTTGCAACAAAGATATGTTGTCGAAAATTTAAAGTGTCGAATCCCAAAAATTAAATTATCTAAAAAACAAATGAATAAACCAATCTGATAAGGTAGTTCATTATCAGAGCTACGGAGTCGAAGTTGGAGTCGGCAATTATTTTGTCGACTCCGGTATTGAAAAAATGCTCCTGTGCCACATGTTTATTATACACCTGTTTATTTTATACACATATATACACATTATTATACACACATACATATTGTTGTATACAACTGTTTGTTATATACCTCGATATAAATCGTATATCTATCTTAGGACTAACGTATTTATAAAATATCTAGTTTAACTTCTTGAAAGATATCCTTCGGTTCTTCTAATGAGACGTCTTAAACATAGATCAACACATGTTTATAATCAATTAAAAAAAAACATTTTTTCAGTACTTATACTTATAGTTTTATCACCCGATGTATCAAAGCTAATGATAATGAAATAATTAATGCTTTTAATAAGATTTTATCGTGTCTTGAGGTATTTTATCACATTAAAAGATCCATTAACAATAACAGCGCAGTATATTAAAAGTTAATACGGTGGCAGAGTGTCTTGGCGTTACCTTTCATATTTTCAGAAAAACCCACCCTCATTCAGTATCATTGTTTCTGACACTTCTTACACCCCTTGGTCTTAATAATTTCCCATCTTAACATTATATTCGTGTGAACTCCCACTAAGTTTCAACTTCCATTATTACATCTCGTTTATCACATTTCTTTCCTTTAATGTTTTTTCTGTTGGTGAGAATATGGGTTTATTTTTTGTGTTGTTGTAACAAATAATATTACAAATATAGCTATATTTTTGTCACATTGTCTCTGGTAATGAAACTTAATATTTTCTTTTCCCTATTGTTTGGTCCCTTGCGACTTATTTCTGTTTGTTTTGATCCCTAAAGATATTATATCCTACTTATTGGAATATAAACAAACATGGTGCATGTTATGAATAGATAAGAGATTTATATTAATGGGTCTTATGAGTCATAATAGGGTCTACACTTGCAGTGAATCGCACTGCATTTTCCTATGATGCATTTTTTGTTATCTCCCCCTTACTTCTTTTTCAGAGACAACAATATTTAATATT
This sequence comes from Microvelia longipes, assembly GCA_018340805.1. Classification (NCBI taxonomy): domain Eukaryota; kingdom Metazoa; phylum Arthropoda; class Insecta; order Hemiptera; family Veliidae; genus Microvelia; species Microvelia longipes. Next base: position 50,019,940 of record JACMZG010001863.1, on the reverse strand, counting down.
CTTAAAAGTTTAAATTATTAAATTAAGGAGTTTTTTAGCGAATTTTCTTTGGAAATAATTCGGCTGATGAAATGGCACGTGTAGCGGAGGTTGGGGCTAGGATCGGGTCCAAAATCCGTTTTAGAGGTCCCCTACCACGAAAAAATACGTTTTGCGAATCTTAATATATATTATATATATATAATATATATAAAACGTTCGAACACTTTCTTGGATCGAAATAAAACTAATTGGTACAAAAATCGACTTTATTAATGTCCCACTAAGGACTCAAAATCGCAAACTACAAAAAGTTGTCTGATCGAAATGAAATTGCATAGACATAGACATGTATAGTAAACAAATGTACATAAGGAATTTTTTATCAGTATTAGTTCCTATTGCATCGATTGACGCAATATAATATTATTAACGAATCAATAATTATATTAACGAATCATGTTTTACTTTTCCTCATTACGTTGGTTTATAGAAAAATATTGTTTGCAAAAATCCGAAACCGGGATGTCACCTGAATTATCCGTTTTCAGGTGTTTTAAGGCCTGTTTTAAAGTTATGTGGCCTTTTTAATTCTGTATGTGTGTGTGTCTCTTATCATCGTAGCTCCCAGTCTATTTATGCATGAGAGTTGAAACTTTGTACAAAAATCAGTCTATAGGTGTAATTGTGCTACACGATATTTTATATTACTTGTAAAAATATGTACATACAAAATTATTAATTATAATGTACTATACTTCAGTACATGTCATTATGTTCTGAAATGTATATGTTTTTCCAAATCTGTCTGTTGCAATACTTCTACTCTTCATTGTAGAAACAGAAAAGAAAATGTCGTGTTTACTGTGGGTTATGAATGACAAAGAATGTTTATTCAATTCTAAAGAAGCCACTTGTACACTATGATTACTTTGCTGAAATTCTCTTCAAATTCAGTGGTCTAGTCACGTGTTTTAAATAAACTTTCTCTTTGTCTTAGGTTTGCATGAGGGTTACGCGTGTCTTTCCAAGTGGTTGAACCCACATCCTACAATTACCCGTTTTTCTTTAGGGATGACATCCCTTGCTATGATTGGCTCAATCCTTTTTTTTCTTTTCCGTATCATATCATTCTTATCCTTTCAATATAACTATTATTTTTAGAAAGCTAATTTAAGAATAAAATAAATTTAAAAAAAACTATAATTTAGATGTATATATATAAATTTATTACTTTGTATCTTATCTACGAGAAAGGGTTGATTAAACCCCTTTATTTTATGTTTTCAATTGTTATTAAATTATATTTTATGTTCATTATTTTTAATTTATATAAGCCTATATAAATTGTCTGCAATATCCATTCTACTCATTTACTATTTTTATTTATTGTTATATTCATCTTTTGATAATGTTTATTTCCATTGTTTTTGATTGCTTATGTAGCTGTGCAATAAATACCATACAATATTAAGCATATATAAAATAAACATTTTACTAGTAACTTAATTTACAAAGATATAACTTAGTATTCTATCTGGCCCTTATCAAATAGGTTTAGTCTATTATCGATATTTTATAAATAAAGATATATATATATATATATATATAATATATATATATATATATATATATATATATATATATATATTATATATATATTATATAAGGTTTTAGTCCTAGCAATAAAAAAAACGAAACAAAATTTTAATGTGTTTTAAACTTTATGAGTTTTAAGAATGCCTTGTATTATTTTTTATTTTTATTAAAAACTCTTTTTGCCTATATCCGTTATGTATTCAGTTATTTTTAACAGTATCTTTTATGTATTCAAATATTCGTGTTTGTTAAAGAGAGAAAAATACTGGGTACTCAGAATTTAGTAAAATGTAATATCAAAGCATTTTTGTTAACTTTGTAAACAATATTGGTGGAGAAAAAAGTCATAGGGAATATGTTGCTGAAACATGACCCAATTTTAATTTTTTTTCTTCTTTTAGCGATAAGGCAAAGCTTTTCGCTGCTATTTTTATTTTACGGTTCTTCCCTCTTCCAATAAGGGAAAATGCTGAGTTGTGATCAAAAAATTCAGTCGTTTTCGATTAACTTGGTATTTTGATGGCTTGAATTCCTTAGTCTTATTTTTAGTCTTTTAAATTTATTTTTGCTTTCACGTTTTGCAGGCTTTAAAGTTATTTTTGGATAACAGTGCGACTTATTTTATTTTTGAATTTAAATTTTCTTTATCATCGTATAAGTTAATAAGTAATTTGAGTATAAGAGGAAAAAGTCTTTGAATATTTTGACTGTTTACTAAACGTTTTTTCGATGTTTGAGGTGTTCTTTTTTGTTCATATAACATAAAATTTTATTTTATTTTTCTTCTCTAAGGAATATTTTGCTTCCCTGCCTCCTAAAAGTAGAAGAAAACATTACATTGGCAAAATATGTAACACCCACTTTTTTTTTACCAAATACCGATGTTTTAGCACCTGCAGATCCCTGAAAAATCTAATGCCAATAAATCACAGAACAAAAATAAAGGCATTAGAGAGGAAGAACTGATTAGATTTGGATATAAAAATGGCTTTTTAAATTTTAGAGAAAATTTGAATTGTGAAACTTGTTCAAAGATATTTGAAGTTTTCTAAGTAATGAGACCTTAATCTTATATAATCTTAATCTTATGGCTTGCACATTTCTCAAGATATATATATATGTACAGATCCGTGCACTTTTATTGTGAACACGCTTGCTTAAACGGCTATAGTATATACTCCGTAGCTTTTAAGCCTATGTGGCAAAAGTCTCATTAAATGCTTGGGGGCTTATTTGTTTTAATTTTTATTAAATTGATGATATAGAGTTTTTGCGTTTACTTATACGTCTTACTTATATATATATATATATATATATATATTATATATATATATATATATATATATAATATATATATATATTATATATATATATATATATATTTATTTATTTATTTATTTATTTATTTATATAGTTGGTCATAGTTTATAATAAAAATTGTCTAACCTTGTTTATCACTCTTGTTCCCAATCTGATTGATTTTTTCTCTAAATTTGTCACTACTTTTATTGATTATTGAATTCATATTATTTATTATTAAATATCATAAAATCATAAAATTTGTATAGTTCTTATCAACTTATAATAAAGTAGTTCATAAAGTGGTTCTTACCAACACATGATAAAGAAGTTCTTATCAAGTCATAATCCGATGATTCCTTTTGTATGGTTTAATAACAATGTTGAATTTTAACTAATTGCTAAAAGCACTAGTTTGTTTTGAAGTTAAACTTTACATTAGTAAAGTAAGAGACGGTGTAAAACAAAGCTATGATTCTTTAGAAGATAAAGTGTACGGGATGAGAATAATGTATCCTTGTCTCGAAGTGTGAGCTATGTCCAGTAGTCCGGTCCACTGGAGGTATAACTCTTGCCAAGCCATCAAGGTGGGCAAGTTTTATAGCAGCACTTTAGAGTGAAACCCTTCTAGTCCCATTTCTCTTACCAGGTCCATCAAGCTCACCACTTTGCAACCTAGTTGCTCTTGTTCAAGTAAAAACTTAGCACTTTGTGCTTAGTGCCTAACCCTTCTATGTGATTTCCTCTTTATCTAAGTGAAGAGAGAAAAGTATCTATTTTAATAACCTTCCCCAGCTGTTGTCTTTCACATTTTCTCATATTTTTCCTTTTTCTCTTTGTCCTTCTACTTTTTATGTCGTAAAACCCTATCTTTATTCATTTTTAATTTCTCAAAATGTATTTTTACGGTCAAAGTTTTTTTACCTATACTTCAGAGAATTGATGATACCCACCTGATCCTAAAATGACCTAATTTTAACCTGTTTTTACTAAACAAACATTTTTTCTTACTTTTATTATTCTCATAATATAATTATTCTTAACTTTATTCGATCTTCAAACCCACACAGAAAATTAGTCAAGAGCTAAACTAAACTTATTACTCTTTAGATGATATTCAAGAATTACTTGGGAGTTTTTGAATGGTTTATGAATTTAAAACGTCGTAATTTATACTATTTTCAATTATTACTTTTTCTCACCTTCACTGAAGGTGTAAAAAAAGTATTATGTCCACGTCAACCAAAAAATCTGAAACCAACGTTTCATCAAATAATCCGTTTCAGGTATTTTCATGCCACTCGTATAATCCTTATCATCCCGTCACATCCCTTATGCCCAGAAGACCTCCTTGGCGAGCAATAAAATATAGAAATGCCCTCTGTCAACAGACAGTGGGCACCTTGTAAAGGGAAGAAAAAAAATACACGCCAAGGAGTTCTACCAATAGGTAGCCTCTCCGTCAAGACCAACAATCCACAACAACCTTATCATCTCTGTTACTTGTAGCATCTATGTATGTGATAGAATGCAGTGTAACTATAAAATAAATTATATAAAAAAGAAGGTATTTTTATGACGTTCTTATCATGAACTTATGACTTTGTGTCAAATCAAATCTTATATTTTTAGAAGAAGTTCCGTGGTACCCCATACCCGATGTCTTATTATTAGCAAAATATCTTATGAAAGTATTAAAAAGAGGAATTATTTCAAGCATTATTAAAAATAAGCTTATATCATGCTGATTAATTTTATAAAAGTAGTCTTATATAACGCTACAAAATCTTTCTAGGTATTTGTATTTCAACTTGGTATAGAATGGAAAGTTTAGTAATAATTTTTTATACTTTACGATTCTACTGAAGTGTTTTTTTCTATGTTAATCTACATTTACCAGTGAGTGTTAGGCATCAAGTCTTTCTCTTATATTTAATCCTACAGCTTTTCACATTCCCTTGGAATACTTGAGCAACTCATCTACTTGGGTTGGAGTTTTCAAAATCTTTTTTTTTCCTCTTGAGTTTTTTTGCACTCTCTTTATTCCAACATTTTCATCTGGAATAACTCCTTAATCCAAAACCTTCTATATCTTATACCTAACCATTTATACAGATTCACTCTCAAACTCTTCTCCACATCCCGCCTATCTGCATTTTATTTCCCTTTTTCCTCCACTTTTTTCATCTAAATCCCTGCGAGTTAAAATATGGAGAAAAACTTTTATTTTATACCTTACTAACTCTGAAAAATCCCGATATTTTTATTTATTATTTCAATTTTTATATCTTCAATTTCTTTGGCTATAATAATTATATTTATATTACTTTCAATTTCTTTTTTTATTTATGTTTTTTCAACTTTTTATATAGAATATTAAATTTCAACTGCCATTGGTATTTATTTTTAAACTCTTGTATATTTATGAAGATCAAATTACTTCATTTTTCTTTGCTATTATGTCAGCTAACGACGTCTAGTTCATTCATAAATTTAACTACTGATTTGTTTTAGTATAACATAGCTTTTTTTTTACAAAACAAACATCGTGGATTTGAAATTATTTGGATAAACTTGGTGTACAGAAAAATCTTTGTGCTGACTAAAGTTTTATTAGAATTGTACTTCAGAGATTTTCCTAAAATTCCCCACATTTCTGTTCTTATAATGTCATGATTGCTATCTTTGGTTTATTATCAGTGTGTTTATGTTAATGAGTAAAAACTTCGTCAAATATCAGGCTCCTCCTATCAAAGAGCAAATAATTATCCGAATAAAAATAAAATATAATAATATATTCTGTTCTTAAAAATGTACTAAGTTTCACTTGAATGCTGGCCCTTTATTTACCGGTTTCTTCTTCTAATCATTGATGGGTCAGTTTGTGGAATATCACATTTTTCTTTGTTAATTTTTTTAAATATTGGCAGAGCGAGTTTTAAACTAGACTATACTCTCGCTCCTTTAATTAATAATAAACACGCTTCATTAGTTTATAACTCGACTCGCTACTTCAGTTAAAAACTTGACTCGTTCTTTAGTTCATAACTAGACTCGTTGTTTGGTATAACTTGACTCGTTTCCGCTAGACTCGTTTTTTAGTTAATAATAAATAGACTCGTTGCTTTATTTAATAACTCGACTAGTTAATTAAAACTTGACTCGTTTCTTTAGTTCATAACTAGACTCGTTGCTTTGGTTATAACTTGACTCGTTTCCGCAGATAATATATAGACTCGTTTCTTTAGTTAATAATAAATAGACTCGTTGCTTTATTTAATAACTCGACTCCTTTCTTTAATTAAAACTTGACTCGTTTCTTTAGTTCATAACTAGACTCGTTGCTTGTTATAACTTGACTCGTTTCCGCAGATAATATATAGACTCGTTTCTTTAGTTATATAAATAGACTCGTTGCTTTATTTAATAACTCGACCCTTTCTTTATAAAACTTGACTCGTTTCTTTAGTTCAACTAGACTCGTTCTTTGGTTATAACTTGACTCGTTTCCGCAGACAATATATAGACTCGTTTCCTTTAGGGAATAACTCTAATCTTTTCTTTATAATTAATAATTAGACTCATTTCTTTAATTAAAACTAGACTAGTTTCTTTCGTTTACAACTAGTCTAGTCTCTTTCGTTTACAACTAGACTAGTCTCTTTTGTTAAAAACTAAACTCGTTTATCTTATCAATAACCAGGCTCGTTTCTTTAGTTAATAACTTTTTTATTTTAGGTTAATCATTTGTAAATTGTATTAAAATTTATTATAATCTACTATTAGTGATCATTAAGAAATGGCATTTTAGAACAACTTAACGTTTCACTACAGAAAACTCAATTTAAGGTAAAACTTCCGATCAATAAGTTAAATGTAAGAAAGATACGATTTTTTACTCGGCTGGAAGGAAGGACATAAAAACTAAGTATAACAAATATGACTGTTATGATTTACTAGAAATGGGGGAAAAACGAACTGTAAACCTCAGAAAGGCTTAGAAAAAAGCTCTGTGGGCGAAAATGGTACCTACCAGCCATTACCCCTTATCATTAGAGCCATTATTATATAAACCTTACCTTTTTTATGTTTGTGTCTGAAAAATGGCATTAATAAGCTTAAACATATATGAATATGAGCCTATAAATAGCATGGAAGGGAAATAAATCAGAATTATGATATAATGTTTATTAAATGATATAGTACATGAATTTAATATAAAAATATTATGTTTAAATATTTTTAATAAGTTAAAATGTTGATGCAGAGGCCTTCGAAATTTTCCTCATTCTTTATGAGCTTAAACTACGCTTAAATACGCTTCTTTGATAAACATTTTACTTTGGGTGATATTTATCATTATTAAATTTAATGATAATGTTAAATTTTATGTTAAATATAAAGCGATGTTTAATTTTATTGATTTATATATACATTAGAAACGATAAAATAACCTCTCATGTTTTATATATCTGAGGGATATATAAATAATGAGGGAACATCCCTAAAATATCCAGTTCTAAGTAAAATTGTAAAGATCCAAGACGCGTCTTCTATTCTAAATTAAAGTTTACTCACTATTAGCTCATTTCATCATAGGGCCCAAATTAAAGACTCATGATGGTTTTAACTTACTTTACAAATTTTGCTTTCGTTTTAATCTCCAAAATTTTGGAGCAGAAGTAGTGTCTTAGAAGTTTAAGGTTATGCTTCAAACTATAGTTAATTATTTAGTCAAACCTTTAAATACCTTTTAAAAGAGCCTTGTACTGAGTCATTTCTAATAAGCAACATAAAAGGCCTTGATGATTCTATTTTGTGACTTGGTCAGTACGCATCGTATGGAATCACGCCATATAATCACCGCGTTGCTCTGCGAAATTGCTTATCGTTTGTATATTTAACGAAACTACTATATTATTTTATACTTCTGCGTGCACTGCGTACTGGCCAAGTCATAAAGTGAAATAATCAAGGCCTTTTATGCTTGCTTATTAGGAATAGCTCAGTTCTAGGATCTTTCTATAAGAGTCTGAGAGTAGTAACTGCCTACAATATAACAGTATATAACTAAATATGAATCCCTGTAGGATAACACTGGTACATTTGATTATTAATTGGTGCTCTAGAATTCTGTGAGGATGATAAGACTTAGCGTCTGAATTCTGAATCTGAAATTTTTTTACGTTAGTTTTTTTTATCTCCAGTGTTTTGTTAGGGACTTGTTTTCATCTTTTAACACATCTGTAATTTTAATGTTATTTGTTACTTAGCAATATTACTTACCGAGATTTAGGTGTAAGTAATAACATTGAAAATGCGTGGAAAGCAATAATAATTCCTGAAAATTAAGTATTATCTTCTGTCAGAATAGTTCTTTGAAATTTTAGTTTTGATGTTGTTAGCGTCATTAGTAAATGCCATTAATAGACTTTACTCTATTTAAATCGCACCAATAAAAGAAAAATATTTTTCCTGACAACACTCTCAATTTTAGTTTTTGAGTTCTCTTCTAGGTAACGCTAGTAGCCATGAGTTTTTTTTATTTTTAGAATTAGAACATTATGGTTGTATTTATCAATTAATTTTATTAAATATTAAATTTCTATCTTTATTTTGGCCTTTTTGATATTTTATTCTCTTTTGAAAATTTATTTAATAATTCAAAAGGTCTAAAAGGGGTAAAAAGTTTCCACAAGTTTCTCTTGAGATGACAAGATAAAATATCTATGGAATCAACATCTCTGTGTTCCAAAATGAAATACTAGCTTAAATCAGCTATAATGTCAGTTAGGAGTTTAAAATAATAGAATTAAATAATAAATCAAATTAAATAAATTATTTGTTTATTTCTTAAAAAAACTACTGAATTTTAATTTTGAAAAAAACCACAACTATAAATTATTAAATTTTCATAATTTAATCATTTTTAGAATAAAAAAATTTAAAGTAATGTTGAATAGTAATTTTATTATATATATATATATATAATATATATATATATATATATATATATATATATATTAAAATTTTTTGTAATTAATTTTGTCTGGTTTTATTATTAATTTTTGTTTATTTTTTCAGGTAAGCATTGGTTACATTTTATTAAGCGACGTATAAAAAAGATTAATTTGGAAGTGATACAAATATTTAAGAGAGTTGAATCTTAATTGGTGAGCCCTATGTCAGATAGTTAAATTTATTGTTAAGATTTATTCTCAAATTCGTTCCATATAATTGTTATAGCTGTATTTTTTTTAGTATTTGGGTGAAAAAAGATCGGAAAGGTTTAAAATATTGCTTTATGTTGTTTTACTCTCGTTACTTGAATTAAGACGATGTTTAATTTCCGTTGCGGTATTATGCATGTATATAGAGAAACATTCATCACCGCAAGTTCTCCCTAGAGGGCCAGTTTTAAATCTGTAAAAACCCGTCCCCAAGTTTTTTACACTGAGCCCCTAAATCAGATTTATAAGGACAATTTATCCCTCCTTTATGTTTAGGGGATTCTCTATCTCTGACCCCCCTCCTTCTTTACCCAGCCCTCTTCTAAACAAATACCTATTATTCTTTTTTTTAAAACGTACCTAACAACACCTACATTTTTTCGGTCCAAAAAAGAATAAAATATTTTTTAAATCCTAACAGAATTTTGTACACAAAAGGTTACCTCTTTGGTTTTGTGTTTTTTTTTTTTTTTAAATTGCCCCTGATGGGGACTAAAAGCGACCCTAGAAACACAATGCTTTTTTACCGAAGGAATAAATCCGTGAAAATGTTCCTCGATAACCTTTTCCAACTGGTTTTAGTTTCTATATTCTTTTTCTTTTTCTTTACCTTCTTAATATAATGATAATGCTAAAATATTTATTTTCTTCGCCCAAATATATTTTACATTCTATTTTTTGAGTTTTTTTAGCTGAATCATGATTTATTTCTTTCTTTGATATTATTCTAAAATTTATGAGAAAAGTTTCCAGTTTGTAGTCTGAGCAAACAAATCTATTTACTTATGTTCGTGATATACGATACAACTGTTTCAAATGTAAACACCTATAGGTATCCTTTCTAAAATAGCTTGTCAATTGAAACATTATTACCACCCCACTTCTGATTGATTGAAACATTTTTAATTTTCCTTATTTATACCGTTGTAAAAGTATTGTGTTTGCTAAAAATCCGAAACCGGAAATTCTTCTGGATTATCCGTTTTCGGTGTTTTCAAGACCCCTTATGTTGTTTTTACAAAGATGTCTGTATGTGTGTCTGTCATCATTGTAGTTCTTAACGTATTTATGCTGGAGAGTTGAAACTTGGTACGAAAATCAATGTTTAGGTCTTGTTGTGCAGTTTGGAAATTTTTTAAACGTCATTAAACGGTAATAATGACTCGGCAAAAAAAATACGAAAAAATTATTCGATTAATTTGAGATTTAGCCCGCTTGAAGTCATAAATAAGGCTAATATATGAGTCTATCTTCATCTCATTGTCAGCATTACTTCAATTTTTATCGAATTGTAACTTATTTAAAGAAAAATGAAAAATAATTTAATTGAGTTTAAATTTGGTATAAGTGTATTATACCAAATACACTATATAATACCTTTACGTGTCGGAAAAGTATTTTAAGTCTCGTGTCAATACGGCAAGTACATCTACGATTTTCGTTGGATCATAAAAGTTAAGCAGGATCGTACGAGGTCAATGTCTGAATTCATGACCGCTTGAATAAAACAATAGTTATTTATGCAACAAGGGATGAAAGTAAGTTTTACAGCTCAAGTTAAAGTTTCGTCCTAAGGCAGCGCCGAAGGAGGAAACTTCATTTGCTCACGAGGCCGGTAGACCGACGGAGATAAACTAGTTAGCTCCCGAGGCTTGCCGAGGAAGTTAACTAACATTTTGGCTCCCGAGGCTTGACGAGGGAGATAATACGAAAGCTGAAAACTTTCATCCCTTGTAGCATATTAAATTTTATTTACGACTAGAGAACTAATACTAACAACCATTAATATATTCTTCAGCTCCTTAATTGTTATTGTGTTAGTTTAGTTTATTCTTACCATGTCAATTACTCTGATGAAGAGAGAATAAAGCCACTATCTTCACATTATTTTAGTGTAAGCCGTCAATAGAATAATGTGTAATACTATATTTGTAATTTAAACATTAGCGTGTGTATATTCTACCCGTAGTGCCAACATAACACCGAAAAAATCCTAAAAATTTCCTAAAATTCCAAAAAAAATTACTAAAACATTCTGTCAAGTTGGCAACACTTTCACTTTTCCTCCCTACGGAGTAAAAGTACATTTACAGTGTGAGATAACAAGACTGTAAGTAGAACTTACAATAGAAGGAGTAGATAAATGTATTTAATATCTGAGGACGAGCCTAGCGAGTCTGAAGAAGTGTTACAGTATAAAGTTGGAGGACAAGCGAAGCGTGTCTGAAATAGTGAGAACGAGCGTAGCGAATACAGGGTGGATATAAAAAGTTCCAAGGTACCCCGTACCAGATTTATTGTCTTAAAAATGTCATATCAATAGATAAAGTTTTGATTTCAATGTCTATTTTTCTATTAAGCAGGGAATCGCATTGTCTATTCCCTACTATTCACCCTGCGTCATGATTTTGCTCTTTTGTCTTTTAAGACTTATATTGCCTTGCTAAAAACAAAAATACTGAAAATTTCTTCATTCTAAATTAAGAAATTTATTGAAGGTCAACCCTTACGATTTTTTTTATTTTTTATAAAAATATTGTTGCAATAACATCTTTTTCTTTGCATCAATAAAGGACGTCTAGACTTGACTTTGTCTGTTCTGTAGTTAAAAAGTTAAAAGCATTGTATGATATTAAAAAATATTTTAGTTAAAAGGCTCAAAGTGTCGCCTGCTGGTGTAGAGTAAATGATAGGTTATAAAGTGTAGGTAAAAGCCAATGTATGTACCAAAAGTGCCTACCTTTTAGCTACTCTCTTCTTTCCCATAACTTTACTTCGTTTTTTTGTCCTCTTATTACTTCTGTCTGTTCTTGTCTTTTGTCTTCCACTCCACCCCTTTACTAAAATTATCCTTTTACAATAGTGTGAATGAGTTTCTGTTGTCTTAAAAGAAATCTTTTACAATCTTTATTTTTAACCAGGTAAAGAGAAATAAAAGATTTTGTTGATAAATTGTTCAGGCGCCTGTCTAGCTTGGATGAAGTTGAATGTGGGTTTATTTTTATATTATATTACTTACCCTTTTTAAGTGTAACTTATTGTCCTGTATAACATAAATGTTAGTTACTTTAAAGTAAATATACATAATTGACCTATGTCATAAAGCATTATGATGTTCCTGACTTTTACTCCGACAAAACAACACGAACAACATTCGAGAAGTTGGCTGTTAGATTATTTTGCGCCAACCAGAAAATGTAGCTGCTAAGTTATACTCTTCGAAAACGTCAATCTTAAAATGCTGTTGGCACAGTGGTTTTAACTAAAATTAACTGAAATTTACAATTTTTAAAATTTTGTTAACTTATTACAGTGAAATAATAAAAATTCTGGCGCGGTGGTCCGCATGTTTGGCGAATTTCCTTTGGATGCGTGTTTCCGTGCTTAACAACAATTCTGGTTGGAATGATAATTTTTATAGTTTTTTACATTGTATAAGTTTACAACTACTAAATAAATAATTCCGGCGCGGTGGTCCGCTGTCGGGCGAATTTCATTTAGAATGCGTGTTTCCGTGCTAAACAACCCATTTCTTGCTTATGCAAGAACCATGCCCATTGCGTGGTTCCGGTTCATGCTTTAGAACCTAAGCAGTTACTCAATTGTCAAGCACTGCTCGTAACTCATTTTGTCTGTATTTCCCAAAGGAAATGCACATAATTATCCAGTTGGCTGTACAAAACTATGCCTCTAAAATTAGAAGTACGCACTATTATTTGCACTAGTTTAAAGCTTAGTTACTTATCTTTAAGCTTAGTCAGTTATCTTTAAAGGTTTTAGTAAGAGTCACACAGTGTGACCTTCTAGACAAATGATTTTTACCTGTCCCTCATTACCATCACTTCTCATTTAAATTAGTATTAGGGGTTTGTTTCATAAGAACGAGTGATAAATATTATGGTCTTTTGATGGTAACCGCTCCAATGATGATAAATCCAACGTTTTGCTTCAAATGTGGGAAGCGTCTTAAGGGATGCAGGAACATGGTTTCAGTTATGTAGAATATAGTGTTGATTTATGATGTCCTATACATCTTTGAGAATGCCCCACAGTGAAAGAGAACCTTTGGTTTCTTTATCATTGACGCGGTCACCACCGGAAGACCTGACAACAACCTCGGGTACTTACCTTACGTAGTTTATTATTATTCATGTTGTTTATTTAAACATCATTGTCGTGTTAAGGCTTTTTTTTACGTTTATAGCATGTTCCGGGAAATTTTCATTAAGTTATTTAAAGTCGGGCAGAAATACAATTTAGGACATATTATAAGCACTTTAGGACAGATTATAAGCACTTTAGGACTATAACTTCTGAATTATTGGGTTCGCTGATTTGGCATAGGTCTTTAACATTAGGTAGTTTTATCATTGAATCTTTGAAATGGTGTTTTAGCTCTTCAACTTCAGCTAAGTATTAGTTGAATACTTGACTAGTAAAACTAGTGTCGAGTTGAAAACAAACTTGTTCGGCAATGTGTAGTGTTTCATGTATAGATGTTAAGTGGGAACAGAGACCGCCTTGTATTGTTTAGTTAGATCAGGTTACTCTTTCCTCCCTCTCTTAACAATGAGTGGTTTTTGTGAAGTACCCTCACTACCTGCTTTGGCACGTGCCCACCTTCCCTACCCGTATTAACCCAACCCCCATTCACTAACATCTTCATTTTTTTGGTGTCCTGTTAAACATGTGTTTATTGAATACTTGAAAACAACCTATTATAATTTTTTTTTTCAAACCTTCTATTAAGGAATAAATATTAATAAATACCCTCACCTACTTCCTTAGGTATATAGTAAAAGTATTGTGTTCCCCTAAAAATTCGGTAACAAGATTTTGTCATAATCATTCGTCTCAGACTCTTTATGACATTCTGAGAGTTTTTAGTATTTTTATTTATGTCACGCATAACTCCCACTGTGCATGCTTTAACATTGAAACTTAGTACCAAAAAACTAAATTTGGTTTAGTTATGTAACTCGGATTATTTATTTTTTTCATTGGGGATCTTTACTTTTTAGAAAAGAAGAAGAATGGAAAAACCATTCTTCTCTTTTCTCTATCTTTTGTTTAGAAAAACGTGCAATTTATGTACCCGTGATAATATGATTGGTAGACGTGGTAATTGTTCTGATCTAATATGAACTTTTTGACGTATATTGTTAAAACTTAAATATTATCAGTCAAAACCAGGTATCTAAGAGACTTTGTCAAATCGACTTTTTAGTACCGCCTCCGTTTGCTTTTCAGAATGGCTAAGTGGAAGGATCATTTTCCAAATTCAAGCCCCTCGTTTTCGTTTATTTCCTCTAAACCTTGTTGAAGGATAAGTGAGGAAGGTTTGTTGTATCCATCAGTCTGCTCACGTCTTCACCTGTTACTGACACCACCCTTTCCCTTCACATTCCCTTATCTGTCAGGATGCCTACTCATCCTTACTTTTCCCCTCTGTTCCTTATCTCACCTCTTTACCTACTTTTCTAACTTTACAACAATGTTGCTTCTGCATTCGTTCGTCTATTTTTAAACGCATTCTATATAAAATTCCAAACTATTGAAGTTAAAATCTATACATATATTGTTTTATTATTGTAAAAAGGTTTCTTTAAAACCCGGGATGCTTTAGATGCTACCATCAGTCTTTTTTTAAATCATAATATTTGTAGGGTATAAAAAATGTTTATGCTTTTTAACTTTTATATTAGTATCTTAAAAATCAATCAAGTTAATAGCGCTGGACCGTTTCAAATAGGATATTTAAAGAAGGCGCATCTTAAAAACGTTTATATTTTAGTGGTTCAAGTTGCGAATTATATCTATATTGCGATAATAAACTAAACTTAGATCTGATTTCGGTGAGACTATATTTCGTATCACGGAATCTGTTTTCTGTTTATTTATTTATTTACATTTTCACCTTATCTGCGTATTTAATACATTTCAATTAAATTTCTATGCGTACTTATACTGACACCATCGTTTGTATGTTTATTTTGTCTCATTTTAATATTATACCATGAATGTACTTATCATTATTCATTTTATCAATAAGGGAAGGGTCATATCAAATCTAATATTTAAAGTTATAATGTAACGTGTTATAAATCTTTTAAGTTTTACCGGTTAGTGACAGGTTTTATTAGCTAGGTTTTAGAGCCCGAAACTTCAAACCTTTATATCTGCTATCCTAATATTCCTGTATTATGAAAACCTTTAATATAACCTTGCTTGATACTAAACATTATTAATCACATACTCATCCATTGTAATATATTATTTATTACTGAAGTATTATTGAAGTTTACAATATTTTTGATTTTTTTTTAGAATATGTATTACTTTTTATTTTAAAGTTTACTTATTAGCTGTTTCAGCTAATAAGAATTCTAGAAGAAGGAAGATTAATTTGAGTATGTTTAATTATTAACCGTATTACATAATTAATTTTATACCTATCTAATGGACAGTAAAACATATGAGGGGTATAAACGTATTAGGCCTTAATATTGGTTACTTCGTTTTTATTTGCAAAATCAAATGGGAAGTAATATGTTAGTATTCTGTAATTTACTGTGTCTAAAATGCTGTGCGGTGTTAGTATGTACCACCAGGTTAGTATTCCTGGTAGTACATTTAGGATCCTCCAACATTAACTACTTCACAATATAGGGCAAACATGGTTTTTGACTCAGAAACGTATCTGTCCCTAGTAAATTGACTCTTGCGTGTTCAAATTTACTATTATTATGGTGGTAACCAACCCGAGTATGATAATTTTGTAATTTTGGCAACTTTGAAAAGTTTATTTTGAGCTATCCAATTTCTTATTATTTATTGTAGTTTCTAAAATAGATATTCTTATGGTATGCCCTAATTTAACTTTTTTAAGTTACCAAACAAAATAACCATATCTGGTAATTTTTGATACTATATGAAGTGCCAGAGTTTATCAACATGTTTGAACTTTTAACTACGTTATTTTTTTGAAAAATGATGTAATATTACCCTTTTAAGTTGTTGATTTAATTTATACTCGTAAATGACATGTGTCTCCCCTGTCGTTTGATTCCTGAATCAGGATTTAAATAATTCTGCTAGTAATGTTTCTTGTGAAAAAAATTTATCTTTTCTTTTGGCATGTCTATTAGAAATAATATTCTTATTTAACATTATTGATATACTATATATTTCTATTTACTAAATATGTCCTTTTCGAAGAAACTTTATCTTTTTAACCTATATAGAAACTCTTGACCTCAGCAAATAAAAAATCGTATTCTGGGCTGTCTTTTTTATCTTTTTGACCCCTGTAAATCCGTTAAGGCTCAGTTGGATGGAGCCGCCTAGACTTGAGCTTTTCAGTACTTTGAATGCTTAGAAGGCTCCTTTTATACTAAGGTCTACTTGAGTAGAAAGGTCTCTTACGCTTCATTTCGTTCGCTTATATAACTTAGTAAGTGAGTTTACAAAGTCTTGGTATCTTATAGGTTTTTCCTACATACTAAACAGAGGCCTTTTTAAGCTCGGACATATCAGATTCTTTACCCTAAGTTTTGACCCCGATCTAATAAATATATTATTGGAGCAATCGTGCGTTAACTATATACTAGTAGCATGGTTTTCTGCCTAGAAAATTGAATTATTAAGCATCAAAAACTATTTACTGTGTAATTTTATCCAGTTTTATTTCATGACCCGTACTAAATTGAATTTCTGGATTATTCAAAGAAATCATTTTTAACTTAGTAAATTCTTGAAAAGAAAAAACTGTAATTTTACTTTTATCATCTTTGAAGCAGAGAGTAATGTCTCAAAAATAGTGACTATTTATTTAACATAACATTAACATTTATAAGTAATATAATAATAATAATAAAAGTCTATTTGACATTTATTTATAATTGTCCCGAAAAACAGATCTATCTATACCGGATAAATATTTGTGGTACCCTCAGATATTTAGTCTTGGATTTCCTCACCTAATAATGTGAGGAATAATAAATCCTTATAATATGATCTAGATCTACTCTTACTACATTTCTACTTTATTAGTTAGTTTTTTTTATTTTCAAAGCTTTTTTTTAAAAAAAGAAACGTGAGAATTTCAATCGATAAAAATTGAACCAATGTGATAATGAAAGTTAACTTTAATAATTTGTTTATATAATAGAACTAGATACGTGCTGCCATATTTTAAATCTGAACATTTTTCTACTTTTTGTGCAAACAAATCTGTAAATGCGGGAATTTAAAATTTAATGCAAATATTATATACAGACAATATATATATATATATATATATTATATAATATATATATATATATATATATATATATATATATATTATATATAATATATATATATATATATATATATATATATATATATATATTATATATATATATATATATATATATATATTATATATATATATATATATATATATATATTATATATAATATATATATATATATATATATATTATATATATATATATTATTGAAATGACTAAGTATACTTCATTTTCAATTTGCAAAGCTGGTTTTAAAACAAGCGACCTAGACGGTGCTTTTGATTAGTTTTCTAGTCATTTGGCGTGTTTTAAGTCTTATACAAAATTCTAGTTAAATTTTTAACCTTACTTTGTTTTTCCAAGCACCGAGTTTTCTTAAAGTTCACTAAAACTAAAGTCAGGTGTCTCTCTTTTTTCGTTGAAATTAGTATTCTACTTGGCTCTCTCTGTTAGCGACAGGGTCTGTAACCTTAAGAAATTTGCTTTAAACTCTCAAGATAAAATGTGTTCTTCCACTTCTAGTGTTTTATTATTCTTTTCAGCTTTTCCTTCAAAGTTCAGAATTTAATGAATTTATATTTTTGTTGTACCAGTTTAAACGCGAGTGGAAATTATATTCATGTTAAATTTTGAAAATGGTTAATATTTTTGTTAAAATGTTATTCTTATTATTCTTGTTGTTGAAAATGATTGTAAATATTTTTACTTAACTTCCCTTATTTTACAGTTTTGTATGATTTTGATATTAAGGCCTGATCTCTCGAAAAATACAGGGTAGAACATTTCAGATGCGCCGATATTAAATCCTTAAAAATAGAGACCATTTTCTAAGGTCTATAAAACTATTCTTTATTTCGATTTTAAGAATAAGCAGCTAAAAAAACAATTTAATTAACGCCACAGTCTATTAAGACTGATTTGAGTTACTATTGTAAATCTCTGTACTATTATATTTTTTGTACTCAATAAATGGCATCTTATCTTAAGAAATTATTTTAGCCATGATATTTGATTTTAGCCCCCGGCCCTGGTATACATTTAAAAAAATATTTAACTTCATTAATTACTTTATTAATCTTCTGTGCCCTAAACTTGCCCTAATTTTTTTTTAGTAGCTATTTAGTAGGGGTTGTCTAAACGTCAGTTTTAGCACCCTTGGTTATCCTCTTAATTTTTGCTTAACTTGTTCGGCTAAACGATAAGCCGCTAGGTGCATAAGTTTGTATGAAAGTACTATATAGTTACTCTAGAGTACTCTATATTATAGTTACTATATTATAAGTTGACATAAAAAATGAAACTTCTCTTACATGTGCCCTACTAACACATTGACTTTTAAAGTTTTTTATCGAAGAATAGATAAGTGATATTTCAGAGTCAAGTACATGAACACCACAGAACTTTATAAAGAACGAGGGAAACCATACTTGAGTGGCTTATAAAGAACTAAGTGCAGTCATAAAACTAAAACCAACATCATGGAGGGACCTTGAGGCAAGTATACTGATGAGGGCCAACAGTTAACAAGTTTGTAAACAAAAGATGCATGATATGAGAAGTTGGCAGTTTCTATATGAAAGTTTATACCAACTCAGTTTTCTCTCCCTTAAGGCAAGTAAAGTCTAGAGGCGGTTTCTTCTCTGGTTTAGATAGATGGACTTAGATAAACTTTAGAAAACTGAGAAGTAGCGAGATAACGCTCGTTGAGGCTAAACTGAAGGCACCTTTATCTTTGGTCCCTTAAATTCATCTTCTTGCTTTTTACTCTCTTTGTATTGTGCTTTTGAATGAGACCGATTTTCAAGCACACCGCAATCTCGACTCAATGCTATTTTTTACTTTTTTTAAAGTGTTGGTATTGTAAAAATAGCTCTACTTTAACGCTGAACTCTATTTAGAGTATTTTTCTGGTTGTTGCTGAACTCATATTTTTTATCGTAAATCCCACGAGAGCAGTTTATCTTCTTTTCTTCTGTTTTCATGAAAATGAGAAAAACAAAAGAGTTGTGCAAACAATGGAAAAATAAAAACACTCACTACCAAAACATTTATAATCTGTTGACCTATTGTAATTTTTTGCCATGCATTGTTAAATTGTATGAATTATTTCATAAAGGTTTAATTCTATATTATTTTTACAAATTTGTTTTAATTTTATTTATTCATAATAACTAATTTATTATTTATAAATGGCTTAGAACTGTGCGGCAAAGCCCTACTTCAAAATTGTTTAAATTCCTAAATTTATTCCGTCCTTATTTGTCTAAGATACTCGGCAATGCTCGTTTTTTCGTAAGTAAAACGTAGTGTACAATTTATATCCAATTTATTTAAAAATGATTTATTATTCTATTAGACAAACATTAGAAAATTTGTTGGACTTAAAATTTGTTTACTCTTAATACTATGATTAAATTAAATTTGATTACAGAGTTAAAATAGTGATTGAATTAAATTTGTTTACAAATAAAACTGATGATTTTAGCTTTTTTTGTTTATAACCTTACTTTTTACATTTCGTCAAACCATATAACGATGCTTGACGCATTCTATAGAATGCGTCAAGCATCAAAATTCTATAGAACATCAAAAACCAATCCAGTGAATAGACAAATAATGCCTGGATTGTATCGCTTAAACTAGAAATTTGAGCAGGGAAGTTAAAATGGAGTAGTGTTTGGAGTGTGAGGAATGGGGTTGGTAATTGTTTAATTATATTTTGCACGCTCAACTTAGATATTGTCTTACTTTGACATGTAGTGTGCATTAGAAATCCAGTTATATGAAAGGAAAAGAGTTTTCAATTAGATGAATTCTAAACGGACGTGAAGAGGAAAGACGGGCTGTTAGACCGCGAAGTAGTCCCTTGAAAGGGATAGGAGATGTCATAGTGTCATACACTGTCATAATTATATCATAAATTATGTATTTTACTTTGTACATTCTTCTTAAATTGTATTATCTTACGCACGTCTGTCTTTTAAACTCACTCCTGACTTCGAGTATATAGAAAAGGAATATTATAGAAAATATTCTCTTCTATTTAGCGAATTTTCTTTTAGTATTATTTAATTTTACAAAAGCTTGTATGCGTATCTTGAATCTATACAAGTTTAGTTAAGTTAATTCTGGCGAAGAGGTCCGCAAGGCGGGCGATTGATCTTTAGATTACCTAATTTCTTGTTTAACAATACATTTTTGCTTGATTAATTTGTTCATGTGATATAGTTTCATTAGTAATTCTTAGACTAGTAAGTCATATTTTTGTAATTCGTTTTTAATTGATTTTGTTATTTTAATTGACTCAAAAAAATCCTAATAGAACCGATATGTTCGAAAATTTTGATGATCGATCAAACCAGGTTAATAACGTCACAACAACCTGGTGTACAATAGGGTAGCTGTCCTTCCTAAAGTTGATTTTCGTACCAAGTATGATTTAATAATAATAACGTATTTTGAAGGTAGCGTGTCAAACATTTGCACCGTCTGATCCATCTCTCGCCGTACGAGAATTTTAAAGGAAATTCGCTTTACGAAAACCATGAATCATAAAATATAAGACTCTAAAAGTACAAATAAAGACTTCTATTCATCTTTAAAAAAACTGAAGATAAGACAGAAATGGTCCTTGTGACTAGCTTTTTACTAAATCTCTTCTCTGGGTGTGGCATTCTCACGAACAAGCAAAAAATGTCTCATACCCTTTCTATAGCAATTAAAACAAGAATATTTTGGATCTTTCCAACATAAACTTTTTTTTCTAAAATATCTTACGTAATCTTTTGACATTTCTAATGAAATGGCTTCAGATACGAAAGTTTATGATGTGAGTTGTTGAAGAAAATGTGTTTCATTAGTCATCAAGAGAGTTTCATTTATATATCGTAACATGACAGCTTCTTGACATAAAAGTCAAAGAACATGCATTCATCTTTTAATCTTCTTAAAAATCAAATATTTTTTCAATGTTTACGCATCGTTTTAAAGGCTTATTCAAAGCACTTGAATGTTTCAATTTTTAAAGTTAATACATTAAAAAACTTCTGGTTTTTGAGGGAAAACTGTATTCTTTTTCGGTAGAGAGAAAACCTGAAGATTTTTTTCTTTTTTACAAAATCTTTATTTTCTAATCCAGAACTGTTTTCCCTCGTCAGGGACATGAATCTTTTATACAAATCTCCTTTTTGGTTTTATACTGGATAAGAAAAAAGTTTTAAGCTTCCAAAGCCTCTAGAATTAAAGGAGCTGTTGCTCTATGTCGGTACTTCGAATTCTCGCTTTAAAGAAGTATTTCCTACTCTCAATTCATTATTGAAAAATCTTTTTTTTAATCCCAAGGACGAAGAAAAGTGTTATTTTACGAGTGAAATATCTTTTCTTGAAAATCCTCTGCGGGATTCATTAGTATTTTTTCATGTCATTTTATATATTACTTGAGATGAGCCGATGGTAGATAAGAAGACTTTTATGTATCTCCTAATGTATTTCTTAATACTTTTTTCATTCTTGAATTTTTTATTTGAATCTTTTGAAATTTGCTTTTCACCCTCGTTGATGTCAAGGAAATTAAGCTCCCTTCTATATATTATCGCCCACGTTAAGAATTTTAAAATTACTGACTATTGTGTAGATCGTGTGGAAAGGGAAGATTTTATTCAACGGCCAATAAAACTTAATAAGTTTGAAATTATATCATAATACATATTTTGCGATTATATTTTTTTTTATTTTCAATTTTCCTCATTTATAGGAAAAGTAATGTGTTAGCACTAAAATATCGAAACTTGAATTTTAACTAAGATCTCCGTTTCAGGTATATAAAGAAATCCAGATTTGCTTATACCAAGTTGTCTGTATGTGAGTGTATCTTTCTTTATATGCCTCCAGTTAGTTTATCTCCAGTGTTGAAACAAAAATCAATTTTCTGGTCTAGTTATTATTTTATGTACTTTTATTTTGATTGTTGTAGATTTATTTATTCAATCTATTTTTTTGTATTACACCTAAATTTTACCTCATTTCTCTGAATTCTTATGTAATTAAATTCCTATTCTGGGTGAAGCAACTTACTTTTAAATTTTGCGCTTTAGATAAAATAATTTGTTTTGATATTATTAAATAAACGCAATCGACGTCCAATAACTGCTTTTTTAAATAAATTTTAATGAGTTTTTAGAATTTATTTGCATATTTATTATTATTTTGAAAAAATATGATTATACACGTATGTATGTGAAACAAAAATACTATTCCTCATTCAAAAGAAAGTCGAAATTAAACTTGGTCTTTCATTTAGTGTCATTAAACTTTAATTTAAATGCGTACTAAGTATTAATTTAGGTCAATCATATCGTGTGAAAAGAAAAATATTTTCTCTTCTGTATTGTATTTTTTTTAAATTTAAAATAATTACGTTAAGAAAATAAATAAGAAATATCATTTTACCCTTAAAATAATAAGTTATTGTGAGTGACGAATATATTTCTATAAATTGCCTAAAAAGTAATTATAGGATTTTTTTAAAAGGGTAGAAAAACAACTTTCCCAAGTTAAGGATTTCAATTGGTAAATCAATGTAATCATTTATTTTTATTTTTGTAAGCATCAAATTAAATTGTTGTCATTTTCTATATTCTATTTTTCTTTTCCTCTACTACTTTTCTTCTATTACTATAGGTATAAGGAAAAGTATTGTGTTCACCGATAAAATCCGAAACTGAGGTTTCATTACAATTATTATTATTATGTATATTATATGTTAATTATTATTATTATATTAAGAACCACAATGTGGCACTAGATATATTGCTAACATCAATATTCCCACTTGTAGGCTCAACAAATTAATCAGTTTCCAAATTTTGATGGAATAAGGTGTTTTAATAAATTACCCGCTTCAACAGTTGAACTTCCTCCCAAAACTTTCAAAAAAGCATTAAAACATTGTTGCTTGAGAAAGCCAACTATCAATTATAAAATTGATTGATGTAGATAATTAAAATTGATGTATTTATCGTGTTAACCAAAAGTTTATAGGTTAGCGTTTGAGCAGTGTTAGTTTTGGAACAAAAATGCAAAAAAATGATAAAGTAAAGTAATACATATTTTGTTATTGACATAGAGATATATACTAGAGGGAGCATAGCCTATCTCAATACATTAATAGGCCTGAAACATTTTTTGGGGCCCTCAGGGGCTCTGTGTAACCTCATTGAAACCTCTTTCAAGAGTCAGTTAAGGTTACAAAAAATACTTTTATTTCGGCTTCTCGCACATTTTTTATGTTTTTAGTTGTATTTTTATCGTTTTTCTATAAAAGTTATTGTAATTTGTACTAATTATTTGATTGGATTTAAAAGCGAAGGTAGTCTAGTTACTTTTTCGATGTTTCAAAATTTAATCTATTGGGCCCCCTCTAGTAATAACATCTCTATGGTTATTGATTATTGCATTCATTTGTTCATTTAACCTATTATAAATTTGGAACACTAAGGAAATGAATTAATTATTCATTGCTGTTATTCATTATTAAAGTGCTCTAAACGCATTACTCTATAGTTATTTTTTAAAGTTGTGTTGTCCATCTAAAGAAGAATTTCATGTATCTGTCGTAATCAGAATTTTATTTAAGATATGTAATTATTAGTTTATAAAATTGTAACATACCCTGTTATGAAATAATGTTAAAATAAATACTCTGTTATTTTTTAAAACATTTTTCAAATAACTGCATGCTATATTTAAGGAAGAAAGATCAGAAAACAATTATGATTAAAAAAAGTTTAAATTGTTAAAATGAAAAATGTTGACTTGTTTTCATATCAAGTTTTTAAAAAGTTTTGAAATGTATAAAAACTCTACTTGTGAAATAATTCAGTTAGGTACGATGTTAAGGGAGAAAACAAAATAACTGTTTCAGACTTGACAACAATCTATGTTGGGGTAGAAAAAAATCGTGCAAAAATAACAAGGTAGGGTAAAAAGTAATTTAGTTGCATTATGCATGAAAACACGGCATTGTCTCTACTAGGGCAAATAGTCATGGCATATAGCCTTCTCTAGCTTTTCTTTTTATTCTTCTTTTTATTTCTGAACTGTCTCAATCTCATCTTTAAACAAATTGTTAAAACGTTCCTTTTATCTACAAAAAGTAAATTGACTTACAATTTTTGTTTACTTATAAAATAGTGTGTGATTTGAAAATTTAAGGAAAAGGAAAATATTTTATTTAACTTGAGGTAATTAGTTGTTACGCATTAATTATTAATTTTAAATAAGACTTCTCCAAACTTATGGATTTTGGTAAAATAGGACGAAGCTTCAAAAATATTTTTATTTTAACCAATTGATAGGCTCATTTCAATTCTGTGGCATTTTAGATAAATTCTATTTATATAATTTTGCACATGAGCACTTTAACCAAATATTTTAGTTTTAAATTTAAATATTTGTCCAGAAAGGAAGTAAAAACTCTTAATTTGTAATTTAGTGTAGGGTGGATGTCTTAGTCATCAAATTAACAAAAAACTTAAGTCATATGGTTCGTGTAGAGTCAGTTACTAACTATTTTCTGAATAAAAACAGAACAGTTTTGTCTCTCCACACATATTATATTGATATAACAGAGCCGGCTTTCAACCGTTAACGGTCATCATCAGTGCCTACATGACAAACAATTTATCAATTAATAAAATATAAAAATGAAAAAATAAAGCAAAAAATAAAATAAAAAATACAATAACAAAGAAATCTAAATAAACGTGACAATAAGGTGTCAAAAGAATAAAAAATTCTAAAACAACATATAATTAATAAAACATAGCATACCGGTGAAAGTGAGGCTAGTAATCAACCAGTGTATTTAAAGGTGAGTACTTGACTGGAGGGCATGGCGCCTTTGCCACCGCTTGAATACACACAGAGTTGCCCCCACCCTCACTCCTAGCATTTAGACATTTGGAACTATCTTTGTCTATGAATCGCTGAATTTCTAGCCTCTCAAGGAAGTTAAGTTTACTTCCCTTCGCCATTTGGTGAAGAAAAGCAACTTGATGTCCACTCTTATGACCTTCTTCCATAGTATGCTTATAGAAGCAACTGTCCTTGCGCACTAAGTGCTCCGCAAGTCTAGTGGAAAACTGCGTCCAGTTTGACCTAAGTAGGCGCTATAGCAATGTCCGCATTTAATTAAATACACACCGCTACGATCTTTTATCTCTACTTCATCTTTGTAACGCGATAAGGTGTTACGTAAAGATCCTACACAGCTATAGGCGATGTTAAACCCATTAGATCGAAGAACGGTGCCTACTTTCTCTGAAATAGTACCAATGTAAGGCAAAGATCGCCATGGTAGCGGAGGAGAGGGAGGTCTCGCTGAAACGTCAGATTCGTCGATTCGATCAAGAACAGCCTTTTTGTCTTTCTTATCCATAAGACGTTTTATAATATAAGAACGTAAATAGAATTTATTGATTCTCATAGTTTTAACAAATTGGAGGAGGACCCTACTCCTTTATTTCAAACGAAGTTAGGGAGGCTATTCGCGATACTAAAGTTTTGTTTAAAAATGAATGGCAGAAAAGTAGCTGTATTAATATGAACCCCCGTGCCCCTAGGTTGTACGGCGCACCTAAGATCCATAAAGACGGTGTTCCTATAAGACCTGTGAACCCGTGTTGTGCCTCGCCTACTGAAAAACTCTCTAAGTTTCTCTTAAAAGAGATTAGTTTTATGACTAATTTTAAAGCAAGGGATGCCATAATTAATACTGCTGCTTTCATTGATAAATATCGGGATTTCAAAGTTCCTAAGTCTGCCATAATGGTATCTTTTGATATTAAAGACTTGTTTACGAGTATTCCTCCTTCAATTTGTCTTGTTTTATTAAATAAAGTTTTACATAGAGCTTCAGTTGATGTCCAAATCAAACATGAAATTTTGGCACTTGTTGAACTTTGCCTTCAGCAAAATTATTTTATATTTAATAATGATTTTTATGAATGTAAAGAGGGTTTAGCCATGGGCTCACCCCTATCTGGTTTATGTGCTGAAATTTTCTTACATTACTTTTATATGGAATTTATTTTAGATTATAAGGATGTTAGTAATAAGTTTAAGCACTGCATTAAGTCATGGAGTAGATACGTGGATGATATTTTCTGTATATGGGTGGGGGGAGAAGACATGCTTATGCACTTTATTAAATATCTTAATAGTTGTTATGAGGGTATTAGCTTTACTTATGAGACAGAAGTTGAAGGTGTCCTTAATTATCTGGACCTTACTATTACGCGGAGTAATGACACTCTTCATTATGGTATTTACCGTAAACCCACTACTACAGATAATATCATTCCGGCTGACTCGATGCATCCGTGGACTCATAAGTTGGCTGCTTTTCACTCCTTGATCAATAAATAGGCTTAAAACAGTTCCTCTCTCTACGGATGAATATAGTAAAGAACTTGCTATTATCAAGAATATTGCGACTGACAACGGTTACTCGCCTTATATTATAAAACGTCTTATGGATAAGAAAGACAAAAAGGCTGTTCTTGATCGAATCGACGAATCTGACGTTTCAGCGAGACCTCCCTCTCCTCCGCTACCATGGCGATCTTTGCCTTACATTGGTACTATTTCAGAGAAAGTAGGCACCGTTCTTCGATCTAATGGGTTTAACATCGCCTATAGCTGTGTAGGATCTTTACGTAACACCTTATCGCGTTACAAAGATGAAGTAGAGATAAAAGATCGTAGCGGTGTGTATTTAATTAAATGCGGACATTGCGATAGCGCCTACTTAGGTCAAACTGGACGCAGTTTCTCCACTAGACTTGCGGAGCACTTAGTGCGCAAGGACAGTTGCTTCTATAAGCATACTATGGAAGAAGGTCATAAGAGTGGACATCAAGTTGCTTTTCTTCACCAAATGGCGAAGGGAAGTAAACTTAACTTCCTTGAGAGGCTAGAAATTCAGCGATTCATAGACAAAGATAGTTCCAAATGTCTAAATGCTAGGAGTGAGGGTGGGGGCAACTCTGTGTGTATTCAAGCGGTGGCAAAGGCGCCATGCCCTCCAGTCAAGTACTCACCTTTAAATACACTGGTTGATTACTAGCCTCACTTTCACCGGTATGCTATGTTTTATTAATTATATGTTGTTTTAGAATTTTTTATTCTTTTGACACCTTATTGTCACGTTTATTTTAGATTTCTTTGTTTATTGTATTTTTTTATTTTATTTTTTGCTTTATTTTTTCATTTTTATATTTTATTAATTGATAAATTGTTTGTCATGTAGGCACTGATGATGACCGTTAACGGTTGAAAGCCGGCTCTGTTATATCAATATAATAATGTGTGGAGAGACAAAAACTGTTCTGTTTTTATTCATTATTACGGCACTCCACAGCTCAATTCAACATAACTATTTTCTCTTTATTTTTTATTTATATTTAATCATCTCAAAAATAGAGTTCCATATAACCTGGCGTGTTTCTTATTATTTCATATGCAAAACTAACGCTTTCTTTTGGCTAAATCTCGAGATTTCTTTACTTGACTAGATTATCTACTAGACTTCTTGATGGTGATTACATTTCTTTCTTTCGTATATTTTCTCCAGATACTTTAATGTCCTGATACTAGCACATCTATGGTGCCAAACTAGGTTTGTTTCTTCCTTCTATCCTTTTCAGTTTCTTTAATATCTTGATACTAGCACGTATAGTGCCAGACTTAAGTCTCTTTCTTTAAACTCTCCATCAACATAGAGTTCTTGAAAGTTGCATTTGGGATTTACTATAAAAATTTGAATTTATGATTTAGGTTGCTCTTATTTTCTATGATGTATTTCATTTAATGCCCGTATTATAAAAAACAATACTTTTCCTTTTGACCTATACAGTAATAGGTTAAGAAAAATGAAACTGAGTAAATGGATTTTTGATGATCATGATCATGCACGACATTGATGTCGGAGCTATGTCATACTCAGTTTTTTATTATATTGTAAAAGGTATTTTTGATCCTTCATTTAGTACCTTTTGTACAGGTGATATTTCTCTCCTTAGGTGTTCCCTAAGGAGTTATCTTATTATAACTATGAGCTATGGTTAGGCAACCTACAAGCAAGGACTATAGCCTATAAATATTTTATTTGCACAGGATTATTATTTAAAATAGATTTTTATTTTAAAATATTTGAATGATGTCTAGTCTAAGGGTAATATAGATGGCCCTTGAGTATTAGGTTATTGAAGGGCCATTCAAAAATGTTAAGCACATTACAGGATATGGAAACTATAAATTATACCGGTATTATATTGTAAAGTTTGAGAGTAGTTTTATTGATTGTTATCTCTATCATTCATCTCTTGTATAGAAGTAGGTCACTACAGGATTAAGGGGCTTCCATTTGGTATGCTATAGATTTCCTTTAATGCAATTTTGAAGGTGATCTCTTCTCTTTTGTATTGTTAGAGTGGTAAAAAGTTTTAGTTTTCCAAGTGTATTCTTTTTATTAAGTATTGTCTGGTCAGTTTGTTTCATCGTATAAGGCGCAATGGATACATTGCACTGTTTTAAAAGTTAAGATGCTTTGTCTGATATGAAACTAATTTTCTTTTATTTCTCTACAAAACAATCACTATTTCATCCTTTTATGCTGTTAAGCATATACCTTTTTACCTTCTTAATTTTTTACCATATTATCTGAAATAAATAGGGAATATAAACCTAGAACCAACTATGATAAAAGTGGGTACCTCGAAACTCTTTTTGTCATGATGGTCAAAATCTTAAGGTCGTATTTCTTAGATATTCTCAGGCTCGAACCTAAGTATTGATTCTTCAGTCTTGCTTCGCTAAACCATTAGAATATAAACATTACCTAACCTTTTAGTAAATGTTTCGATTTTTGAAGTTTTGATGACAGCACACTTTTTAGCATAAACTCAGCGGGTGTTATGCGTGACCCATAGACACATCCAAGGAGACAGACAACATCATAAAAACCTCTCAGATTGTCTTAAATTTGCCTATAACGGATGATTCTAATGAAATTAGGTTATAGATTTTTATGGAACATAGCACTTTTCCAAAGTACCTTCAATAATTGTATGTAAGAGGCCTAATAATTAACAGAGGTTCTGGACAGCTGAAGGCTTGACATCTCTCCGGCACTGATGATGGCGTTAGCTGAAAGCCGGTTCTGCCCTAATAAAGCAAAACATTTTGTGGAAGACTGATTTTATGGTTTTTTCCATTAAAAATTGTATCTATATTTGATATTGATATGAATAATATTGATATTTCAATATTAGTTTTGACTCAAATTACACCTAAATGTCTTTGTACAAGTTTATTTAGCAATCTGGTTTGCAATTTTAAGTTTCCTTAACCTACTGACACCCTGTGGAATTCTCTTGTTTCATCTTCGATTACTTTTTATTATTTCCTTAGACCTTACAAAACTTTTTGTGCTAGGTCCAACCTAAGATTACTTTTTTCAAATATAAACGAAAAGGAAAAAGTAATTGGAAAGTAAAAAAGAGGAAAAAAGCTGTTTTTCTCCTCCACCTTTCAACTTCATTTCAACTATAAACGACAAAAAATGGAAAAAATGAACTCCTAAGAATTTTTAAAGAACAAAGTAGCGCAAAGGAAAAGTTCTATTTTATTATAAACTTTAATAACAATGTAACAGAACTCCATTAAATTTTGTTAGTAAACAACATATGGCGTATATCTAGGGAGGTAAAAAAAAGTCTTAAAAAAGCTAATGTAAGGTAAAGGCAAGCTGTAGAATATAAGTATAAGATTTTTTTCAGTGAGTATATAACAATATTTTTCTTGAAGAATGAGTTGTCGAGGAAAAAAAAAAGAAAAACCAAACAGTAGGGCAAGAAAAATTACTTGTAGCAGGAAAACTTAACTTTTTTGTATATTTTTCCCTAGATTTCTTATAATATACTTGTATTTATAGAAACAAAATATAAGAGAAAACAAGGTTTGTATAATATAATGTACTTTTGAAAAGTAGTGAAGGAGAAAATAGAATCAAGTTAAAAAAAATTTAATAGAAAAACTATGATTACTTTAGGATTCGGAAAGAACATTTTTATATTCTTGTAGTTACACATGTTACACATTAACGATAGAATTTTGTATCATATTTACTTGTTTTATTTGACTTCTGACGACTTCTATTTGAAAGAACACCTCCTTTAAGCTATTGAGTGAGTAGGTAGCTATATTAATCATTGCAAGTATATTTATTTATGTTCTCCGTAAAATTAGCTTTGATTTATTTATTTACTTACCTAAATGGCAAAAGCTTTTTGTTCAGATTTACAATAATTAGCTCATAATTAGTAAAACCCCATAATTAGTTTAGCATTCGAAGTATTTTCATTTTCTTATAATTACACGTATGGTTTGATTGCTATGAAGTATATTTTATCATATTTAATAATTTTTTAATAAGTCATAAGTACAATTTATAACACATTAATTGATAGTTTATTTTGCCTTTCAATCATATTTTCAGCTTAAGCATTTGTGTCTTTTGGCGGGAGCATCATCAGAATTGTTTATTTAAAATTTAAATGGAATGTTGATGTAGATTGAACACAAGTTCAAAACCTCAACCTTAAGTCAATGAAATAATTTTAATAATTATTTTCTAAAACTACGAACCTTATTTAATTAACTCTGCTGTTTATTCAATTTATAGTTCAGCACTTACATCAATCATTCCATTTGTTCAATGACTTATTTTTTTTATTCCTAATTAAGTAATTAAACATTAATGACTTAAAAGGTCTTTGTTTGATTTATTTTAAAGGTTTTTTTAATTTTAAAGTTTGATGAAGATCTCTTTGTTTATATTCTATAGTTTATTTTTAACTTTTCATTATGTCCAGACAAATAGTTTTATTAATGTTGTTATTTTATCTTAGTTCATCCTGACAGTCTTTAGAATAGCAGTTTAACACATGTAAAGCCTTGCTGTAGTCCTGGCGCCCTCTCATTTCCGTACCATTGAACTTGGTTCTATCTTATTCTTCATTTCATGCGTGAAGTTAGCCCTCTACATCTTCTAATATCAAACACATTAACAGTTCTTTATCTTGTGAATTAAATCTATTTCTCGAGACCGAACCGCTGTCTATTAAATTGAAATTAATGACTCTTGACTACGGATATTAAAAATTAAAATTAATTTAAATAATTAAAAGTTTAATCTATGTTTGATGTAGAGTTATGGGTTCTACAAATGATTTTATATGTTAATGTAGAATAATTTATGTGTCATATTAATTAGATAATCACTGAACGGAAAGGCTTCACATTTTACTTCTTATTTATAAAGTGTGGTTAAATTTGTTTAATGTTTTTGTTGTCTATAACGTTGTTAAATTACTGTGAAAAACGCAATGACTGTACTCTCAGGGTAAAGCAATACTTCGAGGCTCGTTTAACCCTAAATTGTTATTGAATACTGATTACTTTAATGTTAAGTTGCACTCTTCAGTTGAATATGCGTGATTGTTTGATGCACTTTGTGATAGAGCAATTAAATTTCGCTTAAACACCCTCTTTATCATATTAATCAAATTCATACCAACATGATATTATCTTATAACACTATTGCTTTGACATAAACTAACATCATCCTTTATTTAACGCTACTTATTTATTATAAAAGACCTCTTCTGTATTAAATATATTCTGTAGGATGTATTAAATTCATTGCATGTATAATACATTTAGATTCATGTAAAATTATGGGTTATAAAGTCCTTGTAATATCACAAATCAAAATCTAAAGAAAGAATGTTTGTAAGATTTATTTTTTATTAGATTGAATTTTTTATTAATTGATGCCAATTCCGTTAGTTTTTAAAATGAACATTTCTTTATATTTTGATCATACCCAAATTCTTTTCTTTATTCATCCTTTTTTATATTTTTTTCTTTATTCTTCTTTTTTTATTTTCTTTATTTTAACCCCAATTCTTTTTTCATATTATGTTACAACTTCCTATGTTATTGTTTTTGCAATATCTTTGTATTGTAAAGGTAATTAGAGTAAAGTAATTATGAGATAACAATTATAATTAAAACTTAAAGTTGTTTATGGTTTGCGTAGGAAAGCCTAAACCTAGCTGGTAAGTTACGGCTAAAACTGTTGCCTATAATATCTCTCTTAATTATCGCTATTGATCTCATAACTTTGTTACGAACCCTCACTGTAGGGTTAGGGATAGGGATAATTATTAGAAATAATTATTGTTTTGCTCTTTTAGTTACTAAATGCTATCTTTATTAATAGCAATTTATTATAGTTTGTTTTTGTATATAAACTTCACCTTGTGTTGGCGTCAACTTAATGTTTTAGTAATTTTTAGTTGAATAAGTTTTAAAAATTATAAATGAAAGAAATAAAGGAGTTATTATTATTATACTTACTTAAATTTCAAATGAAAAAGTAATATATATAATATATATATATATATATATATATATGTGTGTGTGTGTGTGTGTGTGTGTGTGTGTGTGTGTGTGTGTGTGTGTGTGTGTTGTGTGTGTACTGTAATGTCAATTCAGACCTGTATATTAAGCGGGGGGATTTCAAGTAGTGATTTTTCATAGGAAAACCCAACGTTTATAAAAATTCAATTTTTGGTTTACAAATTCCAAGGGAAGAGAGCTGTAAAAATAAGAAAATTGTAATTTAATAAAAAAAATGTAGTAATTTATTTGTCTTTATATTTGTATTTCATTATATTTCCAAGCTTCTGAATGAAATAAAACAAGACAACATATTTCGTTACCTTTTTATTTTAATGTCAACGAAACGAATGCATTTCTCCTGTTTAGATTCTTTGTTATTTGTAACCCAAAAAGAAAAGACGCTTCAACTACTTCAGTCTCTTGAAAAATGTCTGATCTAGAAAAAATTGAACACCAAAGAAGGGAAACATGGGGGTATGCGGAATTCCCTCTGTTTATTATTTAAACTTGTACTAATTTATTATTATTTTTTATGTAAGTGTTATTATTTATTAAAAATAAATAATAACAGTTATTTATTTTTAAATAACTAATAGTATTAATACTAAAAATTAATTATAATAAATAATTAAATAAATAACAATATATAGTTCAGTGTTATCTAAACTATTGGTTTGTTAATTTTATATTCACGTTTAATTTTGTCAAGATAATTATATTTTTTTAAATTTGTTTTAACTTTTAAAATCAACGTTGGATCAAAAATTAAAATCAACTTAATTCTTTCTTTAACGTTCAATAAGAAATAATACTGTTATTTTTTCATTCGTCAAACATTAATTTTGTAATTGGAATCTATACTTGTGCCTCTCTCTCAAAAGAAAGAATAGGCTTTCTATCTGCCTAAATTTTGACATCCACTTTTTTAAAGATATAATCAAAGCTCTGCTTTACAAAGTCGTGCTTAATTGTCATTTGACTAATCTGAAATAATGCCTTTTCCTTCTAAGACCCTTTTTACTGGTAACATTACCAAAGGTATCTTTCTAGTAAAAAGCTTTAATTTCCCGCTGACTTTTTCCATCCCTTTGCTTATCAAATCAAACACGATATGATAAAAGCTCGCCCCTCTAATATTAATTTTATTCCATCGTCTTAGATTATATTTTTTTTCTTAATTCCTTGGCACCATGCCTTATCGTTTTAACAACTTTTATTTATCATTCTATTTCCCACTTCCGCATTTATCTAAGAGCAAAATGCTTAGAAAGAATGTAAATGCATTCCTTATTTCGATTATACTAAATGTTAAAAAATTTATATATTATAAATTAAGTGTATTTACTTCTAAAAATGATTTTTGTTTTACAAATCTAAATGGTAAATCATTAACTCACATTCTTCGTTAATTTAAAATATTGTAATAAACCCTTTAGAGTTTTGATAATTTTGAAACGCCATTTTTTAAAAAATAAGTTCTTTATTGGCATAGCTATAACCAAGCTATACTGTGTGAAATTTATTTAACGGTGGTTATAGGAAAATATCTTATTTCTTTTTTTGGATATTTCTTTTAATTAGTTCGTTATTCCTAGATAAGTTGCTGGCAATATTTTATGGTTTCATGGGTTATTGGGTAGTTTAATGCTAACTATACAAAACGGGAAGGAAGAAGTTTTTACAGCTAAAATGTTCTCCTAAGGCATAGCCGAAACAGGAAACTTTATTTGGTCCCAAGATCGACAGGACGAGGGTTATTAACTAGTTAGCTTTAGAGGCTTACCGAGTAAGATTACTATCATTTTGGCTTCTGAGGCATTGCCCAAGGAAATAATAAAAGAATCTATATCTTCCATTTATGTTGCATATTAAATTTCATCTGAGTCTAGTTAAGTAATTCAAACATTTATCAGAAAAAAGTAATATAATGTTAAATTTAGTGACAGCTGTGATAAATTTAAAATGTAATTTGTATGATATTATGATATTTATGTAATTTATATGATATTCATGTAATATAATCTTTTGATATACATGTAATTTTTATGATAATATGATAATCATGTAATTTATATAATATTGTGATATAAATGTATAATATAGAGCAGTCTGTGGTGGAGGTAAAATGATGGGGAGGGGGCGATGTGGTTAAACGGAAAAAAGTAGCGCACCTTTCCTTCTATGTTTAACTAATGTAAATATAAATCTCAACTTTTGTCTGCCTTGTCAATGTGCTGCTATATAGTTCCTAGGACGGGAAATGACATTTACGGTGCGAGTTACAAAGAAAGAAGTAGATAAAGTCTATTTTATTATTACAGTATTGTTTTAAAACAAGATTCTTTAATTTTTTTAGATATTATAGAAAAACATATATGAATAAAGGCATAATTTTATGTATAATAATGTAAGGAAATGTCAAGATATAAAGCTGTGAAGATAAGTAGTATCACAAATTCAAAAATAAAGGATTCCATAAGGCACCTTAACAAATTTAAAGTAGATTTGGATGTATTCATTAGGAAGTTTGGTTTGTTTGAGCAGAAAGTTTGTGCGGTGCGGTACAAAGCTTGAGAACACACGAAAACTCTGCAGGGGCAAGATATTATTTTAAAGTTACGAGCCTCCCAGATTTAGCCCTAAAACTATGCTGAATGTTAAGAGAAATTTGCCTCACTGGAAAAGTAAAAGGCTTTAGTTTTATAAAAGTTTTTGATTCTCAGATAAGCTTTTTTTGGGATGAGGTCTTTTTATGAATGCGTAACTATCTACACAGATGTGTGGATATTTCGTCGGGTATATAAAAGTAAAGGAAAATTATTAACGAACTCAGCAGAAACACTGATTTTGTATGTATAATATTTCTGTAAAATAAACAAGTCCATAATAACAATTTTACAGTACTTCTAAAATGCTTCCATTTTCGTACTTTTCGACTGAAATTTAAATAAAACGATAAAACTTTTTAATAGCTTTTAAGTTATAAACAATTGAAACTATGTAATGCCTAATTATTGCCTCAAGTGGATAAAGAAAAAGTTTTATGTTGGTGTTTATTCGTGCCACAAAATTATTATTATTTTATCATATTTTTCCTTTGTTGTCAAAAATAACAATTGTTATAATTGTAATCCTTCTTACGAACTGGTATTAAGCAACGTCAAAATGAAAAAATACAATATGTATTTTATATATTATATATTACATAAAAATATACATATAATATATATATATATATATATATATATATATATATTATATATATTATATATATATATATATATATTATATATCGGTTTATATATACGGTCGTATAGTACTGGACTTTGGCACCGGAGGTCCAGGGTTCACAGCCCGGGCTATACTCTCAGTTTTTATTGATAGAATTTGATGTAAAAAGATTTCGCCAGTATTAGCTTTAGATGTGACCCAACCGAGGTGTTTCACGCAGAGCAACACCCTGAAGGGCCGAATGACCCTAAAACGGGCATTATTATTATTATTATTATATGTATAGAAACCAAACAGAATCGACCTTTTCCCCTTCACATCCGTCACCTGAACAACCTCATAAACGTCATTTTTTAATGACAATTCCCTAAAACCGAAGAAATTTTGTGGCTTTAGTATTTACCACATAGACCGATTGAAATGATTTTTGCTTTGTTTATTTTTAGTATCGTATACTTTCTTTAATAAAAACATCTCTATTTGTCTAAATTTTTGTCAACTTGTTAATTTAATTACTTATTTTTTTAAGTTGTTGAACAATATAATATTGAGATAACTAAAAGGGCTTGAGTTGGTTTTAGCTGTTATTTTGAGTTTTATGGTTGTTGTAAAGAGTCAGCTTAGAGAGGCAGAGTTGTTACTAAGAAATAACAGGGACTCTCGTTGCTTGTCTTTTCCTTTCGTAAGTGCTCTATTTTTTCTTTGCGGTTTTCTCTCTTTTATTCGTTTAGATAGACTTTAGTTATAAAAACTCTAAGACGTCTTAACCAAGTCTTTATTCTTGAGATATTTTTGGATAGTGAAAAATAAAATGCTATTGTATATCTTCTATTTTAAAACCAAGTATGATATTTAATTCGTATTCTTTCATTATAATTATTAATAGTTTTGAGGAGGAATAGGTCTAAAATAATTTATATCACTAATTTTTTTAAGTTATCGATATAATTTCATTTTTTAAGGCTTAGCATTACGTATAAATAAACAAAATTATTGCTTAGATAAATGTTTGGAAAACAACTAGAGTAACCGACCGAAAATTCCGTTAAAAGCAAAAAAGGTAACAATGTTGTTGACGTACATTTAATTCTAAACAAAGATCTATAATTAAAAACTCCCTGATAGGGGCAAGACCCTCTTAAGTTAAATAAATTCTCATTTTAAATGTTACAAAACATCTTTTGGTTAGTAATTATTGAGTAATTTAAATATATAATATTTTTGAACTGTAAATGTGAGTGAAGATAAATTGTAAATGGTAAATTATTGCATTTTTAAATGTAAGGCGTGTAATTTTTATGTGTGCTAATTTTAATTTTGTGAAGAACATGATTGAACACAGTTATCCTAATTATGTTTTATGTGTTCTTTAAGTACGAAGTTAGTTACATATTTTGTATTTTTATAGATCTGGGTTTTTATCTTTGTATAAAAGTTTGGTGTTACATATGAGTGGACGTATAAACTATAAAATATTAAATAAGATAAAATATTCCTAAAAGTTGTTAGTGAATTAAATTATTCTTTTTTGCCACCTTTTGACCTTTGCCTAATTTGATGAATTACTTTTTATAGTGAACTTTGTTGTTGTATGAGCTGTCATAACAGTAATAGGTAGTGAAAAAATTGTGAAAACATATTGCTATGTAAGAAACTTGTACGTATGACATGATATGAGATGAAAGGTAATACCTTGTAGAGATGACAGAGTGAGTAAGTATTGTGTACGAGGAATATATTACGAAGCCTTGCGTCACCAGGGTTAAGTATCAGGTCCTACTGCCTCACTTTTTTCCGGTGCCCCACAAAGACACCTCTAGGGATACTAACCGTCTCAAGAACAAGAAAAAACATAGATTATTCATAATATCTTTCTTTTTCCTTCTTTCTTTTAGTACTTTTATCGTGAAGGTTTATTCTTACTCCTGAGAGAAGGTTATTTACTGGAAAACATTTCTAACATAACCTTTTTTAAAGTTTGGAATAAAAAGATTCCACGTAAATATAGAGAACCAATGTAAATAACGTCACCTATATACAAAGAATAAAGCCGCTGTACAAAAGAAGTATTATAATTCTTGTAAAAACACAAAAAAGTAGTCCTTGAGATGTTACAAGACTGTGATTTACAGTAACAACACTATTCAAGCTCTTCCTTACCAATTTGAATTGAATCTACCATCGTTGTCTTTATTTATAGCGCCCTCTATAACACTCGATTCCTTTCTTTACACGATGTATAATAGGTTAGCTTTAAATTTCAATGAATAATTCAACCGCATTGTGTTTTGTTTGCTTTTAAATTTAAAATTCGGAATTTATAAAGAACTTCCTTTAACACCCGTGCTAAAATAAACTCGAAAACAATGTTAAAAAAATTATATAAAAACCGCTTCGAACTTGTAACAATCAATAAGACTTGTAGAACAACAAACTCGATCTCACTTTTTATACCTTTAAAGAAAATAAAGTCACAACTAAAAATAACAAGACTAGAGGTAAAACTTATTCAAAGCAGCCAAGCTAGTTTATTTTGTCTTCAAACTAACTTAATAAAAGAAAATAGTAAAACTATAGATTTTTTTCCTTTTTGGCGGTGGTAAAATAAGGGAATTTGTTTTGTTGTTTTACCGAAATATTTGAAAAAAGTGTTATCTTAAGATAATCTGGTATTTCTCAAATTCTTGCATGGAAGATCTTAAATTTGAGTCTTATTCATCTCTGAAAAGTTTGGAGGTGTATGTATGTATGTTTTTAAATTGATGCCAATAAGTTGTGCATATCCAATAAATATGCTTACATATAATAAATCCTTAAAAACATTAAATACCTGAGTTATTACCTACATAAATGTAGTAACGACTGCGTTAATATATTTATACAAGTAATAATATCACTGGATAACTGATAATATTGATTGTGAATACAACTAATTTTAATTTATTGTTAATCCTGAAAATACGACTTCTAATCTACTTATAATTCTGATGATAATTAATGCGTTCTTTCCTAAAAGTGCTTTTAACTTAACAATTTTTATATATTTTTTTTTTTTTTTTTTTTTTTAAAGAGGGTTCTGTATCTTTTGTAAAAGACAAATGTTATCTATCCTCCCAGCCATCCTCGAATACGATCTTTGCTCATTTGAAAATGTGCTATTTGACAAATTTTATTTTTTAATGAATACGAAGTGTACTTTTTTTAATAGCGGCATATACTATTTTTATTTTTATTTTATTTAATAGTTAAGAAATAATTACTTACTAAACATTATTTTTGACATACGTAACATTTTTGACAGAAATATACTTATATAATATTCAATATCTGTATTAAAGCTAAGCATTAATTATGACCTTGTTAACATGTGCTTAGACAATCTACTTTGATGTTTAAATTGTATGTTTAAATTTATGTTTGCGAATTAAACTTAAAACCCCCTTTTCATTATTAAAATACTAATCATCATAAAAAATGACATTATTATGCAAATTATATTTGTTTAATTTAAGTAGGTGACTATTTGAAAATCTAGAAGGCGAACAAAGCATAATATACAGCAGTAATATATAAGTATTTAATAAACCCATCAGTATGCTTTTCCCATTATTATTTTCTTCCAAATCCATTATTTACTTTTACATCAATATAATAGTTAATTTTTGTCGGAATTTTTATATTTAAGAGTTTCCTGTCAACAATTTTGTATTAGTCAGAACTTGTTACATATTTTATTAAGTCTTTTTAATTTTTCTTAAAACTTTTTAATTTAATAAAATTACTAATTTACATTTAATAAAAGCTTATTTCTACTTAAACTTCACTTTTAATATATTAATGAGAAAAGTATTATTTCTAACAGTATTAAAAATCCTTAAATGTTTTACAATAATTGTTAAATTTATACTTTCTGTTTTTATTATTCAGGTATAAAAGATAAAGTAAAGAAGAATAAGTTTAATTAATATTTTTACTTTATCTTTCTGATAAACAACTTTTTCTGGTTTCTTCTTGAAAAACCAATTTTAATTAAAAACTTTTTTTGTTCTGTGTTCTAAATGGATTGGGGAATTACCGAGTCAGGTTAACATTAACGAGAAGGTAACTTGTGAGAAAGCAATCAAGTTAATGTACGTTCCTATCCTATATTACTATGGTAAAATTATGAAAAACATAACAATCAAAAATTTTTTTTTTCACTTTTTGTTTTCATATTTTTAAATGCACAGCATATGTATATTATTGTTTAAATTATTTACGTTAATTATTGTTTATAATATAGTCATAATTAAGTATTAAAATTAACAAGTAGTCATAAAAGTGCCTGAAACGGATAATCATGATGAAACCTCTGTTTCGAACTTTTAGAGTGAACACATACTTATTATTTCTCTTGAAT
>JACMZG010001863.1:49876625-49978417 GCA_018340805.1 Microvelia longipes | reverse complement strand
TTGTCGATAAAAATTACCAATTTTAATGAAACTTATGCATTAGTTAATAATACTCAGAGCTGTATAGTTGTTTTTATAGTGCGACCAATATTTTTAATAAAATTATATTGTCTGCAATATGGCGCGCTAACTTAAAAAAATGAACGAAAAAAAAAAAAACGCGTTGCATATCGTTTTAAAGCTCTTTGCAATGTGAAAATGAAAATGTATATAACATGCATAAAATTATTAAAATGACCAATATGGCGGAAAAATATTTTACCGTGAATTCCTAATGCAACTCATCACTAGTTTAACTAAAAAGTACTTTTATCTCCAGAAGGGTAATGATCAAAACATTTCGGGGCTTGTTTTTATGTAATAATGACCATCATTATAACCGACGGAAATAATAATTTTAATTTTTATTTCCCCCCGAAACCGGGTTAAGCCAGCTTAGCAACTTCAATGTATGAGTAGTTTAAAATTAAAAATTTAAAAATTACGTAAAGATTTTCGAGTAAACAAAGCTATGTGGCAGCACTGATTCATAAATCCTACGCGTGTCTGGAAACAAATAATTGCTTATTAAATCTGTTGACGATAAAGTTGATTAAATAAATGAATAAAAAAAGTTTTTATCTTATCTTCAAGTAATATTCCTGTTATATTTATCATAAAAGGATTTAGTGCGGTTGTTTACTGATAGGAAAGTATAAGAAATGATAGTAAACGACATTAGATATTGTTTCCCGGATATCCCCGATAATCCTTCAACCGTCTCTGTATAGATGACGACAGCAAATACGGTTAAAATAGAGGCATTTAGGTATTTATTTATTTTGCTTATTATGATACTTTGTTTTTATGTATATATGTGGTTATGTTGTATTGTTAATATATTATACAATGTATTTTTGGCATAAAAATAGTATAATTATGTTTCACTGATTCTATATATAAAACAAATACAGTTTTCTTTTTGTTTCATATATATTGTTGTTCCTCTGGAGATGAACAATTTGTTGCACACGTGAATAATGTTCCATTATAAATCCTCGTCAAATTATCTACCTCGGCGAAGCCTCGGGAGCGTAATTGTAATTTAATCCCTCGGCTAAGCCCTCGGATTAAAATAAATAATTCCCTCGGCTTGCGCCCGAGAGTTTATAAATCATGATTTCCTTCGGCTTTCAGCCTCCCCCCCCTAGGAATCATTACAGTTGACCAGGGTTATAATGGGGGTTCATTATTCACTAGGTGCATAAATAAATATTATTACTTTAATTTAAAAAATCTTATTTTGTTTTAGCAAATTTCTTCAGAAAATATCGCTATAACATTTTATCAGAAAACAACGATTTTTAACGATTAAAAATAAAATTATATTTTATACTTTTCAGATTATATAATCCACTAAAATTTCAACCTCTTTATAATTTAAGTTAAAGTTCCAGTGTATTTTAGTAAAGACGGCAAATGTTGGCAATTAGAGGTTTTGGAGCAGCCCTGCGCCGTTAGTAAGGAATGCAAGCTCTTGCTAACTACTTCGCCCTAGGTTCAAGCACCCGTTTAAAACGTCCCAAACCTCGAATTTAAAATGCAATACCCTGTTAAAATTTAATGTAGAAAACTCGGCCCCTTCTTTTTGTTGGTTATACTGTTTAGTACTCGACAGTAACCAGGAAAAGTAGAAAACTCAATTTTACTCCGCGTCGATTTTACCTCTTACATTTTTTAATGGGTCCTCTTTTAAATTTAAGTCTTTGCTTTCAACCAACCAGGCTTCCTTCTAAATTTAGTAAGTTGTTTTCTAGAACTTTTGTCCCAAATCTCTTCTTTTTCATTAAAAAAATATTTTCTATTTAAGGAAAAAAAATAAATGAGGTAATAATTAAAACGCTTTAAATGGCATGTCGGTAGAAGCGCCTCGATATCAGGTCAAATTAATTAATTTTACGTTAATAAAACAGTTTTTTCATTCAATATAAATATTTTTCTCTCTTTTAAAATACCAATTAATCCATGAATTTATTATTTTCTTATCTCCTGTAATATGATGGAAAGCATTGTAATAGTGTTAGTTTTTTAGGATTTTTATTAAATAAGATAGGAGAGTTAGTTCCGTTTGTAACAGCTTTTTTTTGTGGAGCAGATAATTTAAATATGCTTTTTGAGGTTTAGAGTTAAAGATAACCATACCATTCTATCCCTCAAATATTTATGTCTATATTTATTTTTTGCTATAAACGTTTTTACTTTTCCCACCTTCCTTCCCTAGGTATAAGGAAACGTATTGTATTCACCTGAAAATCCGTAGCCGAGATTTCATCATAGTTATCTATTTCATGCATTGTAATACGTTCTAGTGGTTTTTTATCATTACTAAATCAGTTATGTGAGTTAAGTCACGCTTGACGTTTATTGCTGGAGAGTTATACTTGGCACAAAAATCAGGCTTTATGGCCAGTTGTGCTACTCAATTATAGCTTTTATAACCTTTGACGAGCTATAACTTTAACTTACTTCTTTTTGTACGAGAGTATCAAATGCCGTAACACATAAAGAATTGTAAAAATTACAAATATATATTAAAATTTATAGCTATTTAACTTTAATTCTAAAGCTATTGGTAAAAATATACAATAATTGTTGCGTCACTTAAAAATTATTATGAAAACTTGTCCGTAATTTAAATCATTCATTGTTATGTTACAATAATATTCTTATGAAGAATTTGAAATATTTATTTAAACTACGAAATTTGACAACAGATTTTAGCAAAGACCCGAAATGAGTTTTTGGAGACCAAAATATTCTTATGCATACATTACAAAACAAAGGTATAAATGTTTAATACGTAAACACACACACACACACACGCACATAATATACATATATATATATAATATATATATATATATATATATATATATATAGCTATATATATATATCATACATATATATACCTATTTACATTATACTAACATACATATATATTATAATATATATATTAGTATAATTTATTATATATATATTATATATATATATATTTATATATAATATATATCTTTGTTTGTATGATGAGATTCTGTTCCTACCTGCTTCTGTGGCGCACGATTAATTTTCGAAACGCGTTTTTTATTTGAAAAGAAACAGTACAAAACACTCAAGCTCGTTGTGTCAGAGCCATTGCTTATTAAAACTAAGACGTCATACCCTACAAAAATGACCCAGAAAATATTAGAAAAATCGTAAATCCGAAAGTTGTTTGATTTGGCCGCTATTCAATGCAAATTTACTACTTATGTATGCGTATGGTATGTATTTATTACTTAGACTGTAGTAGATTTTTTTTATGCTTATGATAAGAAATATTTTAGAGAAGAATTAAGGTTAAACTTAATTAAAATAAAATAGTGTGTGTATGATTTAAGTGACGCAAAAGGTATTTAAGTATTTCAAATTATTTTTCGTTTAATATATTATTAGACTCGGAAAATTCAAGTTTACATGTACATATTTTAAAATATTTAGGATGGAATTTATTGCCTTTCTTCTGCTGACAGGATTCTAGGGAAAATATCTATGAGTAAAAGCTCTTAAAGTCTATCAAGTAAACCGATAGTAAAACTTAAGGTAACTCAAAGTTTTTGCTTTCCAGGGCAGAGACGAGTTGTAAGTTAG
Source organism: Microvelia longipes (assembly GCA_018340805.1). Taxonomy (NCBI): domain Eukaryota; kingdom Metazoa; phylum Arthropoda; class Insecta; order Hemiptera; family Veliidae; genus Microvelia; species Microvelia longipes. The sequence goes on along the minus strand of JACMZG010001863.1, from coordinate 49,974,751 downwards.
GACCGCTTTTCCAGACGGATCCCTCCCAAACAAAACATTTTATACAACCCTACTCCTCTTCCACCAAAGCTTTTCAATCCAATTATACCCCTAACTGAATTTTAAGGCAGAAAACATATTTGATACAGCTTCGCTTTCTTCTTTTTTGCTTATTTTCTTCTTCGCTTTATAAAACAAATTATAGATACACAAGATGACAGAGAGGCCTCTCAAACAATAATAAGTGTTTTAACTAAAAAACTTTTTACTCTTAATAATTTTGAAGTTTCAATTTTTCTGGCTGTATTTAACGTTATATTCCTTGTATGCAAAACTTAGCAGTGTGTCGTGTTTTTGTCTTAAGAGAATCTTTTACAATTTAATTAACAACTTGTATCTTACCTATTTGTATATTTTTATCAACTTGAGTAAATCCTAATCAAATGCATATATAAATAACATTTAATATAAATAACACATACAGTAAAAAGTGTAGAGGGATATGCTATTTATTGTGAAAATAAACGTATTTTCTAATGAAAATTCGCTCAAAAATGTCGTTTTAATCATTCTCTGCATACGTTCATATAACTACTAGAAATGAAACAAAGATTTAATGTATTCTTTTGTTAGAAAAAGGCGGTCCCTAAAGTTGAGATTGTTTTATAACTTTAGTTATTGTTTATTTTTGTGACTTTTTATTGATCCGATTATTTTATATACCAAGCCTACTAGAATTATTTAAGCTTAGTTTAAGGTATTTATTTGATCTAAAAATGTTTTTTTTTTACTATACGATATATTAAGCTTTATTGCTAAGTTAATTGCTAGTTTAAGATGTGTAAAAACTGTTGTTTCTTCAAAAGATTTGAAAAAGAGATTTTACATAATTATTTTTTTGTGATTTCAAGACTTCTCAACTTGATTTTACCATTGCTTGTAATTTATTATTAAAGAGTTTAAACATTCCCATCTACTAAGCCTGTGAGTTTATATAAAACTACCTTTAGGTGAATTTTTGTATGTAATTTTAATAATTCGGCGATAAAATAAATATATGTTATTGTTTTAATAATGACAATGACAGCTTTGGCGATTTTTTAAATTTTCTAAAAAACATTTATTACAAGTCATAAAAACGTATACAAATCATTAAATAAAAATTAAACTAATGCTGACAATGAGTTAAACATGGTACATTTTTTGGTGTTATTTATGACTGCATACGTGCCAAATCTCGAGCCAATCGACCAAATCGAATAGATAATCGAAACATTTGCTTATTGCGAGTTAATAACATCATAGAAAAGAGATTTTCCGGATAGTACAACTAGAACCAAAGATTGTTTCAACTCTCTAGCATAAATACATGGGGAGATACAATGATAACAGACACACACATATACAGACTGATAACTTTGTGAAAACACTCAGGAGGTATTAAATCGCCAAAAACGGATAATTCGTGTAAAATCCCGGTTTCTGTTTTTCTTACAAACACAAATTTTTTTTTGAAAAAGTAACTATTCCTCATTATACCTACCTACGGTATAAATGAGGAAAAGGAAAAATATAATACGTATAACTGGATTATAAATGGTTATAACTGGATTTAATTATTTTTATAGTTTCGTAGAATTATGCTGGTTTAATCAGCTCATTTACTCGTTAGCTTAGCTCAATTACCTTAGCCAGTTTTATTTTGTATTCTCTTACACTTACCATTAAGTTGTTGTCTTGAGATACAAAAGTGAAGCATAGATTTACCAAATTGCTTTTATTATAAGGTTTAAATGTATGTTACTATCAACTAAATAGGCTAAATGTTATTTTAGTATTTAGTTTAAAGTTTAATATTATCACGCGAGTATATCTAGGGTAGGGAATTGTCTCGAAATGAAGCATCACGCTATAAGCAATATCATGCTGCTTAGCACGTCTTAACTCTTAAGTACTTAGAATACTTATAGTTTGAAACTTTGTAAATATATGAGAATCCATAAGAGAGTGATAGAGAGAAAGGGAGAGAGAATAAAAATGCGATAGAATAATGTGTGGTATTTGAGTATTATGTTAAAATTAAGAAAGAAAGTGCGTTTATAAATGTATTAAACAGAGTATGAGAGAAAACAAACGTAAGTAGAGAAAGAGTGTAACAATTATATATCAAATACATGATAAATAAGTAACGTAGTAAATTCTCTTAAGTTTAATTATGAGTGAATATAAAAGCGATATGGTAAAATAAAGAAAGAGTGTTTATAAAAGAAAGAAATAAGTACAAGAGTATGCAAGCAAGTCTGGAAACATATTACACCCTGAATCTTATGTAGTTTTATTTAATAACTTTGAACTACTTTAATTATAATTTTCCACTAAAGAGACCCTCAAGCGTTTTAATTAATAAAAGGAATTAATATTGTTTTAGGTTAAAAGTTTCCTTTTATTATTGTCAAATTAAAAACTTTGTTATTAAAAGTACGCATTAAATTTGTGCTTATTTATTTTAATAAGTTTATTTTGTTAAGTCCAATAAATATTTTTGTGATTTATTAACTTAGTTTTGTAATATTTTTAAAATATTTTTGTTTCAATTAGTCTATTATTAACTTTAAAGCGGAATCCTTTATTAGACTCATGTCTGTTCATTCAGACTAGCATTGTTTTACCTTTTTTAAAGAAATTTTCTTTGCATAGCTGACATTGTGAGCAATAATTTACTACTTTTAACAATATTATACAGTTCGTTACTTGAATGCAAATATCAGGGATACGCAAGCTTTAAGCACTGCGGACCCCTGATGTAGATAAATGGTACTTGCCGGACACCTGTCCTTCTAGCCCTAGAACTAAATATCCTTCAAAACTTATAAATTCAATAACCTTCGTGCCTTGCTGCACGAAAAAGCTTGAAAAATGACAGCATATTTTATGAGTTTGTTGGTTTGGTTTCATCAACCATAATCACATCTAACAGTTTAACATGTTATAATAAACTAGAATAATTTACAATAAGTTTTTATAATTTTTATAGTTATTTGATAAATAGTGATCACTTGCACAAAAATCTATTTCTTTTATATCTTTCATTTTGTCTGATTTCATAAAATATGAAAGGAAATGTCCTAAATCGTATATCCGGGAAATAGAATGTGTGTAATAAATATTTGAACGCCCATTTTTTAGCCTTCTTAAAAACAACAGGAAATATATGGTTATGTTTACCAATAAAAACTTAGTTGATAATTTCTAGATTTATAGACTTATCTAATGCATTCACCTATTTACAAACAATTGCTTAAGCTCGTTTTTCCTTTGGAACCTCGGTAAAAGGATATCAGAGCTGATAACCTGTTGCGATTATTATTTATATTATAACAAACTAGTTAATTAATTATTGTTTACATCTTTGTTGTAATATTTTGTCCATTTCTCTCGGACCCCCTAAAATCTTTCCACGGACCTCCAGAGGTCCGCGGACCACACTGCGTAACCCTGCTCTATGAGTTCTTAGAGTTTACTAGCATTATTTTCACTTTTTTTATTTACGCTACATTTCACTAGGTCTCTCTTAAAATGTTCTTTCTTTGTTTTTCTTTTCTCGTGATTTGTCGTATAATAAGTGCACGAAGAAGTAAATTTGATTGTTAATAAATTGTAGAGGACTGTTAAGTAGACACTTTACAGCTACAAAATTGTTTTTCATGACGTTTCAAATGATTTTTATTGCTAGGAAAAATGCGTCCAAAGTCTCCTTGTAATTTAAAATTGCTTATTAAAGTTACTTTAATAAAAATTTCATCTTTTTTATATCCCCCCCTCGTAGTTAACTATTAAATAAACGTTGTATAAAATTGTCTAGTGTAAACTAAGTGTTAATAACGTTGTTATTATAGTCCTTTCTTATTTTGTTTAAATTTAATGCTAGAGAGCCTCCAGACCTATAAGTAAAGAGAGGTTATACCTTGTGGTAATATTACCTGCAGGGTTTTACGAGATAATGTTCGTGTATTTGTAAAGGGTTTACTATGTAAAATGTGTTTATGTGTGTGTATTTGTGTGATTTTTAGTTTGTGTGTTTGTAAACCAACATAACCTGAATAAAGGTAGTATTTAGAAGCCTAACCCTGTATAGATTCTGACTCCCAGAGGGTAGTTTTACCCCCAAAGGGCCCCTCTACCCCCTTACGTTAGCTTTTCCATATATTTCATATCTCCATTCTAAACCTTACTTACTATACCTTATAGTCCCCTCTATTCACCTTTTTACTCTAAATCTCTTATATCTCATTCATTCATAATTTATGAAGCAGTAACCTCCTTCCACTCCAACTAAATGTATACAAGAAAACCTTTCTGCCTTAAAAATTATAGATCAAGATACAACCCCCTTCTACCTCTTATAAAAATATATTTAATACATCCACCGAAAATTCTTATAAAATTGGTTCTGCACCTTAACCTAATATTGATAATTTTCTTGGAACTATAAATAAGAATAAAAACACTGAAAAAAATGTAGTATGGAATATATGATGTAGGTAGATTTTTGAGCATTTGTTTTCGTCATAAAAATTGTGTTTGGGGTACCTCTGTATTTATTATTAATAATATAAATTGATTATTAGGGGAGAAATAAAAACTAATACTTCTGCAACTATAATATATATATATATATATATATATATATATAATATATATATATAATAATATATATATAATATATATATAATATTATAATATATATATATAATATAAATGAATCCCCAACCAATATTTAATTTTTTAAAAATTACGGTCAAGCCTGATTAAAGCACGACATAATTGTATGTTTATTAAAAAATTAAAATATTAAAAAAATAATAAAATACAAGTTTGAGAAAAATTATGTTATAAGTAACATTAAGTAACAAAAAAATGTAACTATGCAACAGGTGATAACTAGAAACAAACACAAGTACAATGTATTGCATTCATTTGAATATTTCTTTATTTATGCATGTATTTTATTTTATTTTGCATTTATCATTTTAGCAAAGCAGTTTCGTCAATTTATCTCACATTCTTGTCATGTTTAGTATAATTATGCTCTGGACTTGGCATGATGCCCTCAGATTTCATTACATCTAGAAATTTGTTTTATGTATTCAATCTAATATTTATATTTTTTGCCATAAAAATGAAAAAAATATCAAACATATAAATTTAAAAAATAAAATAAAAATTAAATTATTTAGGTTGTCTCTTTATAGGTATGGTTCGAGACATTTGAATTTGTTAAAATATTTTTTATTCATCAAAATAGGTAATAAATTTTAATATCATTCCATTTATTTTTTTTTCACTACGTAACCCCCCCCCCCCCACTCTACTCTCCCCCGATAGATTTTGAAGGAAGACTTTACTTTCTATATTTTTTCCTTTAAAAAAAGGAATGTCCAACCAAACCCACTCCAGTTGTTTCAAGAATCATGAAACTTTAATAAAAAAATTATTAAAATATTCACGTTATATAAAGTTATAAAATAATAAAAAATCTTTGTAAATGAATAATTTTTACTTTTAAAATGAAAGAAAAAAATCTAAGAGAATTTTATTAGTTAAATATATTCAAGATTTTTTCTTCTGTTCTGTTAATATATTTTATATTTAAAATATTTTTACATTCTTGTTGACCTTATTTTCATTTTATTTCCTTTAAAAAAGTAGATATTATATTAGTTGAGAGTAGTGGGTTTGTTTTATCTTTTTAACTTTCAGATATTTAAGCATAAAATTTTAAATTACGTTTGGTTGCTTGTTTATTTATACAATAAAATGTTTTCTTATTGTTTGTAATTAATTTGTTGTTTTTTTTTGGGGGGGGGAGAAAATATTTAAATAATTTACAACTATTTTACAATATTTTATGTTCATTACTTATTTTCATTATTTCTTTACGAATTTACTTCTTAACCATTCTCCTAGTTTTTTTGATGCTATAGTGTGTTTTGTTTTATTTTTGTTTTAGGTACGTTTTCCATTTTAAATATTGCTGTCTTGTTGAAATGTAAGTTACTTCTTTATTAATTTTTTACTTTTTTCTCTACATTTCCCGTAGGCGCATAGGGTTGGTTGGTTTACACTATAATATAACACACGGCTAAAGTCAATTGACAGCCCGCCAAAATCTCAATGCTTTCAACCCTTTTTTTAACCAAAAAATCCCTTCTTCAAAATAACAAAAAAAAAATCCCTACTCTGGCAACACTGTAAGTCAGGTTATGTTTTGAATTTTATTATTTGTTTTTATTTGATATCGCATTTTTTTATTTTTAAAAATAACTTATTTGAAGTAGTAGGAATATTGTGTATCTTATTTGATCAACTAAGTGTTGCTTTCAATTTGTTCGGGAAGTATAAATTAAGTCAAGTTAAAGTTGTTAATTACGTAAAGCTATGGATCATAATAGTTTGACGATTTAAATAATCGCCAACTATAATTAATTTTTTCCAATACAAACTGCTTTTTTGTGTCAATTTCGTATAATTAATGCGTATTGTTTCATATTATAAAAATAATATAACACAATATGCATTCATGACCTAAAAAAGTCAAGACATGGCATTTTCCAAAAAAAATGCTGTCTTTTGGTTGACAGACCACAGACCCTGCGCTGTACTCAAATAGCAAGAAATGCTTGAAGAATACGTCAATGTCAATGCGTCAAATCTATGCACTCAGGTCATATTATAACTCCGCAATAATTGGATGAATTGAACAGATTATAGAATGAAACGAAACGATCTCATACAGATCAATATGCACAATGAGGGAAATAAAAGCGACGCGAGGTTACAAATGTTTACAACCAGTGTTACCTTTTTATGATTTTATTTACGAAAAAGGTATTTTTTTGTACCGAGGTTGGCATGAGGGGGAGGGGGAAGGAGCGTGGTCGGTCTGAACCAATAGAATTCTTTCCCTCACAGATTTTTGGCGCGCTGTCAATTGATTTTAGCCGAGTGTCGTATTAAAACCGATTTTTGACTTGAAGTAATTTTAGGTGAATATAGACTAGTTTAGGCGGTTTAACAACTACTATTGTTGTTCCTTCTAATGTGTTTATGCTGGAGTTACAACTGGGTACAAATATCAGCCTATTGTATAGTTTATTTTGTGATATTTTCATTCAATATTTCCCACCAAATTTGATGTTACGTGTATTTTTTTAGCAAAATTCTTTTAGAAATTTGTTAATGAGGCAGGGGACATGGAGGGGGTCAGTAATAGCATATTTGAAAAAGTTTTAATTTAATTTATCTGTATTTCAGTTTTTAGACTAAAGGTTATTTTTAATTGATTAAAATTCAGCGCCAGAGTTTTTTATTTCTCATTGGAAGAATAACTTATATGATAATTGATATTTTTACCCAATAAGTTAACTCTTACTATAAGTGAGTATTCATGTATGCTTATTAGTCTTATCAATTTTTTTATGATGTGTCCTAATATATTTTTTGATAGCTAGCCAAGGACTTAAATTAGCAAAGTTTATTAGAAGAATAGCTACAACTCTTTAAGGTAGTTATAGGTGTTGATCATGTTGTGGGAGCTTATTTCTTTAGTTCATGACCTTAGGGCCTTGTCTTAAGAGATGCCTTTTTTGTCTTAAGAGATGTCTTAAAAGTCTTAAAAAAAATACACAAGCCATGATACAAGTTATAAAAATAAAATAAATTCCCGTTTAAAGCCGTTAGATCCATCAAAATGTTCTCTCTGCAGGAACCACCTTAAGTGGTTGCAGATAAGCATTAATTAAAGTTGGCGAAATCTTTTTACTTCAAATTTTATTTATATAAACCGAGAGCATAGCCCGGGCTACGAATCCTGGACCTCTAGTGCCAAAATATATACAGTTCATATTACATTTTTGTGTTTTTTATCCCTTTAAAGCTCTAAATGATAATATTCTGCTTAATTAAGCTTTTTAAAAATCACACTTCTACAAAGCATTTTTGGAATTCAATTATCATTACATAGTTCTTAACTTTCTATTCAAATATATTGCATGAATTAATTTTAACTTTATCAAAAGAGGGGATAATATTGGAGTGGTTTTGTTAAAGGATATGATATTCATAATTATTATGAAGGCATTTTGTTATCTCTTTTAACCCTTGTAAAAGGGCTTGCTTTGAAAGGTACTTGAAACGAGTGGGTAAACTTTGTATAGGGGTAAGACAAAGATAAAAAGAAAAATATTCTAAATATCTTTTGCCAATTAGTGTTCCGTAATCAAAATGATTATCGATCAATTAGTTTCATTATTAAATCTGTTGAGGATTTGTTAAGAATGCTCTTAATAACTGGTTGATTAAAAATTTATCATTGATATTATTTTCTTAGTACATAGTTTTACGTTGTTTTAAATCTATTTCGTTTAATAAATTGTGTATTTATTTGTTAAATCATTTATGTCTTCATGAAGGTGATATATTTGAACAATAGATCATAAATAATATTTTTATTTTAACCGGAAACATTACTTTATCAGAACCTTCGAAAATAGAAAGTATTGAATCTCAAGTGATAATAAAATTCAGTAAGTTTCAAGAAATAAGTCATTGCTAGCTACTCCGCAGCCTTCTCGTTGTCCGCATATTTTGTTGTCTTTTGGTTACTTATCATTTTTTAGGCATCGCCCCAGAGCTCACCCCCATAAAACTTTGACATAACAAGTCCATTATAAACCTGTAGAAGCTCTTTTTCAGTTAAGAATATTATAAATTCCCTCATTATATAGTAGCTTGAGTTTAATTTCTTGTTTGTCTCTTCAATTTGATTTACCTAGCTAATTTTTTGATCTATTCTTACTCCTAATAACATTACCATTTGGTTTTCGGTAATAGTTATCCAAAATAATAGCAAATGTTGTATCGCTTGACTTGACTTACAAGTCGTGCGTATTATTTATAAAAGTCTAGGAGCATATTTGCTCATGTATGTTTGAGGATTTGTTATTGGTACATCAGAAATGTTTACTCCTGATGTATAATTTTCAAATATATCAAAGTAATTAAATATGTCATATAAATTGTATAATTTAATCAATATTATACATATAATATATCAAAAATATTTAAATAAATTCTATTTAATTAATTCATTTGTTAAATTCAAAAACGGAGGTAAATAACCGTTTATAAGTATCCTTTGTATTTGACTGCTTCCTTTTTTTCATGGGGATGTCAACAACAAATTTAGCTTTTTCACAAAAGAGGTGAAAAATCAAAGAAAAAAAAAGAAAGCGTCAAGTATAGCTCTTGCTGAGTTTCAGAGTGCTAACTTACAGCTTGATCTTTGAAGAGCCAACTCACATTTCCTTTGTACAACCTCTTCTTCAATTTAAGGTCAAGTTTTTAACATATTTCAAGTTAATGTTTAAATTAATTTTTTTTTGATCCTTGGGTTTTTTATCTTTCTTTTTATACTTTTTTGATAAAAATTAGTACATCTTATTTTTGTTATCTATTTCTACATGTTTTTTAAATCTTAATTAAAAATAACTTGTTGATTTTTTTAACGTATACATTTTTACTTTTCCTCACTTATACCGTAAGTATAAAAGAAAAGTATTATGTTTGAACTGAAAATTCGAAACCTGGATCTCACCTAAATTATCCGTTTTAGGTGTTTAGGTGAGTGTGTGTGTCTGTGTATCTTGACTCAGGATACACAGATACACAGACATACATACACACACACACACACACAACTTCGTGAAAACCTTGGAATCCTAAGGGGGTTTCACAATGTTATCTATGTGTGTATGTCAGACACCATAGTGGCTTCCAGTGTCTTTATGCTAAACAGATGAAACTTAATACTAGAATAAATCTTTAGGTTTAGCTATGCTATTTGGAAAATAACTCTTTTGATGAACCTGCAATTATGTCTTAGCAAAACAATTCGAAAACTCATAAGACACGTAAAATGTTTCTTTAGTACGAATCATAATTAGTAGTCAGCTCGTATGAAATAATAAACTGTATATTACAATAAACCGCTTTAAAATAAGTAACAATTTTTGCAAAATTGTTTGCACTATTTTGTTGAAGTAGTTTTAATTTAAACCAAACCCTAGGAAAAACCTTAATTTTTTTAGGATATTAACTTATTACTGAACAAAGCCATTTGGCTTAGTTTACAATTTTTTAAAGAGTTGAATTAAAAAAGCAAACAAAACTACATGAAACTCATATTTATATGATATTGAAATACTTTGTTTTCTTTTCAAATTAGTTTATAAAAGTATGTAAGGGAAAAAAGTGAAATAAAAAAAAAAGCTAAGAATCTTGCAGTATATCTCTCTTTTGACACGTTTCTTTTACCGAAAATATTTTAGTCTACGGATTTTCCGCTACGACGAACCTAAGCAGGAGGAACAGCTCGTATGAAATAATAAACTGTATATTACAATAAACCGCTTTAAAATAAGTAACAATTTTTGCAAAATTTTTTGCACTATTTTGTTGAAGTAGTTTTAATTTAAACCAAACCCTAGGAAGAAACCTTAATTTTTTTAGGATATTAACTTATTACTGAACAAAGCCATTTGGCTTAGTTTACAATTTTTTAAAGAGTTGAATTAAAAAAGCAAACAAAACTACATGAAACTCATATTTATATGATATTGAAATACTTTGTTTTCTTTTCAAATTAGTTTATAAAAGTATGTAAGGGAAAAAAGTGAAATAAAAAAAAAAAAACAGCTAAGAATCTTGCAGTATATCTCTCTTTTGACACGTTTCTTTTACCAAAAATATTTTAGTCTACGGATTTTCCGCTACGACGAACCTAAGCAGGAGGAATTCATGGAAAGTAAAGAGAAAACTTTTTTGTGTCTTAAACTGTGGGTGGAAGAAGGCTTAACGATTTTCTTAGAAATTTTCAAATACCTTGAGTAATATATATACATTGAAGAGTGACAAAATATCGTCAATATTAATATCATATTGTACCGTTTCTTGATCTTGGATGAAAAGAACTTTAGCCTCCCATCAAGAATTAATGACTCGATGAAAAATATCATCTATAAAACATTTTTATTTATATAAAATATATCCTAGACAAGAAAAATACTGAACATTAAAATATAAAGTAAATATAAAAAAAAAAGATTTAATAAAAAAGATTAAATAATTAGTTGTACTTTTAAGTTTTAGACCTGTAAAGTACGTTTTTACACACGCTTAATGACATTTTTTAGTACTTTTATTTTATTATTTTATCTATTTGGGGGTTGTTATAACTTTGTTTAAGTGTTTTAAACATAAATTGCATTTGTATTATAAATGTTTAGTTAAAGTTGGTTAAACATCAATAAGTTAAATAGTGATTTCACTTTTGAAAACATTATCGCTAATGGATTATATTAATAAAAGTGGAAATAAAAATTGACTAATATTTAATATAAAGGTACATATAATGTTGCGAGAAACAATGTGGAACAATACATCAAGTCGAGCCATAAATAAAGATAAATGTGTTGAATGTTTGAACAGTTCCTTGATGTCTCATAGCAGCATATTGCTAGTTACCTTTTTTAAGCATCTCTTGCTGCCTTCAATTAATCTTTTTCTTATTACTTAATCTATAGTTAACTGGCACTATATTTAATTAAAATTATCAAGGATAGATGCCATACAAAATAATAATAATAATAAATTGTATATATTTACACATTAAAAGCATTTTTTTACAAAAAGCATTTATTTTATTGACACAAAATTAATGTGAGAGACCTGAAGGAGTTCTCAGGAAGTATTTAAATATTTTTTATTATTATCAGCCCTATGAACGATGGTTCTTATGACGTTAATTAAACTTTTGTGCTAATAGTATAAATTAAAATATTTATATAAAAAAGTGACGTCTTTTATTATTATTTATTGTTTAATTTATATATGCTGTAAATATTCTTTAGTTTACACAAACTGATCTTAAAATGTGCTGGTAACATAATTTGTACTGACAGATTGACTGGCAGACATATTTCTTTACTAATGACGAATGAAACCCCTTTATATATATTAACATTTTAGAGAAGTTTATAATTATGATTTTGTGAATTTGGAACTGAGGATATACAGAGTTATAAAAATTATAAAAAAATTCTTAATGACTGTTTATACTTTTTACATATTTCAAGAGCTAGTATTTGGTCATGTCTTTTTGTAAATTACAAATTCCATTTAACGTCGAAACTTCAAATTTATTGATATACTTATATTTGATGTATCAATAACTAGCCTCCACTTAATTAAATTTATTAGAACTTTTTTTTTGTTACAATTTATCTTACAAATATTGTATCGTATTAAAATAAATTGTCAATCGTTGGCTGGAAATAATAGTTATTTTATTTAGACATTGTATTAACAAGATAAATATTTATGTATTAGTAATGTAAGTAATAAAACAATAAACAAAATTGCTGTGGCTTTAGCTAAGTAAAATATTGTATTATTTTCCTGCTCCATAAGAACTTTTATGTTATATTTTCAATATTAAATTATAACATTCACTGTGAAGAAACCTCAAAAATGTACAATTTAATTTCATATTAAAAGATTAAAGGCATATTTTGTGTTTTGGTTTAAATTTGTGCATTTACTCTTTATCTTATAATTTAGTTTGTTTAGAAAAAATATGATTGTATTTTTTTAAACTTTGCAACACAAAGTACTTCAAGAATATTGATTTTACACAGTGTTCCAATTGTAAAATATTTTCAAAGTCATGTTTTGTATTTTGTTGTTTGTTTTATTAATACAGTTACTATTTCGTGCACTCATCTTGATGTTATATTTTGTTTGCTTGTAATAAAGTGGTAGAGCTATTTTCAAAAATTTTTTAGCGTTATTTAAAAAAATCACGTTTTGGTCCTTTATAACCGAATATTGTACTGATTCATGTTTAGCTTGAATGGTTGCTTAAAGCTCAGAAAATCGGGCAAATTATTGTATCTATCAAACTTATGAGCAGTAGCGTCACAACTTGTTATTTTATTTGTTCGAATTATTCAAAGAAAATGCGTGTATTTATTCCATAGATTATACATTATACAGCACCATTGGAAGCTTAGTTTATGTTAATTTTTAGTTGATTTTCTTAAAAAATTTAAAAAAAATTATATAAAATGTTGTGACGTTACTGCAAAAATTAGATTGATACGCAAGAAACCGCGAATTTCAAAGACAATTCGCTCGGCTTGCGGACCTCCGCGCCAGTATTATTTAGAAGTTAAAAACTTAATACTGTAAATAAGATAATAAAAAAATAGCACCGGTACCAAATTCGAACCCGGGAACTCTAGTTTTAAGTAGTTTAATCGACTCCGAACCGTTTTTTGAAAACGACTCTCTAATCAAATTAGTTTTTACTAGTTTTTCAAATTAATCGTTTTTCCACAGTTTTTTCGACTTTTTGGTTACTTAAAGTGGTCGTATTGACTTTGATCAGTTTTATTAGATTCAACACCCTATAAACACTGGAAACGGCACCCTACTTGAAAATATTTTTGTTTCAAGACCGTTATTTTGGTTTCCGCTATTTTCCGCGGTTTTGTGGTCACTTAATGTAGTCGTGTCGACTTCGGACCGGATTTATTCGATTTGGCACCCCGAAAACAGACTTGACTTTTGGATAACCGTATTATTCTGAGGTTGAGCGTAGTGAGACTGAAGTAATTCTACCTTAAAATATGGATAATCATTACAATATAAGGACGAGCGAAGCGTGTACGAAGTTGTGATGTAAAGAACCGAGATAACTTTTTTATCAGTCTTGAGTGCCCTAAATGAAGTCGAATTCATTTTAAGAAACTTATTACTTTATTACTAATAAAAGCTTATTGCCAATAAAAACTATATGTGCTGTTAGTGACACGTTTAAGAGCTATCAATGTCCTAGTAGAATTATGCCTCCTTGTTGTGGACAATTTAAGTTGTTAAGGAAAGATTTTTTAAGATTGTGAGTATGAACCCTGGTAAATCATAGGGTCAAATGTAGTTAAGGGCATGTATTAATTTCTAAATTTGTTATGGATGTTAAATACATTTTATACGTATACATGTTTGACCTAAGTATTAGTATATTATATTAGGTTTTGGTAAATGCTTCTTTATTTATAAGTATTAGTACTCTATAGTTGTAATAAAAGAAATTTTTATTTTAGGTTTTACTCAAAGTACATTTTTCTAAATACTTACTACCATTGTAAAGAAAAATAACCTCTTTTTGTTTGTACCACTCTTGAGTAAAAATTTAAGGTTAAGTGCTCTGAAAACATAGAATGTTGACTCAAGAGGCTTCTTTGAGGGAGCTTTTCAAGTGTTTTTACTAAAGAGTACCTGGTCAAGCAGTGAAGCTCTTTATATCATCTAACTTATCTTGAGTTTAAATATATGGTCGTGCTTTATATAAGTTCTGTCCTTAATAATAGTACTTTGTATTTTTAATTTAAAAATAATTTAAAATTTAAGTTTGGAGTCGGTTTCAGACAAAATTAAGTATTTATCTAATTCGTGATGAACGGATTTGTTTACGCTTGAACCCGCAGAGTTATGTCAGCGTCTCATCTCTTTTAAATGATACTCTACTGATAAGGCCTAGAGTTTATGCACACACTGCTACCGGGATGATCTTGGTACTTCTTCCCTTTACGGGGATGCACCTGTGACCAGTTTACTGTTTGTCTAGTTTATTTTCTCTAATTCCGTTAGCTATACTCTGTTTTCATTAGTTTCATCTAATCCTTCAGCTACTAGTTTTTACCAATATGAACAGTTTCTCTAGTCCCACCAGATATTCGTTATGCTCACTGCTCTGTCCAGTCTGGTACATACGTGAAGAGATGCCTGTAGCAACTCTATAGTTAGTGTGCATTATAAACGTATTCCCATAGCCCTCACCTCATAGCCAATATTCCGCGAGTCACTAGGATGTGTCTTCTAGAACCGAACACAGCATTCCTAATCACCTACGCTAATCGAGGGACCACAGACACCTCTCAATCCGGGTCTCCACTTTCACAGTACTCGGTCCGAATCCTTCCATCCCTCCACCGGCCCGCAGAATTTTGTCTTTACATGAGCTAGAGACAACGGAAATGAAGATCCAGACTTGCCACGGACAAAATCCAACGCCACATCTACGTAACCGCCAATGTAAACCAAGTAAAACCTAGGTTGGGTTTGCCGGCCTTAAATTCAATACCTCCCAAGAGAACTGCACAAGAGATATGCTCTTCAGTACAAGATATGAGGTCTTCTCCCGTCTTGATTTGAACCCTCGACCTCCAGGTCGTAAAACGATCACTCCGTCCTTCGGACGAGTAACCGGTCCTCTGACATATTTTTTAATATATCTATAAACTTTTGAGAAGTCTACTGATAATACTAGTTAAATTTTAATTAAGTAATTACATTGTGCATATTTTTAATGCATAAAATTTAAGTTTCAAATCTAAGGCTATGGCTTGTATACCCTTGCCACGTTCATTCACAAACTTTTCACTAGGGTAACTAACGAATTCTTTTCATTTATTGACTTAGCCATGACGCTGTGTACTTATTGGATGAAATGCAAAAAATAGTGATATATGCTAAATGTAAAGGCTTATTACCATGATAGTGCTGGTGAAAAGGACCAGGCTTGACCTCCACACTCTTTACTATTCCAGCATGTTAGTGCCAGACATTGCAATGGCTCGTAATGCAGGTTTTTGTATTATGGTGTACTAAAATTATGATGCTTTTACTATTTACTTTAGTGAAGTTTATAAATGAAACTGATACTCTCAGGATACTCTAGGATACGCTTAATTATCAATTACTACGATGGCACAGCATACTAAATCTACGGATCGTATTATGTAGGCTAGTCAAATACGCTGTAAGAACCATATGGAGGAAAGACAATTGGATACGCAAAAACAAGGGCGTTGGAATCCCGTCCCCCCATGTACATTGTACCTAGGGATGGTACCTGTAAGATGCGATGGTATTTAACTTATCTATCAACGAACTATTAGTTTACTTTAATTCTTTTAAATAACTCCGTTTTTCATTCAATATCCTTTCAATTCGATTTTCAAAGAAAAAATGAGGTAATGAGGTTGTTTTATTTATTTTATTACAATTTATTGTGTTAATTTTTTAAACAAACATGTAATAAAAGTAAAGAAAAAGTAATAAAAAAATACTTTCGCCTTTTAATCTTTTTATTCTTTGTTTGTATCAGAATAGCCTTAAAAATGTTTTCATAAAGGTAAAAGCGAAAAAGCAAGGCAAAGTCGTTTCGCTAATAAGACTCATAAAAGTATAGAAAGGCTCTGATAAAAAGCAAAGGTTATTATTTTAGAGTTTTTAGAAGCTTAATTTCATTGGGAAACAGAAGCAATAACACTGTTATTAAAGCCATAAAATTAGGTGATTTAAAACTTTTAACAAGAGAGTGAGAGAGATAAAGAGAGTAGAACGATATTTAATGTCCAAAAAAAACCTCAAAAATTTACTACTCCCATATTAATATGCTTATTCGTTGGTATTAGAAATTCAAAAAAGTTAAAATGACACTTGTTATATAATACTTATCATTCTTATCAAGTTGTGTTGTTTTAATTACCATATTTTATTTGACGTTAAACTTTATAAGTTTCTGTTTATTGCTGTTATTTTGATGAATATATTATGGAAATCATGATAGTTTCATTGTTGGATTTCATCACATATTAGTGTGAGAGATTTTAAATATTTGTAACAGTTTATTTATTTCTAAAATATATTTTCTGTTCATTTGTTTAGTTTGCATGTTTACAACAAATATTTAGAATTTTTTAATTAAAGTCCAGTATTTTATTTTTCAGAAATTTAATGATATTTCATTATTTTATCATGCAGGGTGGACCAAAATTCTTCCTTCTCTCTTAACTTTTTAACCATTAGACGTTGATTGATGTTACTCAAAGTACCTTTGTGTTAATGGAACTTCTTTTTTTGTGATGCAGTTAAATTTGGGTGTCCCAAGCAACACCGAAGTTAGTGAAAATATCGAAAAAAGTGAATTTGAAGGAATAGTTTGGCTTTTATACTAAGGCACACTAAATTGGGCTTTTTGGGGTTCTAAGGATGAATACAAGGCTTTTTGCACCTTGCATATTATTAGTGGGAATAAGTGCCCCAAGTGTAAAAATTAGACATTTTAACTCAATATTGAACCTAAATAATATGCCTTACTTTTGTATAAGCAACAAAAATCATTTATTGTATTTTCATGTTTTTCAATTGTGTTTTTTTCTATGTTTAGCAGTATTAATGAGTGTAAAAAACTTAAAATTAGAGTAAGGCAATGTATAATTTGCGTTCTAAAGGCAAAAATAAAGCACTTTTACACTTGGCGAATTATTTCTAATGCCAAACTTAAACTTAAATTTTAGTTAAAATGTCCAATTTTCACATTACTATATTTGTTAAACAATAGGGTTTTTTTTTTATTTTGGTTTCTTTTCGATCCGAAAAAGCGTTCGAAAGTTATCAATGCCCATGGATTTTGAGAAACAAAAATCTCGTGCATACATACACAACCCAAACCTTACAAGCTTATTTTTTCTTTGAAAACTCCCTTAAAGTTCCCTTAATGGTTCAAAATTTAAAATGGAGAGGGTAATTTTGGTGTATTCTTTATATTAATTTATTTTGTAATAAAAATTTAATTATGGCAAATTGAAATAAAATAACTTGATTTTTGAAGGGTTCGGATATCAAAGAAATGATCCAATATGTTTATACATTTTTCTTTTTTTTTCAATTTATATAATATATTAAGTTTGAACCTTTGTGACTATCCAGATAAATCGCACGTCTTTTAGATTTCCTACTGATATTTTGGAAGTCAAGGAAAAATAAGAAATAAAGTTAGATAATAAAGAACAGAAACTGGTTATTTATTATAACCTAGTTGAAGAGAAGAAAATGAAAGAAAATAAAAGAATAGGAACGTATGAAGGGTCTGGACGTACTAAGAGGTCAATTCTTTCTGAGCCAAGTAGAGCGAGAGGAGAGAATGAGTGATATAGGTCATCTTCAGTGAGTTGCAACCTTTATAGTTGCCTAAAATACTCTGTTATTGCAGATAAGGCTACAGAATTTATTTCTACTTGATTGTGAAGTAACTTCTATGGAGGAAAGGTTTTTCTCTTTCTGAGTGAGTTTTATATTGGAAAGGGTCTTTACCTCTTCAACAATTCTCTACCTCACTCCATGTTTTATTCTCCTTGTTATATTTCAATGTCTTGAAGAGAACAAGGAAAGAGTTGGTTTTCTGGAAAAGGTTCTGGTATGTGAATAATTGGTAAAGAGGGAAAAGCGCAATCAGAAAAAGGCTTCTATTCTGCACCAGCTGATACATTGGGGGTAAAGTAATGGCAAGTGTGTAGTGGGAAGTAAAGTTTTTACCAGACCCTTTCCAACACCCTTAAAAGATTCATTCTCACACTGTTTTCGTTTAAGTAAAATTTTATTGCAGTACATTCATTTATTTGATTTCTATTTTGTATATTCCTAAAAAGTAAGTTCGGGGGTTTTCATTAAAACTTTATCAACTTTTAAATTTTGAAATAAGTTAAATTAAGCTGAATATTACAAAAGATATAATACGCTACTCGCAGCCGTTACGCGGCAACGGCACGTCGCGTCTCAGTCGCTTCGCGACCACATTATTATTTGTTCATTATAATTTATTCTTACGAATTTTTATCGCCCCACTGTTGCCCCAGTTTGGCGTGTTATGGTTTTGATAACCATAACAAAGTTTCGTTTCGTTTCAAAAAAGCATTGAGCCATCATCTCACGCTCACCGTATTGAAGAAAGAACCTTTTAAGTATCCATGGGTGACGATAACACAATTAGGTTGTTTGCCAATTGCGACACTTAGGATGGTCCGAGTCAGCTGAACCGATCTCTATCGTATCAGAATGCCCACGACTTTAAGAGGCGGCTTAAAATCCGCTTTGCAGGGCCTACTTGGCTTGCTTGAGTTAATATAAATAGACGTATACTTACATTGAAGATTCACGTCAAATCGATTCTTGTTAGTTTCGTATTTTTTATATTCTATATAATGCTATTTTAATCGTTTTATATTTATTTTTTTTTACTTGTTATTTAAGTATCAGAAAGCCAAACGGAATCGATTCCCTTTCTCCCTTCTCTGCTCCCGTTATCCAAGCAACCTAATAAGTGTAATTTTATAATAAATTATTATACACTTATTATTCACAGCAAAAAGTGTAATAATAAATCAAACATCCATCTGATCAACTATTATTTATGATATTATTTTAGTTTTTTTACAATAATTAATTTTAGAGAGTATACTTTTGTATGAGTGGGTATGTCATTAACTATTTTCAAAATTACATATTTCTAATTTATGTATTATTTTATTTTTTTAACTTAGCGTTTTCTAATCAACCTTAATTTTTTTCTCTAAATGGTTTAATATATCTAGATGAAGTTGCAAAGTATTTCTTTAATAATTATTGTTTACTTAGAAACTTAAATTTTCTTACTAAATTAAATTTTAACTTCTTTATGATAATATGAAACATTATTCATTAATAAATTCATCGAATACTTATTAAGTTTGACTAATTTTCATTGCTAATTTAATATTCTTTATATTTCATTCTATTAATTCACTTATTAATATTTAACTTTTTTCCCTAAAGTTAACTTTGCTCTCTTCATTAATTTTTGTTGAAAGTTGTTTTTCTTCCATTTATTTTTATTTTTGTTTTGTTTTTATATATATTTTAAGCGAAAGAGTGAAATATATAATAGTTCATTTACATATTTATAAATGTTCTTTTTTTTAAAATATTTTCTTAAAGTTTATTTTGATTTATTTTTCCGGAAAATGATTATTGTTATTTTTCCTCACCTACTACGGTAGGTATAAAAGGAAGGATTTTGTTTTCCCTTAAGAACTAAAACCGTCCCGATTTCGTAATAATTATGTTTCATGCCCTTTTATGACGTTTTAATTATTCTGTCTGTCGTGTGTGTGTGTGTGTTTGAGTCACGCATAACTCCCGCTGTATTTACGCTATTGAGTTGACTTTGCACAAAATCAAATTTAAAGTCTACCTGTGCTCCTCGGAAAATAAAATATTTATACCGTGTTAACCTATTTGTCAGCACAAATTTAAAAAAATCGAAAACATTACCAATCGAGTAGAAATTTGACAGAAATGTATATCTATAATTGAAGCAATGGCGACCAACTAATATTGGTCAAAATTTTGAAAATGGCGAATTTAAGTATATGTTTTGTTCTTAAGTATGACAAAAGGTGGCTAATCCATCCATGAACTTAATATATAAGTATTTCCCGTATTATTTGATTAAATGAATATGCTTTATTTCTTATAGCGAATTTCCAAAGAAAAATGATATATATATATATATATATATATTATATATATATTATATATATATATATATATAATATATATATATATATATATATATATTATATATATATATATATATAATATATATATATATATATATATATATATATAGATTTTATTATTTCATTGAAATATGATATTACAAATGTCAAAAAATCTGGTACGAAGTACCTCAGAGCTTTTCATCATAAGATTCGCTACTAAAGTGATGTAGAAATTTATACAGTTTGGGTCGGAGCGGGCGGACACAGTGGTCTAACTCCCTGGTTTTAGGTGGTTCCCAAAAAAACAGGGATTAGTTGCATTAACTAAACCGCACCGAGCGCTAGTTTTCACCTTGTGCCCTTATCACTATTGTTATAAGTTTTAAATCGATACTTCTATTTATGTTTATAAAAATGTAAACAAGACAATTTTTATCTTATTCATTGACTTTTTTTCTTTTTTAGTAGCTTATAAGATATTTTTTTTAGAAAATAGGATAACGTGTGTTACGAAAGGTGTGTTATAATAAGACAACGAAGACGGAAATTAAATTTATAATTTCCCGGTTTGATGTTTGTTTACAAACATCTTTGATGTTTTGTTTACAAACATTTTGATGTTTGTCTAGAAATCATGGTTATCACGATATCAGATCTACTTAAAATTAACACAGCGTTTATATTTTTATAACATTTTATGAAAATTATACCTTTAAAATAATTAATACAATTTTTAACATTGTTAAAGACCCTTTTAAATAATTTTAGTCTTGGAATTGAAGAAATAATTATTTTATATATGGGGTACAAGGTGAACCGTCCTGTCACTAGTGGAGAAAGGGTGAACTTAAGGCAGGTACATCTAAACCAGCTTATTCCGGGGGAGTTAGACCACTGTGTCCCGCGCCCCCACCCCTACTATATGAATTTCTACATCACTTTATTCGCTACGCTCATCCCCACAATTTCGGAATCACTTCACTTAGGCCCGTATTCAGAATGATCAAAAGTTGCAAAAAAAATCTCTCCTAGGTTTTTCCTAGGTTGTTCCTAGGTTGTTCCTAGCTTTTTCCTAGCTTCTTCCTAGCTTTAGTGTCCATTTTAGAACATTTTTAACCGTCCCTAGGGCTAGGAAGAGATCTCTCCTAGGTTTCTCCTAGCCTTTTCCTAACTTTGCACCTTAAATTCTAGGAAAAGGCTAGGAAAAAGCTAGGAACAACCTAGGAAGATCCAAGGTAGGTAGAGAGGTACCTTAAATCGTCCCTAGATTGTCTCTAGTCATTTTTTGTTCTATTTTAATAATTGTTTTTGAGCTTAAAATCCGTTTTGGGTAAACAAGAGTGGTTCAGGGCGAAACATTTTTTGGTTGTCACCCCCTTATAAATTTTGGGGGTGCTGACCCCAAAAAGTCAAATTTTTTTATTGCTCCAAACAACTTCTTTTGACCTGAAACGGATTTTGAGGCAATAAAAAAAAATTTTTGGTCGGTTACCCCTTATAAATTTTGGGGGTGCTGCCCCAAAAAAATCAAAAATTTGTTTTATTGCTCCAAACAACTTCTTTTGACCTAAAACGGATTTCGAGCTAATAAAAAAACAATTTTTTGGTCGGCTCCCCCTTATAAATTTTGGGGGTGCTGCCCCCAAAAAGTCTAATTTTTTTATTGCTCCAAACAACTTCTTTTGACCTGAAACGGATTTTGAGGCAATAAAAAAAATTTTTTGGTCGGTTACCCCTTATAAATTTTGGGGGTGCTGCCCAAAAAATCAAAAATTTGTTTTATTGCTCCAAACAACTTCTTTTGACCTGAAACGGATTTTGCGCCAGTAAAAAAATGTTTTTTTGGACGTGTCCCCTAATAAATTTTGGGGGTACCACCCCCGGGAAAATTACAAAAAATTATCGGAATTTCATTTTATTAGTATCAAATGTTCAGAATATGACGCAAAGGTTTGCTCCAATATAATCTAAAGTTACTGTAAAAAATCACATATTGGTAATATGATGACCATACATACCAGACGATTAACAACATAATAATTGGGTATTCAAACTTCCAGTTGTCAACTTAGTGGGGTTGTAACGAATTTAATCGCGATAGCTCCATACGAAGCTGAGTTAATCAAAGTGATGTATTGGTGAAATGCACCAGTGCAGGGTGAAATGCACCACCCTGTATATCTTCTTCATGAGCACTATGTTAATCGTCGCGAAAGTGTGACGTCACAAAATACATATTGGCTCATATCAAAACAAAATGAAACAAAGGATCCTATTATTTATTTTTTGTGATCCTAAAGTGACCAATAGCATTGCTTTATTATGTAAACAAAGAAACGTTCTGCAACAAAACGTAACTTCCGTGACGTATTTATATTTGATATGGTCGATTATATACCCGAAGCAAATTTTTTACATTCCATTTACATTTTTTAATTTTTTGTTAAGCTATAACAAATGTTTTCCCTAAGCAATAGGCTTATGAATACTATAAAAAATACACTCAGTTCACGACGTAAAGAAAATCGTGATCTCTACGTTCACAACGTATGAACTCAGAGATGTTTAATGCTGATTTGATTAGAAAGATCAGCTAAGTAACAATCATAACGGGGATAGTAAGCATTGTTTACATTATGTTGGTAGAGTAAACATTATACTTATTGATGTATCTCCCCATTAAAATGTGGGATTCAAAACTCTGCCTTAACGTGGTAGTGTTGTATATTCCCATCTAGAATGAAGTAGAGCTGTTAACTGTTTTGAAAATCCCCGTTTTGAGCGACCGTCTTCTTGATTGCTAACCTTGCAATAAATGCTATCAAATATTATAAATGGAAAGTATCATAAACTTGATGAAACCTTATAGAAAATAAATAAAATAATATCTACTAGTGCTGAGTATATTTTATTGAATATATAATAATTACTGGAAAGGTCTAAACTAAACTAAATAATTACGGGCAAATTGGCTAACTTATAGAAGTAAACAAGACTGAAAAGTATATTATACATTTTGTTTGTTTTGTGTAGTTTTTAAACTGTTCACAATATCAACCGCTTTTAAAACGCCTAAAACGAACTAATTGCTACGTAAACTAATTTGACTTTACGTGATATGACTTTATAAATCAGTGTGAAAAATGGAAGTACCAACTTTAGGGTTTATACAACCCTATAATATGATGATTTATTTATGTCAAATATAATAATTTCTCCTATAAACTTACAATTCAAAAATGTGGCACCCATACACTCTACGAAAGTTTAACTTGTTTTTATTATCACTAACTATGTTATTGTAAAAACATTTAAATAGTACATTAATGACATATAATGATTTCTTCATAAGTGAAAATAAAATGCAAATCATTCTCTAGTTTCAAACCTCACTGGGTCAAGGTCACGCACTTTCACATTAGATATACTTTAAATAATCGGCAACTATAAATAAGTTTGTTGTCATTACAAATTTACGTATTTTAAGGGAGTTTATTCTGTGCCAGGTTTGTTTACACATCATTTGTTTATTTTTGTAGAATATCTCAATATTATTAGTTTTACGGTTCTCTACTAGGTAGCGCTAGTTGTCAAAAATGTCTGTTTACGTAAAATTGAGGTTCAAATTATTGTAAAGATAAATAATAAAATTAAGTTATAATTAACTCTAAAGTAAGTTTATATTCTATTTTTGTTATAATAACGTTTTAGCACGAATAAATTTACGTAAAATCATTCCTAGGGTTGATTTTTTAAAAGCTAGGAGAAGGCTAGGAAGAAGCTAGGAAGAAGCTAGGAACAACCTAGGAGAGATTTCAAAAACTGATTCTGAATACCGCTAGGCCTAGGAGAAAGCTAGGAACAACCTAGGAGAAGGCTAGGACAACCTAGGAGAGATTTTTTAAAATGATTCTGAATACGGGCCTAAACCTCAAAATATGGAAATCGCCTAAATTTTATTGCAATATAACATTTTTTTTTATTCCGTAATATTGATTATTAGATGCGATTATTGTATAACTAACTTATTGGTCTTATGTATAACTAACAACATGCCTGTTTAAATCTAAAATAGTTCAAAATATTAAGAATTTTCGACATTTTTGCTGAGTCATCAATGACAGGTAATTACGTAATAGAAAATTTATTCTCCGGATAACGCAACTAGACCCAATGGTTGGTCCTTGTACCAAGTTTTATTTCTCTAGGAAATAAAACACACTGGGATCTACAATGATTATAGGCTACAACTATGATAGGCTAATATAAATAAACTATTACATTTGCCTAAAAATATGATTTAAAGTCAAATTTTTAATAAAAACTAACTTTGTTATAACTAATTAGTGAAATTCACAAAGGAAATTCGTGAAATAAGTAATTCTACTAAAATATCGAAAAATGAATTTAGAGCTGTTTTTACAAAGGATAGATAGTAAAGGGTGATATAGAAGGTTTTAAAAGAGAAACAAGAGCTTATACATAGGATTACAGTGCTCTTTATAAGCTGAACAAAATACTCTAATCCTTACAATAATAACAAGTTATATCATCAACTAGCCGTTCTAACCATATCTACTTGTAATCCTTGCCATATAAATGGAATTGCTAATAATATCTAACGAAATGTAGAAACGTAAAAAGGATTTTACTTTGTATGTATGAAACCTTTTAAAATAACATTGTGATTTAAGTGGTCACATTTAAGTCATATTAATTAAAACGAAATAAAAAAGCTTGGTCGAGATTCATTAAGCGTTATTAAGTTTAAGAGAAGAGTAGTTTTAGTCTCGCTAGGCTCGACCTTAAATAAATAGTAAACTTGAGTGTGGGGGGTTGAAACTTCGGACTCGCTCTGCTTCTTCTTGAAATGACATAACTACCCTAAGCTTAAAGTGGTATTACTTCGGTATCACTGCGCGCGACCATAGAATTAATTATTTAGGAACCCAGTGACAAGGAGATAATAACTTAAGGTCAATAAAAGCTTCAAAAAAGGCCTTTAGCTTCTTGGCCGCTCCTTACTTCGGCTGTTACGCGACACGGCACTAGTTGCGGCTTCGCAGTAACCCGCGCCTCCGTGTGTGTGGCCGCTTAGCGGTTACATTGTTGTTTTCCTATATAAGTGTTTTTTCATATTTCCAGTACATATAAGTGGCATGCTGCCACGATAATAGCGAATTTTCAAACGTACAATAGTAAAAAGACGCTATTTGTTTACATAATGTTATATATGTCAATCGATAGAACCAGAACTAATCCTGATTATAAATATGCATGTCTTAACCATACATAGCAATTTTTTGAAGTTTTGTGATTTTAGAAATCTTCGCTGATATACATTATATATATATATATATATATATATATATTATATATTATATATATATATATATATATACCAATTAAATTAAAGATAAAAACTAAATAGTACGACATTTAAAGGAATAAAACTCACTTGCAAGCTTTCGAGTGCGTCTACACCCTTCAACAGGCCGAGAGAAACTGAAGTAGAAACACGTGGAAGGAAGGATAAGGACGTAGAAGGAAGGGTACTCAGGGTGTGCGCATGCGCCGACTAAACACTCTAGATACGCGCGGAATGTACTCTAAAGACACGTTAAAACTTGAACTTACGCCACAAACATAAACAAACTCTTACTAATAAAAACATAAAAAGGAAAAGGGAGTAAAGATTAAAAAAAAAAAATGAATAAATAAATAAGTAAAAAATAAAAAATATAAAAAATAAAAATAAAATATAAAATAAAAAATAAACAAAATATTTAAACAAAAATATATTATAATAACTACAATCATAGGATTTAAAATAAAAACCAAATTAAAAATCATAATGAATAAAAATAAATAAATATGAGTAAAAATAAGAAATAAAAATAAATAAATAAAAAATATATAAAAATAAATATTAATCAAAATATAATATATATATACATAAAAAAAAAAATATATATATATATAATATATATATATATATAATATATATATATATATATATATATATATATATATATATATTATATTATAAAAAAAGAAAATAAGGGCAAGAAATGGGTTATTAAAGATATACATACATACACACACACAGATATATATATATATATATATATATATATATATATATATATATATATATATATATATATATATATATATATATATATATATATATATATATATATCTGTGTGTGTATGTACCATTTATTGCCCTTATTTTCTATTTATTTATACCTTGCCAGAATTACAACTTGCTTTAGTAAACTGTTGGCAAGTTATTCGTTTCGGATATTTCAAAGCGAAAAATTAAACTTGTGAAATGTGTATGTATTTTACAATAATTAAATAAATAATAAACAATTATTCAATGCATAAAATAATGTCTCATGGAATTTAAGTTCCATCCAGTTAGTATTACAAATTCTAAGAAGACATATCATGGATATGAGATAACTAAACCAAGTATTTTGAAATTTAATAAGTAATTCATTTTTTATAAATTTTATAAATTACTATTAAAGTGATGATTAATTTATCTTTTTAATTCTCTAAAACTACAAGTAATGGTAAGGATTTCCTTATAATATAAATATAATTAATGAATAAATATACTAAATCAAAGGATCACGTCGAACAAACTTGCTTATCTGACTACGATTAATAACATTAAAATAAAACTTTTATTTAAATTTTAACTAAAACATTTTATGAGTTAACAACCTACGTACAATTAGTACTTTGTTTTACTTTAGTTTTTTTATATTTATTTATTGTAGAGCTTCGTTAAACATTATTTGCCCCACGCTCTTTAATATTTTTCTTTTAAGTGTAAATAATATTTTACTTTTCCTCATTTATATTGTAGGTATATAAGAAAATTATTTTAATTACACTGAAATTTCACCTGAATTATTAATTTTATTTTGGTATTTTTATTTAAGATTTTTTGGTAATTTTAACTAAATATTTTATTCAATCGATTTTTTTTTAAATAATCATTTAGTTAAATTGTTTTGACCATATCAGTAGAGGCTTAAAAAAGTAGGATACGGGGTACCTCGGTGGTTTTCCTCATTCGCTACGCTCATCCCCCTACTCTTCGTCAAATGCATACAAGAATATACAATTTGTCAAATGCATAGTGCTAACCCCTTCGGACTCACTTCCCTCGTCCTCAGATAGTAAATACATTCGTTTCAGTTCCTGCAAATAATACAGAATTCAGATACAGTGGTCATCCATCGTTTCATAATGAGATGAAACTTGGCACATCTTATACACACAGTCTTATACTTGGTTAAATGCGTGCCAAATCTCAATTTGATTGCATAATTTTTCCAGGTTTTATGATTCTTCGAACTTTCGAATTCAATATTGCAGGTTACGAATAGCACAATTGCAGTGGTAGACTGATTTTTGTTCGAAATATCAACTCCAGCATAAATACACTGGGCGCTACGATGATAACAGACACGTGCATACAGACCAATGTGAAAACCAATCAGGAGACCTTAAAACACCTTAAGGGTTAACATATCGGTTTCGGATTTTTTTTTGCAAACTCAATACTTTTCCTATATACCTACGGTACAAATAAGGAAAAGTAATAATCAAAACCATTGCTTTTGTTTTGTTTACTTTTAATTTCACGGTGTAGTTAGCTAATTAATTTGTTTAAAAAGGCAAGGAAAGTATACGACGTTAACTAAGAGTGTTGATAATAAGGGAGAAAATCTTGCTTGTTGCATAATTCATTGGCAAGTGTAAGACACTCTTACTTGGCTGAGAACCAGCCCGGCATACCATACTTGTGTTGTACCTTTGCCACATCACAGGGAATATTTAAGTAGAGAAGAGAAAAACATGAATAATTCTTAATGCTTTTCCTTATGTACTTTAGCATCCTTAGTAGATCCTTTATATCTACGAACACCGCAAAATAATTTTAGTAATATAAGTAGACTTAGTCCGTGTTCAAAAACACTCACGGGTTGGTCAAATAAATCAAATTTTACTAAATTATCTTAAAAGGCCCGGTATCACCGTGAAAAGAGTGGTGATAGAGATTTCTTATGTCATCGTGTTGTTGACTTGAAAGCAATTAAGCGATACTTTGTGTGATTGGCGATACTTTGAGATTATGTTGTTCAATATGACCAAAAGCCCACGTATGAACTTGAACTTTGCCTACCGGTAAGTGTTTATCTACAATAAGTTATCTTTTGTCAATCCTGGAGTGTGTAAAAATGATAAATTTAAGTTGAGCGCCAAGCTTTGTGGAGTTTGAGGGTAATGAGGAAGCAGAAATCGCTTCCTTATCTTGTAACAGAAATCCCAACTGTAGGCCCACCTATCCTTCCCTTCTCAGTTTTACATGCTATGGCACTCATGATAACTGGTTTAACCTGATTGCCGACTAGAAAAAAATGTTAATTACAAAAATCTAAAAAAAAAAAAATGCATATTTTCAAACTACGCCTTCAGCAAGCCACGTATTAAGAACTTTGTTAATAAATAATTATATCATTTTGATACTACCGAGTTTTGCAAAACATGAATAGTTGACACAATATAATTGTGCGAGAGACACCAAGGAAATTTAACAAGCAAAATGCAATGCTATATCTGGGAACTGTTCCATCATTCGACATTCGTCATTATTGATGGCTCGACATAATGTCATGTGCCACTCTGTTTCGTTACGTCTAACTCATCAGTCCAGGCTCTGTCGGCGCCCTGATGAGTTAGACGTAACGAAACAAAGTGGGACATGACATTATGTTGAGCCATCAATGATGACGAATGTCGAATGATGGAACAGTTCCCAGATGTAGCATTGCATTTTGCTTGTTACATTTCCTTGGTGTCTCATGCACAATTATATTGTGTCAATAAATAATTAGATAAATTAGTATATTTTAACAAGTTAATTTTCCAAAATTAACAACTTGGTAAACAAATGAATGTACTAAAATTGTGTATCGACTGACCATTGACAGTTAAACAAACAGCTTCAATCTGAATATGTTAGAAGACAGCCTTTCACCTCTTTCTACTTCTGTCAGTAACTGCGTGTATGATTTTAGCCCCTTAATATAAATGGAACCTTTAGAGGTTCCATGCAACACCACCTGATAGAGGTGGTGTTGCATCAGAAAAACGTTACTGGCAATAACCAAAGTGTTTGATGATGGTTATTAAAACTTAGTTTATATTTCTATTTTTCTTAAAACGCGAAATTTGTTCATTTGAAAATTAAATATATTCTAAGAAGGCTAAAGTCTTGTTATTTTCTGTTGTAGTTTTATTTTAAACTGTCCAATTCTCAATTTTCAGTTATGATCACAATCCTTTCCCAAAATATCTTAGGTTAGAAAAAATAAAAAAAAACCTTAAACATTTTGGTACTATTGAGAATATTAAATTGAAATGAAAGCTAAATTTATTATTATGTTATTTAGCATTTTATATTATTATTAATAGTGTTTTTTGATTCCCTTTATGATTAAATTATTTTTCTGTCAAATACAGTAGTTTTCTGATTATTCAATTTTGTTCTAAAGATTATAACTATTAAGATAAAACGTTAAGTATCCAACTTTTAAAAAAGAACATTTTATAATTCTTCTTTTTTAGTAATTGTATATTTTAGCGATTAATAAAAAGTAGCAAAATTAGATTAGTATATGTCCATGGAAAAAGGGGATTTATTGCTGTATAAATCGAACTTCCAACAATTTTGTTGTGCTTACGCAAATTCTTCTTATGAATGAGAATAATAATTAATTATTAAAAATGCAGTTAAGCATTTTTATAATTTTGAAAGTCATTTTACAAATTTAAATTAATGTTGCATTATTTAATCTGTATATTATAGTAAATGAGTGTGCTAGTATCTAATGTAATAGTATGAGTAAATTATATTATATACTTAAATTCAATTTTTTACTTATTTTTATCTTGCTGTAACGGAAAGGTAGGATTTTTATCTCTAAATAAGAAATATATCCTTTCCCCGGGCAGAATACTTGCTGGAGAAGATAGCGACTCAATCCGATCTCGACCCAATTACCTGCCTAGCTTCTCTTTTCGTCTTTTTATTCCGACTTACCTGTAATCTTATTGCTATTTTTATTCTTTTTATGATGCATTAAATCCTATTCTTTTACCTTTTTGTAATTTATTGATTTTGTATATCAATAAAAAACTATATTAAATTTTATCTTACCGTTATTATTATATCTGAAATACGTTTAATAAACTTGCTAAAACCTAATATCCTTGAATACGAAGACTCTAAGTTTAAACCATAATCGTTAAACCTTTTTGTAATGCTTTTGTCGGACTATGAAGGCTTTTTTCTATTGCCTGTAAACGTGAGCAAAATTGATTTGATTTACCGTTGCTTACCTCGTTAGTAGCCAATAAACCTACCTGTAATGAGCTAATAAACCCACCAGTAATAAGCCA
The DNA here is from genome assembly GCA_018340805.1 of Microvelia longipes. Lineage (NCBI taxonomy): Eukaryota > Metazoa > Arthropoda > Insecta > Hemiptera > Veliidae > Microvelia > Microvelia longipes. Next base: position 49,943,780 of record JACMZG010001863.1, on the reverse strand, counting down.
ATACACCTACTAGTAATAAACCAATAAACCCACCAGTAATAAGCCGATATACCTATTAGTAATAAACCAATAAATCTACGAGTAATAAACCAATAAACCTACCAGTAATAAACCTACCAGTAATAAGCCAATAAATCTACCAGTAATAAGCCGATATACCTATTAGTATAAACCAATAAACTACCAGTAATAAACCAATAAACCTACAGTAATTAAACTAATAACCTACTATATAAGCCAATAAACCTACCAGTAATAAGCCAATAAATCTATCAGTAATAAACCAATAAACCTTTCAGTAATAAACCTACCAGTAATAAACCTATAAACCTACTAGTAATAAGCCAATAAACCTACCAGTAATAAACCTATAAACCTACTGGTAATAAGCCAATAAACCTACCAGTAATAAGCCAATAAATCTACCAGTAATAAACCAATAAACCTACCAGTAATAAACCAATAAACCTACCAGTAATAAACCTATAAACCTACTAGTAATAAGCCAATAAACTTATCGGTAATAAACCAATAAACCCACCAGTAATAAGCCAATATACCAACTAGTAGTAAACCATGTCTTTCTCTTAGCCGTTATTTCTTTATGTTATATCTGGCACTGATGATGGCCTCATGTAAGGTTGAAACCGCTTTAAATAAAATTATTGTTTTGTGGAGAAACTCTTTTTTTTGTTCCTTTAATTATTAACTACTCCATTAGTGCTCATTTAAAATCATTGTTATAAGCCAAAAAATCAACCAGTAATAAGCCAATAAACCTACCAGTGATAAAGCTAATACCGTACTATCGCGTAGGTACAATTTTTGGGTAACTACAATAATTTGTCACTTAATATTGTGTCATTTAATTTAGGTAAAAGTAGCAATAACAATTTTGTAGTTTTGTATTTGTAAACTTTTATGTTTTAAAAACATCACTTCTCTATATGTACTTCAATTAATTACATGCTAATTTGTTATCGGAAGAGCACCGGATAAGAAAAATTTTCCATTTGAGCTTAGCGAGCTAGAAGATATACTGCAATAAAAATTATGTGTGATTCCATATTCTGAGGACGACCGAAGCGAGTTCGAATTAGTTAGGATGACCGTAGAGTATCCCTTATGTTGAGGCAAAGTTTCGAGGTACCCCGTATCAGATTTATTTAAATGAATATTAATTAAAATCATATGATACTTGTTGGCGCTGGCGTTAGTGTTATTCTATACTTTAAAATTAGTTAGTTTATTACAAAAACATGATTTCTTAAACTTTTACCCTATATATTATTCGGCTGATTGATTTCTATCAATATTCTTTAATCAACTGTGCTACATTAACATACTAAAAAGATAATATCTCAACTCATCGTATATTATGTATACTTTTACGTATTTTTTTCTGTTTTAAAACAATTAGTTAACGCTAGATCTCACACTATACCCTGGGTTTGAATAGCCAGCGAATAAAAAAGGGGTTTAATATACACAAACATGAGTTCCACTTAACATCACGAACCGCTGCACATGTCACAAACAATATAATATATACCACGGGTTTTTATATATACATGAATTATTCCGGGGTTTTTATATTCACATAATACGACTTAACATGGTCACATTATTGTATGAATAAAACTTTTTTTTACTTTACTTGTATTTTTTAATTTATAATTTTATTTATTTAAAGAGAGATATTTATGTTTTTCTTTGTAATTTATTGTTTTAGGTATAACCTTTTTTAGCATTTAAAAATTGCAAAATTGGGTTTCTTCGATTTAAAGATATAGAATTTTTGTTCCAAATTTAAGGTTTTTTTAAATTTTTTGCAACAAATTTATGTATGTATTTAAATTCTAGATGTACAACATGAGTATGCCCTAAGAAGAGGGTGGAATATAGTTTTTTGCACACATTCTTTTTTCATTATTTAGAATTTGTTCTGTGATTTTATTCGCCATAGATGACTCTGATAGTACAATTTTTACGTCCCTAGGGACGTAAAACACGTTTACGGGGCCAAGTCGCTACTTATGAAAACCTGATTTACAACTCATGTTGTAGGTAAAAATAGTTATTCCTGTATAGAGCCTAAATAATTTTATTATTCCAATTTTTTGGCTATTTAAATACTAACCTTAATGCATTTTGAATGTACAATCAAGGAGTTGCTGCTATATATCACTTCTATCATACTTTTCTTTATTTTGTTTCTTTGGTAACTTCATTGTTTAGCGAAATTTTCATATTTTATAAATTAAACGTCCAATCAAACCTAATAAATTCTTTATTTTCTATTTCATTATTTTTTTAAATATATATGTCTAGTTTAATTGATATTTCTATTATCTTTTGTTTTTATTATTAGTGTTTTAAATTAAATATTTACAAAGATTCCTTGATTTCGACACAATGGGGCAAAAAGTTCTCAAATGATTTACATTTTCAAACTATATTCTGCTCTCTTCCTGAGAATGGTTAACAATATTTTTAATTTAATATTTTTAAATTATATTCTTTTAAAATTGGAACTAATGACAAAAATTTGCACGCATTAATTTTGCAAATTTAAATTAGGAAAAGTGTTTTTGAAACTAATGATCAAATGCTTTGTGTCATTATGCATGGGACTATAGTACAATAATGCTTTATATGAACCTGTCAAAGAAAAGATATTTCAGAAATATTTGTTTTGACTTAAAATAATAAATTTTGTTCTAAAAATCAACTCAAGAGAGCAATTATTGAAATGTTTTTCTTGCCAGCCTTATCTTACTTAATATGAATCTATTTTAACCCCGATACTTGTAACAATAATTATTATTCTTTTATTCAATATAAAGATAAAAAAAAATAAACAATAATGCAGTAGAAAATGTGATGTATTATTAATTAAAACATGACATTTGTGATTTTGAATGGATTTTAAAAGTTGGATGTTATAGGGTTTTCCTTTGCATTATCTAAAATAGTTTATACGTTGTGTCTGTAATGTAATTTGAAATCCTTATCATTCGAAACATATCTATACAAACATGAAAATGTTGATAATAGAAATGCTGTGAGGGAATTCAACTATAGGTTTATTCAATCATTTCCCCTAATGAGAAGTCTTTAGATGAAAATCATATTTTATTGATAACTGTTTTGTCAACTCTGCTTTGTATGTGTTAGAAAATAAGCATGAGTTTTCTGCATATATTTTCTCGCTAAAAAGACAAAAAAAAAAACGCCCACAATTATGCAAAACGTCGCATCTTGTAAATGATGCTGTAATGTGTTCAAATTTTGTTGAAACGTTTCTTTTTAAATTTATCCTGTTTTTTGTTTATTTTGAATTAAAATGTAATTTAATGTCTATTGAAACATTTCAACAAAATTCTTTTTAAATTCCCTTAAGCTCTTACTGATTATTAATTTTCTTTTATAAAATATGTGAACAATTTATTTTGTTTATTTGATACTTGAAATGTTTTATAAAAGCTGTTATTTTATACTTCATCGAATTTTGTTTTTTGCCTGCCTTCTATACTCTGAATTTAAACAAAAATGGTTTAAATGTTTATTCTTGTCAAATTATATTTTTCTCACTGAGGAATGTTTGGAAGCGTTAGTAACAGGAATACTCTACTTAAAGATGTAAATCGAGTGTCGAGTTCGTTATTTATGAATAAAGCCGTATTTTATCATTGGTTTTATCAGCAGATCGGCAGGAGAGTTGACCTCTTAAAGACATAACCCTTTAAAGCTTTTATTGGGAAGCCCAAGGTCTCAATCTTGGGACAACAGGTAGCTTTCTTATTGTCTGCTGTGCTTTTTAGCTTATGCTTTATGATCTTTGAATGATGCTATGCCTTAGGGTATCATCTGTAGAAGGACTTTTCATTTTTATATTAATTCTTTTTGTAAGACTAAGTATATGGATCAGAAGCATATTTAATTTAAATTATTAATGTAAGATTTTTTTAAATTAATTAAAGATATAAAAGTTTATCTTTCGCTAAGCACTTAACTTTTATTTTTATCTTTTTATAAGCTTAACTTTTATTTTTCGAATATTACTTAACTTTCTTTTAACAAAAAACCTCGTTCTTGTTCAGGCGAAAAAATCGTGAATATCGTTCGAAAATATTTTATTTTTATTAATCTTTTATAATGTTTAATAAATTTAATCATATTACAAGAGTGTCAATCAATTTCGCCTATAATGTAAAATCAATTCAAAGAAGAGTTAAACATAGGGTTTCAAAAATATTTTTAAGTGTTTGATCATCTATCAAAATGATCTTGATATAACATTTTATATAAAAAGATAGGAAAAGGCTTTAAAAGGATCTTGTAAAGTGCTTCATCACGATCTGTATTCTTTACATTATCCTTTAAACACGATTAGACTTTTCCTTCTTTAGTTATAAAGCTTCCGAGAGTTATAGTTCAAATTATGTTTTTATTTTTTTATTAATTTTGATAAGACTGAAAAGTTGACAAAACATATGAATAGTTGACACAATATTACATTGAATTTGTTTGACAAAATAATGTATACAATTGCCATGTAAGGCAAAGCCTAATGGAGAAAATAATTGTATTTATAAAATATTTAAATTTAAACTTGTATATCAATTTTTAAAGAAATGCTGTCTTTAGTTAAAGCATTGCTTGAGGAAATTCCTACTACCTATCTTATAGACGTTATTTTAAAAATTTTATTCACAACACAATATTTTACATCTGTAAACTCTATGCTGATCCATTTTATAACATTTAAGTTTAATCAGTAAAGTTTATAAAAGTTCAGTAGTACTAATTCAGTAGTACTAATTCAGTAGTAGTTATAAGTATCAGCTTAAAAGTTGAAGCAAGCAGAAGTCACATTATAATTGACTTTTGGTTGCTTAAGTTATTAAAAAAAATGTTTAAATTAAATTAATTAACCAACGACAGCTTTCATACTTTAATTTAATGTTATTATGAGTTTTACATTTTTTACTTTTTTACATTTTCCCTTGATCCCTATTCTTTTCTTCTTTCTCTATATCCACTAATTATTGAACTAAGCCGTGAATCCTGAAAGATCCATAAAGAAGAAGAAGATAAGTATTAATACCTGTTGGAACTAATACCTTATTCATTCTAACTCTTTATGTAGTAAGGTACCTTTAGAAGGGTACCCTATTATTACATAATTTACTTTAATACACTTTTATAAGATGTACTATCTTTTTTCGGACAAGCAAAACTAATACTGATGCACTTTTATAAAAATACTAATACAAAATAATCCATTAGCTCCAAAAAAGAAAACATGGTACAATGACAGAACCGGCTTCTCTTTTATCTTCTTAGCGCTTTTTTTTCTTTTTATTCTTCAAGTAATATTATACTGAGACTTTTAACCTTACACTTCTTTTAGCTATAGTACCTACTTCATTTTTTTAACTTTATTGTTATTACAACACCTTTTTTTGTTTCATATTTTATATTAAAGAATAATTAAAAGAGTATAACGTAACATATTATGAAAATTACTTGACTATGTTACAAACATGTCTGTTTTTTATATTGTCTCGTTTTTAATTTAAAAAAACTGGCATTATACTTTTACATTAGTTTAAAAGTAAAGAAATGTCGCATCTTTGAAGTAGAATTAGGTTCGTTTAACTACAAAATACTCGCAAGCTAAATTCGTTTATCGAAAATTCGCTAATATTATAATGGTTCAGGCTTGGGTTTTGATATAACAGTAACCAGGTAAAAACTAGAAATAAACCTGTGGTGACAAATTAGATGAGAATTTATGTCAAATAAAAGCGAAATCTAACTTTCCAAAAAATGATTTAGAGTGACAGACTTAGAGGGAGATTTCATCTTTTATTTCTTTTATATGATGGTCTGTTTTCAGGGAATTAATAATTTCATAGACGTCTCTTTAAATTCCAATTTATATTGTAATATTGTTATATACTATAACTATTATAGTAGCTATATTGTTGTGAATGATGGTAACATGAATAAAGTTACTGAAACGTCGGCTTAGGTGGAAGTTTGTCTTTATTTACTTACCGATTACTTGAGTAAAGCTGTGGGAGAGAATTTTATATGTCTATATATATATATATATATATATATATATATATATATATATATATATATTATATATATATATATATATATATATATATATAACACATCGTGATAACACATCACGGGCTTTAATTCTGAACAGATTATAGTTGAACCCCATCGGAGAGTTTTTTTTTTAAAAACAACTTGGCGTCCAAAAGTGTTGAATATTTTAATCTTTTATAATTTTGAACATTTAATTATAACGTCAAAAATTAATTTTGTGACTAATTTAAAGTCTGCTAAGTCTAATGAAACCTCAACCACATTTATTGTTGTAATGTTCTTAAGATATTCATACTTAAAAATCAAGTTAAGTTTAATCAATTTTATCAATTGAGTGAGGCTCGTGCTTATTGAATGAAATTGGTAAACTGAAGTAGATACTTGTTGGTGGTTAGTTGAATTTATTTTTTTAAACACATGAATGTGTGTTGATGTATGTTAACTTAGCGCATTGTGTACCGAAAACCAATGCTGATATTGTACTTTATGCTGCCTTAAAACACTTTCAACTTTTTTTCATATAAACTTTTTGTATCCTAATAATGAAACTTATTAATTTTAAATTTCTTTTATTTTTGTTTCAGGTCAGTTTGTTTGAATCTTGATTGAATTTGATCTAGTCAATTGTAAGATATATTTTGACATTTTTGTGTATAAATGATATGCTTATAAGTATTAATTTAGTTTAATAATAAATTGTTATACGCTTAAAGTCTCCCGGTATTAATACTTTTGTGATCCCGTTTAAATGCTTTTAAAATTTATTTATTATAATAATAGCTCATAAAATTGACAAGACAATACAAGCTATTTATATTTATTTATTACATCTTTGGCATTTTATTGTTTAATGTGATTTTAAGAGAAAATCAAGCTTTTACTTGTTAATTTGAGCTTTGGTATTAATTGATGTTAAATAGCTATTTTTAATTTGATCGAAAACTATTTAAATTCAATTATCCTAAAAAAAAAATGCAATAGTTTAAACCCTTTTTAATTTTCCTTCCTTTAAATTTTGACTTCATTTTAACGACCATCTTATCCTAATCCTGTAAATCAATAATCATTAATATATTATTTATGTTAGAGCATTAAGATAAGACCACAAAATGTAATGGTTTCAGGTTAGAAAAGTTTTTCTCTTATTATCTGTGCTAAGCTGAAAGCTAATAGCATCCTGTCCTTAGCTCGGATTATAAGTAGACTTTTGTTTTTAAGCCTGTTTTTCAATTCCCGACCCTAGTTTTATGTTGACTTAAAAAAAAGCTTAAGTTAAATCCTATGAATCATTCAACGCTGGCTTGAAAAATGTAGGTTTTTCCTTTTGTTTCTTTTTTGTATATATTTTTCAATCTTCTCTCAGGCTTTTTTAATAAATTTTTCTATGATATGAGGAAAATCTACCCGAGGGGTTAAAAAAAGGTTTTCCACTTTTTTTGTAAAAATAAAGGTCTCATGATCCTGTAAAGGCTAAAGGATGACAGAAACTTGATGGATACTCTGCCATATTTTTTTTTCTTACAGTTTTAGATAAAGAAATTAATAATTTATAAGTATCCAGAAATAAAATATATCGCTTGGTTGTTGTTTTATCCAGTCGATTTGGTTTTTATCAATATAACACTGCACAGTGAAAATACTTTCTCTCTTATATTATTTATTTTAGCTTTTCAATATGGCTCTCCAAATTAATTTTAATGGCATAAAAAATCCAATTGTTACTCAAATAACATGTTCTGACCATTTTTTAAAATTAATTGTTTTTTTTAACCGCAATTGTTATCAATGATTGTTTCGTAAATAAAGAATTAATGGATTGTTAAAATATATTAATTATAAATAAATAATTGAAGACTGGAGTCCTTGAAAATAGTTGTAATTAAAACATATCAGACGTTTTGTGGAGTGAAAGTGAAACATTTACGAAACAATTACTAAATTAGATTCAGTGTTTAAATGTATTTTATTGCTAGTCTAGTCCTACAAACCTTCACAATATATTTATAGGGTTACTATGTAGATATTGTCAACTTTTAATTAAACATTTCTGGAGGCCCGTATGCTCGGCGAATGCCCTATGACATGCGTTTTTCCGCACTTAACAATCCCCATTTTTTTCTTTAGTTTCTGGTATATGATTATAATGTAACTATTTGTATTACTACTACCTGATCCTATTGGTTATACAACTACTATGTATATATATATATATATATATATATATATATATATATATATATATATATATATATTATATATATACACATACACACACACACACACATATATATATATATATATATATATATTATATATAATATATATATATATTATATATATATATATATATATATATATATATATTATATATATATATATACATAAACTTTGACTCCCGCCATGACACTCATCGTATCAGCGAATTGTTTAAAGGAAATACATTAAAAAATGTCTATACTAAAACTTAAAAACGTCTAACCAACACGATAAAATCATGTTGGTTGTTAGCAAAATATAAACGCTTAAATACATCCATTCCAGTTTTATATGTAATATTTAAACCTGTTTCAATCTCTCAATTCTTGAAAAGAAGCTTTTTGACTGAAATCTATAATTCAGTAAAGTCAGTCGTTTGTATGGTGTATTTGAAAATCGAAGCAAGTCAAATAAGTTAGAATATTGCATATGAACGTGATATTTAATTTAAAATCTACTATATGAAGATTTAAATTGTTAACAAATATTTTGGAATGAAAACCTAACAATAAATACTGATAAATTATTAAATACACTGAACAAACTAATGTAATCAGGAAGTAAAAACATTCTTAATAAAGCATATCCGGTCAAATGAACTAACAAAGGGAGAACAGAAACCCGACATAGGACTGTAACATAAACAATACTAAACAAAACAATCATCAACATCAATCAACATGTTTATTAAACACAACGTAAACACAACTTTATTAACTCGTTCTATTAAATAGTTTAGGCTAATCTTTCTATTTCGGTTATTTAGCTTATCTATCGTATACCTAGATAATTTTAAAATAACGTTGTATGATAAAATTTGTAATTAAATATTAAGATGCAGTTCGGTTATTGCACTTTTGGTTTGGTAATTATTGCTTTGATGTCTCGTTTCGTAACAGATTATTATTGATAACTGTTTCAGTTGATATCTGGTGTTTCGACAATATTATATTATGAATTAATATTATCCATATACCTTGGACAGTTGAAGAGGAATAGGGTCACTTTTTTAAAAATTTTATTTGAATATTATTTTAAGCTTTGTTTAGTAATTAAGGGAATGAAGAAACGAGTCTCTCCACAAATCATTAATTTATTCAAAGCGCTTTCAACCTAACATAAGGCCATCATCAGTGCCTGTACAAAAAAATAGAAACCATAAAAAAAATATTGTTTAAATTATTGTTTTGTGGAGATACTCTTTTCTTCGTTCCCTTCATTATGAACAACTCCACTGGTGCTCATTCAAAATCCTCTGTTTTGTATTTTTAGTACCTAATATAAAGTCACTATTTGAAAACTTAGTATTTGCTAATGTTGTAGTTGCAATTTCTAAGATTTTAAAAGAGATAATCATTATTATAAATTTTTATAAATCATTATTTTATTGAATGCTTTCAGCTCTAGCTTACCAATAAGTAACTAAATGATAAGTTGATAAGTAGGTTTGTGATATACTTGATATGCTTAAAATAATTTACTGCCGTAAATCAACTTTGTTTTCAGTCTAATTAAAGTTAAAATTAATTGGTTATTTAAACTTGAACTTTAAAAGTATATAAATAAATTAAAATGTGATACCTTGAAAATTTTATGGTATCACGGATATTTTTACAAAATTTATTCATAATTAGCTGATTCACTTCACCGGCTATATTTTCCTCGTTAACTCTAATTTTAGACTAAACTGGGTGAGGGAAGGATCCCTAAAAATTATTTTCTTTTCAAATGAATAAATTGAAGGTCTTATGACTTTATTTTATCTCCTGCAAATAAAAAAAATCAAATTGCAAATTTAGAAGTAATTACAACAGGGAGTGTGGGAGGAAAAAATATTCGGGTGTGAATTTTCTTATCACAGAAAAAACTTATTATCCGGTCCTATACTAGGAAAACCAAATTATATTATAAGAGTGGGTGGGAAAATTCTTTTTTCCCATTTTAGCAGCAGCTTTCTCTAGATCCACGATGTTATAAAAATGTAAGAAAAAAAAGGTAGACTGACATCCTGCTGAGGAAAATAAAATTATCTAAAAGGTGCCGTGCATACATTCTTTTTAAAACTTCATACTAAGAAGTCTTTTCTTGACATTGACATCTTGACCTTAGCAAGGTGAATAAAGTGTGATACCTTATTATACAAGGAAGCCCTTAAGCTCTCGTAAGGTCCACTACCTTTAGTGTTAGAAAATCTTAACCTTCTTAGTTTACTTTCCTTCTTGAGCCTTTTCTTTAGAAACAGGTTTTCTCAAAGTGACTTTTTTCCTTTCTTTTTCTTAAAAATTAAATAATAACTTATCTGCCAAGATTACTACTAACACATTTTTTACAAAGGTTTATCATGATAGTTGTATATTACTATTTAAACATCTTATAAGGGGGTTTATAAGAGCTTCTATTAACAGCTCTAATACTCAATTAAAGCATTTTTCCTTCACTTAATCACTTTGTTTCATACTACTTGTGTAAGTCTTAATTTTATTGTGTTCATATATAATATTTTTAATTTTTTATATACATATTTTCTTACGTTACTATGTTAAATTTTTCTCTTTTTTGTTATTACATTAATATATTTCTATGCTTATGCTCCGAGTAGAGAGCGAAATATATATAGTCGTGATGCTGTAATCGTTGCTTTTCCTTTTGTCTCTTTGTGCTTATATCCTAAACATTATATTAAAATAAGAGAAACACATGAATAATTACAGCTACCAAGCTATTATAAATTGAAGCTATAATAAATTCTTTAATTACAATTTATTAAGCTATTATAAATTTAGAAAGAACAGTAACTGAGGACAGAAGTTGTGACATACATTTACCTTATTTAATAACTTCTTTAGAATAGGTTAGTACTCTAACCGATTTATGTCATGCGGTTAAATTTTAAATAAATTCTTCCTTATCAAACTTAATCTACTGGAATAATGTTAAATACTTAAAATTGTTGTATTTAATGATAATGACCCTAAAGTTTAGGTGTGTACACTATAAATCAACTGACTTGATGATTTATATCCTATTAGATATATTATTAGTTATTTTTATGCCTATTTTGCTCTTTTGTTTTCCATTTGTCGTAAGATATGTATGGAAACTGGCTTATTAGAGTAGGTGGCAAACGCTTACCCTATATTGTCGTTATAGTAGATTAAGTAATGTTGGACTAAAAAACAGGAAATTCGTGTGTAAATTTCTTATCTTAAGACATTCTCAGCGTATAATACTTTGAGCATTTAACATCTAGATTTAATAAATGATCCTATGTCTCAATATTATAATTATAAGTCCTTATAAATTCTCGCTCTATAGCAAATAAACACATTGAATATAACAAGAATAAAGTAGGATTGGAGCGAAAGGATAAGAGTTGTTCTGTAAACCACAGACTAATTAGCTTTTTCGTAATCTAACACTGTAGCTAAATTTATTCATATCTTTGAATATTAACTCTTCTATATTACATTTTGTTATTTGCGTTGTCTTTATTTGGTTGATATTGATTTTGTTAATAATCTAATTCAACAGCATTTCCTGCTGAGAGTTATAATTAGTTTGTGGATTAAATACTATTTACTGTTAACGTAACTTGACAACATGAATGATATGTTTTGAGAGGAAAGGTGACGACATGAATTTATTGCGGTCCTGAGTAAGATGTGACTTAATTAAGATCTGTGATATTTGAAAACATGACACTGTTTATTGTTTGTGATTCGCCAGTCTGGCTTTGATCCAATAAAAGAGTATTAAAAGAAACTTATTAAAAAATAATTGCATTAATTTTTTGAAGCACATCAAGGGTAAACCCTACAGGAACCACCTTAGGTATTGGTGGCATCCGTTACGCTAAATGTAATCTAAAGTTGGTGATAATTTATTTAAAAAATATTCTCATATAAACTGAGAGTGTAACCTGGAATGTGAACCCTAGATTACCGTGGTGTCTATAGTCAGTATTAATACTGATGCCACGGAGGCGGCTTATTCAAGAATACTCGTATTATTCCTTCTAGTTTTACGAAGATTTTTGTATATGTATGTTTTAATGGATAAAATTGGTTCACTTGTGAGCTACAAATAAACTGTTTAATTTATCAAACTAAACTATAAACTTATTCCTTTGCAATTTATCTTCCTTATATTTTCATAACTTTATGTAAATCAACTTATCGCCTGTTCGCCCTTACTTTATTCACTATTATATTTTATACCAAGTCCAATACTGTATTACTATAAGAAACCCTTATCCTGAAGCTTTACAATGTTATTGCTAAACTTGCTTAGCATTTTTTAAAGTAAATCCAGATGATTATATTTTTACCCTTATAAATCAAATAGTGTATTAGTTTAAAGTTTTTCTAAGTGTTCACGAATACATGCTCTCGTGTTCTTATCTATTTTATAGCTAGTTTTTTTTATAATTTAAACTAAACTATATATTAGTTTTTAAAGTAAGATAGTGGATCAGCTATTTATGGACATTGGGTATGAAACTTGTGATCTACTTGCAGTATCTATTTTAGTTATGAGGATAAAAATAAAATCATCTGAATTTTATTTCTCAGGATTTCCTATAGCTATTTGAACTATTATGTTTTATATAAATAGTACTACTTGTATAAATAGCAGTGTCATAATTACCAGTAGTTTACCTTTAATAAATAATTAAATACAGTTGTATCTAAGATTAATATATAGAAATATAAGTAATATAATAATTATATCTAATTGTTATTGCCCTACTAGTAATGTCTAATTGTAATCTATTAATATCATACAATTATATGTGTAATGTAATGTAATATGTTAATGTAATTAATAGTCACCTAATCGTTAGTCATCTAATAGTAATCAGTAATCTAACTATTAAAGTAATGTAATAGTTATATAACTAATAGTAATCTAATAGTAATATCTAACTGTTAGTAATCTAAAAGTAATATCTAACTATTAGTAATCTAATATTAATATCTAACTATTTGTAATCTTTAATAGTTATATCTAACTATTGGTAATCTAATAGTAATATCTAACTTTTAGTAATCCAATAGTAATATCTAACAATTAGTAATCTAATAGTTATATCTAAGTATCAGTAACCTAATAGTTATATCTAACTATCAGTAATCTAATAGTTGTATCTAACAGTAATATCTAACTATTAGTAATCTAATAGTTTTATCAAATTTATCAACTAGTAATGCAAGTTAAGGCCTGGCCTGTATCTCAGAATTAGTGCTACATATAAATACTAAATTTATTTATTTGTTATTCACTACTATATGATCTAAATTAAAATTTACTAATTGATCTATCTTTTTAAAACAAACAGTGATTAAAACTTATTGATAGCGTTTTATTTATTTTTTGTCGATCACTCGTTGTGTAGAAAATCTTAATTATTTTAAGGATGAATATTTCAAGATTGTTGGATATGATTTTTTTATAGTTTTTTTAGGCAGTGTTGTGTGTTATGTATGTAACACTGACTATATTCAAAATCATGTTATTTTAATAACCTTGCCTTTATTATTTAACTATTTTGTTAACAATCAATTTTATAACCCATAAAAACTTAACTATCCAATTTAATCATTTGTTCCTTTTTATAACTTTTTAACTAACTTGCGGTAATATAAAAAAAAGTTTAAAAATAACACAAGTTTATTACTGTGAAACACACACTTAAAAACAACTATATGGAGGGAAAAAAGTGACAATAAAATTTGCTGGAATGGTCCCTGGAGAGCGATACATTTAGTAGTTTGACTCTTAGAAGGTGCTTTTAACAGAGTTAGAGCCTATTTGATATAGACTTTCCCAGAGATTCTTTCTAGTACACGACGCTAATATCTTCAGTAAACTTTATCCTAAAATAACTTTTCTACCTCCCAAAGAAAAAAAAACTTATACTAACTTACTCTGTTATGGGTTTACATTAAAAAGAGAGATAAATTAGCTGAAAATACAAGTTTAAAAAAAAGAGCTATGAAAATATATTGAGAGTTATTTTTAACAGGTTTTACTGACAGCTTAATTTATAAACTTTTGATATTCATTTTTAAGTATTTTTAAAATTTATATCAACACTTCTTTATGTCAAGCTAAATGTAAGAAATTAAATGTTTATATTTGGTCTCATTTTCTTTATTCTATACGTTTTAGGTTTTATTACGTTTTATTTACGTAAAATAATGGGTAAAATAAGTTCATGCGTGTCAATAAATACTAATAATAATAATTATATATTTCTTAAAAATATAATTTTTTAAATTGGGGTTTGTTAAAATTTTATCAATTAAAAGAGAAAAACGTATACAGGTTCTCGAACAAAGGGGATGACACACTAAGTTGATGTGCCATATAATTAAGTAACCATCGAGAACTCGAAAGGGAACGATTCCATCACAAAACACATGTCAAAAATAAACTGTACATGTACAATGTACATGCTTGGAACAAACTGCGCATGCTTGCAATCAGTTCATTAACTGCGCCGGTCCTAAATTTAGAGGCAATTTTACTTTCTGATGGTTTCATATTGTTATGCTTTTTGAGTTTATAAACAAATCGTATAAAGTAATATATTTTCTTTTTTTATTGTCTTATAATTGACATACCTTATACTAAAGTAAAGATAACTAAAATCACAACAAACTTCGAACAAGAAGCACGGGAGAAAGATGGGAAGCAAACTTACCTTATCCTTGCTACATATCCTGCGTTTGGGATAGGGGTAGGAAGTGGATTTTTCTTTTTCTTTCTCGGATCGAAATGGAACTTGGTACGAAAATCAATCTTGTTAATGTCCCGAACCCTATTGTTTATAAAATGTGTGTGACGTCATTAACCCACAATAATGGCCCCAAAAAATTTAAAAAATTACAAATCTCTACACGTGTTTAGATCGGGTCGACATTTTTACGTATGTTCTACTATATACATTTTAAAAACATACGAAGTCACATTTCACCATCATAATTAGTTCTGGTTTTATTGAATGACATCATAATTTAAATAAATCACGTTTTTTGACTAATACATTTGAAAATTTCCTTTTATCGCGGCAGTATGCCACTAATATAAACTATTAATATGACGAACTGATACAGGACTACAACGGGAATTATACGCCTAATTCACAGAAGAGGCGTAAGTTTCTATACCTTTAACTAGATTCAACTCGAGCCTCATTACTAGACTAAGTTTTTCTGGTCTCGAAACTATAAGGCAGAAAAATACATAATTATATTTTATGTAAGCTACTAATGAGAGTAGCCTAATTCCAGGTTCATTTAGGATTAGGGTCTATTCAGGAATACCTGACATGGCACAAGTTCGGAACCACAGGCTTAAAGTCCCTTTCTAAGGACGGCACATGTTTGGATTCCCAAACCTCACTTAAAAAACCTAGGGGCCCTGATCAGGATTGGAATACGTACTTTCTGGGTGGCAGGTATATGTGCTAAAACCATCTGTACCCCATGATCTATTAACATATGTAACTAATTTATCTAATAATTTAGTGTTGCAGAAGTTGCTTTATGTTGGTTACAATATGTATTCAAAGCCGTAATATGCTTAAGAATTTAATACTTTAATTTCCTTCATTCTATTAATTTACGTATCAAATTTTAATCTCATAAGTCGATTATAATTTTTAAAATAAAACGTAGGCGTTTTCATTCCAATACAAACTAATTACAAATTCGTTACCCCTTGTCACATTTGGACAGTGGCTTTTAGAATCCAAAAATTCTCATGTTTAGACATGCGTATCTAAAATGGACAAGCCAAGTTCTTATCTTTTAAAAGAACATTATAAATATATCTTAAGTAAAACATCTTTGACAGTTAAAAAAAATATCATAATGACTAATTCCATAAAATAAGATTAACTTTTGTGAAAGAAGTTCTTATGAAAAGGGAACTTGTCCTGTCTAATATATTATATTACTGCTTTTTTAAAATTTTATTTGAAGAGTTTAAAACCTCCCGTACATTACCATGAATCTCTCAGTAGATATAATCTCCGACGCTCATACCGTCAATATCCCCTGTCCGCCCTTTTTTGTACTAAAAAATCAAAAAAGGTCTAACTCCTACTGCTCTTACATAAATTTTATTTTTTCGACAATTCTTTAGAAATAAGATATAAAAAAGTGAGTATCTTTTAATGACTTTTTTTATTATTATTTATTTGAGCTTGTTATAGTTAATTATTTGTTATTTTAATGTAATGTTTAAAAATTATTTTATTACTCAAAAATAATTTTCGTCAATTTTTAAGTATATAAATCTTATAGTTGTAAATGTTCAAGTGATTTGTGGTTCTTATATTTTTTTTCACTGTTATTCCTTTTATTTTTTTTTATTTCTTTTGTATTTTATGAATTATGTCAAGAATATTTATTGGTTTTTTAATTTTAACTTTTATTAATAATAATTTCCAAGGTTTTCTATGAAAGCTTTGGGTTCATTTTTATTATTTTTTTAAGATAATAATTTCAAAATAATAAAATAGTAATATATTTTAATGACAAGGGAATTTCCGAATTATTGCGTTACGATTTCAAATGATACATGCTCTTAAAACACGGTTAGAGGAATAATTCATTTATGTCTTGAACTTTGTCGGAATGTTACAGTTAATATTAACAATAAGTTATAATATGCACAATTTGTTCGTTTTTGTTAGAAAACGTCGATTTAGTTAGAAAATTTAGAGCAATAGCCCGTCGTTTTAGGTTCAGTTTGTAGGTTCTAAATTTATTTATTAATTTGAATTGAATTAAATTTTAAAGTTATAATTAAGAAAAAATATGGGAATTTAATTATAAATTTAATTGATTTATAAATTTTATTTATTATTTAAGCAATCATTAAAGTAATAAAATGAGTGTAGTAATTAAAAAAATCATTAAAGTAATAAATTAAAAAAGTAATGAGATTGGGGTGGGTCATAGTTAAGGGAGGTGGCGTCACTAAAAAGGGTGGATCATTTCAGATCTGCCAAAGTTAAATCCTTAAAATATAGGAAACAAATTATCCTGGATTTTCTAAAATTGTTTCTACCCCCAGCAGTTTACCACAGTTTACTGAATTACCATTATTAATGTGGTAACTATTACCCAAAATATAGTAATTTGTTTCCGATATTGTTAACTTTGAAAAATAAATATGTGCAATTTGCTAAAGAATATAATATATATATATATATATATATATATATATATATATATATATAATATATATATATATATATATTATATAATATTATATAATATATATATATAGTGTGTGTGTGTGTGTGGTGTGTGTGTGTGTGTTGTATGTGTGTATTAAATAAATACACCGATTATTTAAGTATATCTTTTATTATTTTTTGTGGTATTTTAAACAAATGAAACGAACACAATCACTAACAACAATGAACTAAAATGTACAAAAAATCGGATCTACAACTAGAGAGTATATTTGACTTCTAAGACAGGTATTTTAGTTTATCAATAGAGTTTTTGAGAATCATTCTAATACTAGCTGACATCGGTAATATTTAATTTTAATACCTTATTGCTTTATTTGACTTTATCTTTAATTTTTTCTGTGTAAAATTAATTTATCATTCTGTCCTTCGATTTTTCATATCCATTGTTCAATTAGAACAAAAACAAATGACTAAATTGATTTATTCACACGTATGGATTGTTTATTGCTCATTCCTATAAATCAAAGACTATTTATCTTCTAACTTGTTAACAATAGACAAATTAGGAACAAAAAACCTTAATAGGAATGACGCTAAGTATGGTGTTTTTTAAAAAATTATATAACAAGTACTTGTCAATGGGAGTGGTATTAGTGACAGATGTGGTCTCTACGTGCTAGTATGCGTGTTAAGTCTTTCAATGAATGGCTAATTCACATATGTTGACATACAATCCAACCCCTATGTGTATGGTCATGGTTTAAATGTTTTTGTGTTTCACAGAGTTATCTCCCGTAGGACAGTTTTTGTTCTCCCTTAAAAGCAACTATGTGTTGATTTTTCATGATTATTGATTTGTTTTGTTCTTCTAGAAAAGCAATGAAATAGAAAGAGATACAAACAGTGTGTAAAGGAGAGTTTTAGTCTCAATGCTTTATCATTGTCAAATTTGTCTCCTTTTGTCCTATCTGTGGATACAGCAATTCTTGCCATGAAACAAGTCATTTCGAATTATTCTCGAATTGAAAACAAAATTTGAGAATATCCTTTTATTACAGTTTAGTAATTATTATTAATCCCTTTAATGTATTTTTAGGCAACAATGTTATAATACAACTTATTTTTGCCACTAGTACAACTGTATAACTTAAACCGTAGTACAACCGTAAAAAAACACAGTGCCTCTTGATTTTTCGAAATTTCATAGAAAATATGAGCTAACGAATTTGGGATCATAAAAAGGGCACGCATGTAGTCATTGATCAGACGTATGTGCCAATTTTCATCTCATTAACAGATGAGTCATGACAGATAAAATATAGGCCAATTTTCATCTCATTAACAGCATTACTTCAATTTTTATTGAATGACTTGTAAAAAATTGTAAAACATCGAATTTTATTTGATATTCAGTACAAGTGTATCCCTTTTTATAATAATTAATTATACTGATTAATTTTACAGCCTTAAGTAGATAAACGTTACCGTAAATAATACAAGGAGCTGAAAATATATCATGTACTGATGTTTATTTAGCGTTTGTCAACTCTCCTATATTAATGATTCTTCCATTTATGTGTTTTATTGAGTTTCAATTATTTATGTAAATAACAGGTTGCGTGACTTGGTGGTGTCAATAATGACAGATTGGCTTGTATTTAATGTCAATAATGATACAAACCAGACAACTATTACTGACAATTATTTTTTGATTAATCTTATTGACGTTAATAGTCAATAAATAAAGTATTTGTTATGTTCTTTCTTTTGTTTAATAATCATACTTTAAAATGTATTTTTTAGAGAATTTTCATCGTAAATGATTTTATATTGTTAAATAATATATTATGGTAAAAGTATGTTTTGATCAGTATTCAACAAGTAGGTATATACATTTTCAAATTATTTAGTATTGAGTTCAACAGGGGTTAAATATAGTAGGGTTAAGTTCATCTCATGTTCTTCTCGCAAGGTTAAAAGGTGTAAAATGTGCTATTGCTCCGTTTTGAGTGCGTAGAGAGCTTGAAAATCGTTGACCTGTAGTTCAAATCTGTTGTTCTTTAGCTTTATCGAATGCAATAAAGTAATTAAATGACAGAATTTAAGAACTTGATTTTAAGAATGACTTATTCCTTTATATTATGAACAAAGGAAATAATCTTAAATTATTTGAGTTTAAGTAAGACTTATTCCTTTATATTATGAAACTAGGAATTAATCTTAAATTATTTCAGTTTAAGTAAGACTTATTCCTTTATATTATGAAAATAGGAATTAATCTTAAATTATTTCAGTTTAAGTAAGACTAATTCCTTTATATCATGAAAATAGGAATTAAGCTTAAATTATTTGAGTCTAAGTAAGACTAATTCCTTTATATTATGAACATAGGAATTAAGCTTAAATTATTTGTGTCTAAGTAAGACTTATTCCTTTATGATATAAACATCAAATAAATTTTAATTATTATTTGAGTTTAAGTATGACTTATTCCTTAATATATTTGAACATAGGAATTAAACCTTATTATTCTTGTATTATATATTATAATTATAACATTTTTGTAATATATTTACAATATGTATTATATTCATATATAATATGAGCATAGGAATGAATCCTACTTAATTTTTGAGTTTAAGCATGACTTATTCCTTAATATTGTAAACCTAGGAATAAATGTTAATTATTGTTTGAGTTTAAGTATTACTTAATTCTTTATATGATAAATATAGGAATAAATTTTAATTATTATTTGAGTTTAAGTAAGACTTATTTCTATGATATTAGCATACTATTAAATTTTACTTAATTTCAACTAATCTAAATAGTAATCGTAACACTATTAATATTGATTTCATATGATAGACTTTTAAGTGAATATTAAAAATCACTTGTTTTGGTTTTTTATTTACCATTTACTTTATCTATTTTATTAAAAATTATAAAATTATTTAAATTACTAAATAAATTGATAATTAAGGTGTTAATTAAGCCTCGAATCTGATGGCAAATATAATAATTAGTAAAAGTTAGTATAATATATTAATGTCGATAATATGAGGAACAACAAAATAAGTTATACTATTTATGGTAATATTCTAAAAAGTGTAAGTGATACTTTAAAAATATCCCTGTAAAAACTACTCATAACTAATACTTAGTTTACTTTTCAGTAAACTAAGTTAAATCATATGTGAGACGTTAGCACCGGTATTCCATGTTATATGGATTTAAATATAGGTCTTTCCCATAAATATAGTTTAAAGTATATAATGATAATAAAACCGGGTTTCAACCAAATAAAGTTCATCCTCATTGCTGGTGAGAAGAATTTTTTTATTGTTTTATTATAGATATATTAGAGATTCTAGATATATATTATAGATATATTACAAAGTCTACTTATAGAGAATATATTACATGCGAGACAAATGTAATTTGTCATATGTAATTTCTTCTTGACTCTAAAAGAAAAAATACTATCTTCTCACCGGTACTGAGGATGACCCTTATTTAGAAAGTCGGTTTTACTATCATTATATGCTTAAAACAATATTTATGGATAGACCTTTATATACATTCTTATAAGTTAAACAAGGCGATCTTACATTGAGAACAAATGCTGTTGTTTCCCAGAGTTGCCCAGAGTTCTGTTTCATAAAATCAAAACTTACAATGAATATGGTTAAATTAATAACTTTAAAAATAAGAGCAAGTTCTAATATAATTTTGTATATATAAAATTATAATCTTTATAAACAAGAGTCTTTACGTCTTTAAAATAAATACATTCTTAGAGGCATAGACTGGGTTGCCTTCAGCAGGGGGGCATTATATATATATAATATATATATAAATATAAAATTATATATAAATATATATATAATATATATATATATATATATATATATATAATATATATAATATATAATATATTATATATACAAACAATTAAAAATAGGTTTCTGTTTTGTTTAAAACAAAACAAACTTAAAATAGAATTCAAAACTAGTTTTATTCAAATAGACTTAAAGAATAGAACAAAGTACAAATTATTATTAAACTGAACTAAATATGGCGGATATTTTAGTTTTTATTTTACTAATAATATCAACACAAAGTTAATATGTGGCACTAATAACACAAATTTTTTAAGACAGAAGTTACCTTTAAGCTCTAAATTATTAAAATTATAAAATTAATTAATTATTTTTATGAAATTAAAATTAACATAAATTTCATAAAGTTATTTAAAAAATGCTTTTCCTTGCCTGAACTATAGTTTTTATATAATTTTGCAACAACCCTGCTACGGCTAGGGGTTTTTTTACTATGGAATACAAATATTTTCTATTGAAATTTCGCTGAAACACTTGCATTGCCCTGTATATCGTATTCTACTCTTCTATCAATGTTAACGTTAATATTAATATTATGTTTTAAAGAAGTAATTAAGGTGTTGCAATAAAGGTCGTTCTTACTTAGGTTTACAAATTAATACTTTTATGATGCTTCTCTTGCTTTTCATTTCTTGAATAGATAAAAATCTTATTATAATAAACAGAACTATTTGTATTCTCAAAGCATACTAATTGTAAACCTAACTATTAAAAGAAAACGAGATTTTTAGTTAAACTATAACCATATAATTTGTATTTAATTTTTAGTGAGGTTTATTTTAGGATTTCTTAAGGTTGTTTAGTAAGAGCTAGATGGTCCATGCTTTAGAGTGGGGGGAGATGTAACTTGTGACGTCATATTACTCCTCTTCCTTTAGATTTTGCCTTTTCCTATAGACTTGCTTTAATTTATTTTTAGATGTGTACTGCATAATTTAAAAGAGCTTCTTTATTTTATATTTCCTTATTTTATAAAATGCTTAATGGTTAAATTTGTTTGGTTTTGCTTTTGATATCTTTTTTAAAATTACTGTTTTGAAACTATTGCTGTTTGTATATCCTTAGAGTGAGCGTGAATGGACTCCATTATAAATAATGAAAGAAAAGAAGTCTCCCCTTAAAGTAAAACTTTATTGACAAATTGCTTTCAACCTTACTAGAGGCCATCATCAGTGCAAACCTAACAATTAAACAAAGAAAATAAGTAAAACACCAAAAATTACTTAACAAATGATGAGCAAAAGTATGAAAAGAAGACAAAAATAAAATAAGCAAAAATAACTACCGTTGAGATGTAAAGAAGAAGAGAAGTGAGTCCATGATTTCTATTAGATATGAGAGTCAGACTGACAGTAGGAGGCGATGGCGCTTGTAGCATTGCTCTCAGAAGGGGGGATGATTCTCCTCTCTCATTTATGTTTAGATCGCCAACTCTATTCTGACTCCTTTCAATCTCCAATTTTTCCAAAAAGTCCATTTTCCGATCTTTGTTCACTAAATGAAGACAACCGACTTTAGGAGGGCCATTAAAATGATTTTCAGCTAACAAATGTTGATAAAATTTGCTGTTCGTTCTAGATTGATGTTTCCGCGCCCTCGTGATTATGTTCCTCCCTGTTTGACCTAAATATTCCACTTGGCATATGCCACATTGCACCATGTAAACACCACTTCTGTATAAAGGCGGTACAGGGTCTTTTACGCCGCTTAAAAGGTTTCTTAAGGTCCTGTTACAAGAAAAGCTTACCCTAACATTATTCCTTTCAAGAACAGATGCAATGCGCTGTGAAATAGTTATATACAGAAATGGTATTTACATGGTGCAGTGTGGCGTATGCCAAGTGGAATATTTGTGGAGAGACTTCTTTTCTTTTATTATATATTGCTGTTTGGGTACGAAAGTAAAGAGTTTGGAAGAGAGGGAAAAGCGCTAAATATCAATGTGTGGCGCAATCTGATAAGTAATTAAATTTGTTTTTCTCTAATGATGACTTTACTTTGGATATTTTACATAAAGCCAAGTATTTATCTATTTTTTAGAGGGCTGGAAATAGGAGTGAGGAACGTCCTTTTCATGTTTTGTGTTGAAATTCAATTAGATTGACTTGTTGTATTCTATTTAAGTCTTTTGTTGTTTTATAAAGTTGTTATGTTGTTCTGTATTATTATTCTTGGCAGAGCATCTTGCTACTTGGACGCATCAGGGCATAGCATCCCTTTGATTTACGGTTTCATGCCTGGATACCTTCGGTACCTTCCCTGTAAAAAACAATTCATACCAAGGGGAGAGAAAGATTCGACTGTAGAGTTATTTTTCATTTTTATCCCGTTTCGAGGGATCTCATTCATAACCCCAGCATCACTACTCTCGTCTATTGTTCGTTTACGTAATTCATACTTGACTAAGTATGTCAAGTAATTACTTTAAAACTATGGAACTTAAAATTGATAAAATTTTAATTTAGTTACAATTTTATATTAAACAAGTGAAATTGTAAAAAGAACTGTTTAAATCCCTTCTGTCTTCTTGCTAACCTTGGAATTGTAGTTGTCAATTATTCTAAATATTCCTATGAACAGTATTATTGTTATATAGACCTTTTGTTTACCTCCGTCAGAGAGCGGTACAGTCGAATTAACCTCCCTTTTCTTTCCGAGTGTTGTATTTCACCGGACACCCCAACAATTCATCACTCAGATTTTTTATAAAAGCAATTTTTACTGTCTATTTCTCTTTTAGTAATAATTATATTTTATTTTTAATGAACATTTTCTTCATAGTTAATTAAGTTGTGTCCCATTATTGTTTGTATCTTGTTTACAAAACTCCTATAGACATAGACTCGTCGTAAAAGATAACGATTTATATCCTTCTCACCTTCTGTTGTATTTGAAAAAATATACTTATATAATCAAGTAATCATACATTTTAAATTTATTTAATACCTTATCATTTAGCGTCCACATCCTTTTTTATTAATTCATTTATTGAGTAATTTCGAAAAATTAATTTAATTAATTAATTTATACTTCTTACCGATTACTTGATTTTAACCATGTGTAGATAAATTGGTGAAATACCGGACTAAAACGTAAATGTTTTGTTTTCACTAAAAGAATCGTCGAACTCCATGAAAATGTATTAATTAATCAAATTAATTGTGCACTTACCATGAAACGTAATTTTTGGGTTGAGTAAAAACTTTCGTGTGCTTAAATTTCTTTGCTTATAATTTTAATAACCTCTCTCAAGAAAAATTATTAATTGGCTTTCCAATCAATAACTAAAATTTACATCACTGTTGAAAAAAATGTTCTGGTAATGTATTTAAAAGAAATACACGCTTGTATGTAATAAAGCTTATAATTTTCTTAAAAGCTGAAGGATCACAGCTATTTAACAATTAAATGACTGTCAAAGTTGTAACGAAACTTGTTAGCTCCTGATGTAAACAGCTGATTTTCATTTGGTGTATTTTGTTTTTTATCTAATTACCTTTTAAAACCTTTACTTATTGAAATAAGCATGTAAAATAAAATAATGTAATAAAATTGCATTGTAATGTAATTGAAATATAATGAATTCCTTGTAAGGTGTGCTTTCTGATCAATACGTCTGCAGTTCATTAAAAATTTATAACCTTTATTTTAAAACTAATTAAAAGTTGTATACTACTTTTTTTTAAAAATATTGATGACATTTTAAGTTTTATTAGTGAATATTTGACGGCTGTTTAAATATTTATGTATCCGAAATAAAACATGTATGGTAAGAACATTTTAATGTATCATCACCTGACCTGAATATTGAAAAAATTTAATCTTATTTAAGTCCTCAAAATGTTAACACACATTTTAGACAGTTTTTGTGCACATAAATAAATAGTTTTGTACAATTTACCTATTGAATCAAAGCGGAAATCAAGCTCACCCCTCTCCCGGCCTAATTCACCTGTTTGTTAGTACAAAATTAAAAGTCATCATTCTTCACTTTGTAATTATTATATTATACTAATATCATTTACTATTTTAAACCGTATTTTAATAAGGTCTTCTATTGATTTTTATTGCTATATCATTTGTAAAATGAGTAATGGTACGATTATAATTTACGTTAGTTGTAGAAAAAATTTATCAGCGTGGTGTGAGATTTTATCTGTGATATTTGGCTCCCTCGGCTTGTCCTCGGTTGCCAAAAATGTAATTAACATTTTAGCCAGCCTCGGGAGCTCACTGATTTACTATTTTATGGTCAAGCTTTTCTTGCTTTGAGGCCTTGAGATCATCAAGTATGCTCTTACAGAATTGACCTTTAGATGAAAAACTCTATTTCCTCTCTTGTTTTGTGAATAACTAACTAGCTGTCTAAATTTATTTATCTAAATTTAATTTTCTTTTTTTTTCGAATTCAATTTTAGACACCCACTTAAAGCTTTTGTTGAAAAAAATGTATTTATCAATTATTATATTTCTTTATTCTCTTGAAATAAAATTTTGATAAACATTTTATGTTAGTTTAGGAAAAACATAAACATGTAAGGACAGAATATGGAACTATATATTTTAAATGTTATTCTTAAATTACAATTTCTTTATATAAATTATAGCTGTACTTTTGAAACAATACCCGAAGTAAAAAAATAAGTAAAAAATGACTAGTAATATAAACCTGATATAATTTTTTACTAGATCCTTTGAAGTTTTTTCCTCAATACTATCTCGTTATTTTTTTCGCAAAAATTTTATAAAAAATTAATTTCATGGTTCAATCGCTTTTTTTTAATTCCACCCTCCTTCGCTTCATTTGATGTACCAAAGCTTTTCTTTAAAAGAACTTCCTCACTCTACGCTTTTTTGGAAAAACCCCGCTTTTCAATTTTTTTGGGTCATCTATAAAATATAATAATTATTTGCTAACTTTTTTTAATTACTTTTTTAATCGATAATATTTTATATTTTCGGTGATACTTTAATCTTCTTTTGAGTCGTATTAATAATTAATTTCTTGTAAAACTTGTTTAATGAATCCCCCTTCCTATTTGTTTTTTGTTTAATATATTCCTTAATATTATTATTATTATTATTCAATTATTGTTTTATCACCATGTATAAATATTACTATAGGTATTCAATTACATTTAATTTGAAAATGTATTTTTGAAAATTGACAGCGAAGTACCTAATTTACTGTCCTTTATGTCCTATAAAAGTGACATTTTATTACCTTCAAAATATAACTTATTTCTACTTAAAAAAAGTATAAAAAGTTAGTACTTCTCTAGTAAACAAACAAGACTTAATTTTAGATTCTTAAGTCCGTAAATATGTAAAATATTTGTGTCATTATAAAATATCAATAATGTTTATTGCATGTGTTCTAAAAAAATAAAAAAAGTATTCGCAAAATCTAGGAGTGTATTTGACTCACTTTTTCTTGCCAATAAACTAATTTCCAAAGCAATAAATTGCTGCTTTATTGCTCTTATTGTCAAGGATTTAGAAAAATTAATAATTTCATTCCTAGAAAGTAAAAGAGTGAAAAATAAAACTTAATTCCGAGTCTGATATATAGAGAAAAAATTAACTAGCAGACGTAATATACCTTTATTTATTTTTATTTATTTTATAATATACCTTTAGTTGCCTTGGTAACCTGTTTTAAATTTTTCCTCCGCATTTCCTCTTTAGCTCAGTCGTTAGCTAGCTAGGCTCTTAAAATGAAGATTACTTGTTCAATCCTCACTGGGGACGCACAGTTTTTACTTTTCCTCATGTATACCACATATAACGCTTACCTCAAAAAAGTTAAGCATCGTCGGGCGCGGTTAGTGTCTAGATGTGTGACCGCTGGGAATCAAACGAATGTATTTACTATCTGAAGACGAGCGAAGCCAGTCCGAAGAGGTTTGCAATGTAAATTTGGCCAATTGTTCACGAGCAAATTCTGAGGACGAGCTAAGCTAGTCTGAAGTAGGAAAGATGAGCGCAGCGAATCCAATGTTTTGAGGAAAAGTTCCGCGGTGTCCCGTATTTTATTTTTACTTTTCCTCATTTATGCAGTAGGTATATAAGAAAAGTATTGTTGTTGCAAAAAAATCCGAAACCGGGATGATACCGGAATTATCCGTTTCAGGCGTTTTTAAGGCCTACTGAGTGGTTTTCGCAAAGTTTTCTGTCGATATGTGTGTGTGTGTTGTGTGTCCGTTATCATCGTAGCGTCCATTGAATTTATGCTAGAGAGTTAAATTCAGTATAAAATATCAGATTGAGATTTGGCACGCATGCAGCCATGTACAAGATTAACATATGTACCAAGTTTCATCTTATTATTAGCATTAGTTCAATGTTTATCAAATGACTTGTGTACGTTTTTTTAAATAAAATCTTAAAAATTGTAAAAATAATCCAAGTGAGTACTTGGTTTATCTCAGCTTTGCCTCGTGAGTAACAGGATGGTTCCTAAACATGACCTGAAAATTAAATAAATCTCTTGGCAAGCTTCGGAATTGAAATTATTGTTCTTTCAGCTTTGGCGTTAAGAATTGACTTGAGTACCTGTGGAGCACAAACTTAATTTTCTGCCTAGATAAGTTAAGAACTACAAACATAATTTTAAAGAAGAGTAACATTACATTTAAGTTTATCATTACTAATTTTTTTGTTTGACTTTTTACAATTTACAGAAATGTATATTATGTAAATTACAGGATTTATTTATTTAAATTAAATTCACAAGTTCTCCACGTTAAACATGAACTACTGTAGAAATAATATTTCCTGTAGTAATGTCTATGTCTACATTATGGACAATTATCTACTTATGTTAATTATTCTTCTGTGCCGTTATGAAAGCCTCAAAACGGATAAATAAATTATCCTTGAACACATTTTGACCCTTGTTTATTTATTTTCTGATAGTTGGTTTGTATCATTTAATAGCGAGTAAGTTTAACCTGGTTCGATATTCCTGTGTATTTAGTATTTTATGTTTCTAAAGAGTGACGGGTGTGGGTTAATTCTTCTTTTTAACCTGCATTTTAATTAGGATTTTAACTTCAGAGGTTTTAGAGGTCATTTATTTAATTAAATTTTCCATAATAAAATGACACTTGCTGATTATGTAAAAATTGAGTCTGCATTATTCATAAAAGTTGAATTAATATGGTTGATTAAATATCTGTTTAACATTTTTAATTGAATTCTCTGTGTTGTTTGTCATAAATAAGAGAGTTCTTGAATGCATTTTTTATCTCCAATCATGCAAATTGAAAATACAGGAGGGTGATAAAATGCAAGGAAAAATGAAAAATCAAGAAAATTAATATAAGGGTCCAATTCAAAAGCGATTTATAAGTTGAGAAAAAAAAGATAATTGTATTAAATATATGAAATTGGGTAGCATTAGAGAGCCGTTGCACCCTTCTGAACGAGGTTCATAGATACCAAGTGGGATAAGAAGCAAGGCTCTAGAGGTAGACGGGAATGCCTCGGTTGAATACAGATAAGGCAATCTGCCCTTACAAGGAATAACTGAAGAAGGAAAAGGGCTTACTACAGCTTGATTACAGGAGGGAATTCAAAACTCCTATATAGGTACTATGAGACAGAGTGTATTCACTATATGTAAGGTTCAACAAAAACCTTAATCCAGTGACACTCTAGATTTTAGCTAAAAATTCACTTTGTTTCGGAGAAATTTTACCCTTTAACGAAATTTCTCTTTTTTATAACTTTCTCTCCTCTTTTTAATAGCAATTTAAAAGCAATTGGGAAACACCTGGGAGTTAAGGTGGAGCATACTCCCTCTAGGCATCTCTAGCCTGTTACTATCATAAAATACCAGGGTGTTCGTTAATTGGGTCTCCCTACATTCGACGAAAGACTCTAGGGGTTATGACTTCATTATTACATTTTTTTAACACAACCTAGAATGAAAAATAGATATTTTTTAAATGAATCACTGTTACTTTAAAGAATTAATTAAATTATTTGTTTTAAATAACTTTATTAATATTTGATAAATAAATATACACACACTCTTATATCATGAATATGCTTCTAGTTATGTAGTGAGATATAGTTACCTTTTGAATATATGCTTATCTCTTCTTAGTGCTCATCTTATGTAGTAGGGAGAATGTAACACCAGCACCTGTGCTGGGAAATTGCCCTAATAACATGCTCTTGGTGACTAGGCGCCATCATAATGTCACGCATTTGATAACTGAAGCCTTAAAGGAAAAAAGAGATATATTTGTTATGACGAGGTATATGCCATAGACTCGGATGGATCTCCAAAAGTATTCCGACATGATTCCGTTTCATCCAAGCAAAAAAACCGCTTTAATAGTCGATCCTACCATAAGGTATACCTTATAAAACAAACCTTTCTTTTTATAAAACGAATGATCCGGAACAAGCCGAGGAGGTTCATAAAGAGAAAAGTAACATATATGGGAAATATGTAGATTATTATAAAGAAAAAAATTGAGAAGCTCACGGAGAAAGAGAACAAAAAATTTACGGACTTTGGTTTAGTTCTAGAGGAACCATTCCACTAAAAATAAATTATTTTTCGACAAGATCGGCATCGATCAAAATTTTTTTAGACTCCTAGGTGACAATATGATTTTAAAACTCACTAGGTATTATAAATAACCATATTTAATGATATTTTATGCTTGTAGTTTTATTTAGATGTAAATATGTAAAATTTTAAAACTTAAATGTAATTATTTACATTATCTAATATAAATAAATAAATAAATAAACCATTTATTTGCACTTATACATAATAACACAATTAAACATACAAAGATAAGTAAAATTTGTGCAAAGTCGGCGCTAAGCCGTGGTGCCCATAAATGGGAAAAATCGGTTGATACAGGTATTATATATATTTTTTTTTAATCTTGGATTACTTTTTTTTACATCATCTAATATAATTATGTATAAATTTATGATTTGATAAAAAATTGTCTTTAAGATAGATTAAGAATTCTGTGTGTTTCAGCAATCCTTTAAAGAAGGACAGCTTGCTTTTATAATGTAAATTTTTATGAATAAAGTGTTTCTCTCTGCAATCATGGGAACCCGCACTAATCTTAATCAAATTTAATCTTTGGTTGCAAAAATGGTTCTGTACGAATCCATAGGATATTGGACCGAGTCGTAGACCTCCGTGTCAGAATTATTAATTATTTAAATTAAATAATTCATTAAATTGCACAAATTCAAATAACATTTCAACACTCTTTATTTAGTTGATTTCCCTGTCAGTTGGTTCTGGTATTTTTTAATTAAAAACAACTTGAGTTCGATCGTTTTCATTAACTTTTAAATTTGAAAAGTATTTTAATTTGTAAATAATTGAAATTGGTTCTGCAATGATGTTTTTTCATTTTTATTTTAGTTTTAATTATTTTTAATAATGTATATTAAGCCAATTTTCGAAGAAAATTATGCTTATTTTTACTTAGCCCTAGTCTTACTGAGTAAAATCCTTTCAAAAATTTTTTTTTTTAAATGCCTCAATTTTTATTTAGTTTTTACTTTTTTTCTTCTATTATTATGCTTATATATAGAAAAATGTAATTTGTTGACCCCGAAAATCTAAAACTGTGATTTATTTGATTTTTATATATCTAAGCGAAGCAATTCTAAAATACTAAGACATGTGAAGCAAATTTAAAGAGTATAAATATTGAGGTACATATCTTATTTGACAATTTAATTCGATTTTTGTTGAAATTCATCCATAATTGTTTACGATATTGTCGTTGAAGTTTTTAATTTCGTCAAAGAATTATTATATATAATGACAGAGACTGTGTCACATTAAACTATTAAAATGTATTTTGTGGAAGAGTAGGAAGTGAGGTGAAATTTAGTCAATTCATTCTTTGTTTTAATATTTTCACTTTCGCAAAAATATTTCTTGGCTATTATTATTTTTGAGCCAAAATTGTTTACTACAAAGTTTCGCCAATATTTTCAATTTCTTCTTTTATCTGGCTTCTGCTGATATACTATGATGGCTACTAAAGCCGGTGCACTATCATGGTAATTTTCTTTCTAACAAACAGAGTTGAATGATTTGAGAAATGGTTTTAACCTTTCCCATTTATCTTTTTAGGTGATATCTTTATCAGACTTTATACTGGACCAGTAACGAGTTATTAATTTTCGTAGAACGAAGTATTAATGTCCATATTTACGATTTAATTTGATATAATTCTTGTTTCATGTGTTTTATTTAAAATTTCAGTGTTGTCCGAGTTTAAATTATGTTTAGCTAAATCTATCATTTTAAAATTTTACTATCTGATATTTTATAAATAAAATAATGAAATATACTCTCAACAAACTTCAACGCGAACAGTCATCTTATACAGGTTATTATGTATTTTGTATTTTCTTTAGTCATGCTACTATTAAATTTATGTTATCATTTATTTATATTAAGAATGTTTTTAATTCTTTAGAATTGTTGTTTTAAGTCTGTGATGTTAACTTGGCTTTGTTATTCTTGGTCTCAAGCCATTAAAGTCGACACTCAATAATTCAGTTTCTGCTGCTAAAAGTCATTCCCAAAGCCTCTTAAAGCTTCTGTTCTGTGTACGTCCCCGTCTCTCACTTTAAATCCTATCTACAGTAGCTTCCAACAAGCAAAGCTTTTATCATTCAATTTTAATTTTTTTTCAGGTTTGATATTTTTTGCCTTTTATTACTCTAGAAGATTGAAGCTTTTCAGTAAAAGCCTTGGTTCATGACTTTCCTGTAATTACCTCTATTCTAATATTAGTAAAATCAATTATAGTTTAATAATATATGTATATTGTATACAGGGATATAATATATGTATAATGTACCATTAAAAATAAATAAATTAAACTTTGGTATTTTTTTGTGTGAAGGGAACTCCTATTTAGTCGTGCAGTTAACGGTGTCGCATGCAAATCCGAACTTGGCAAAAAAAATTAAATTTGAAGGTTAACTTTTATTGAGCTTTTTGGTTTCTAAGAAAAATACTAGAAATTTTGTCCCTCAATTCATTTTCTCTAAGACCGCTATTTGGCGAGAGTAAGTGCCTAAAGTGTAAAAATTAGATATTTTAACCCAAAATTAAAGCATTTAATTATCAGAAAGAATTTATTAAGGGTAAAAATATCTTATTTTTGGCTTAAGACCACAACTCATTAATATCATTTTCAAATTTAAAATATTTTTTTTCTTTAGTAGGGTTATTTCTTTAGTAATAAGTAGGGTTACTATTTTTCCTAAAACTAGCTACATAAAAACCTCTACCTTAAAATTAGGATGAGATATTGATTTGTGTTAAATTAATATATGTTTAATAGTTTACAATTTAAGAACGGAAAACTTTGGGACCACCCTTTGTATAAGTATACACGTGAGATAAAATTAGGAAAGGATGGAAAAAAGAATAAAGAATGTTAAATTGAAAATTGAATCTAGTCACAAGCATACCAATTAAACTTTTGTTACCTGCGATATTCCTGTAAACATTTCAATAAAGTAATGAACTAGATAGATTTATTAAAATGAAAGGTTCATAGAAGAAAGGAAAACTATATTTTACTAAATATGTATTGGTATAGTGAGGATCAAAGAAGCAAACTATAAAGAAACTTGTTTAGAAATTTCCTCAGAATTCGATTTAACTGTCTTTTTTTATGTCAACAATCCATATATTCGTAGCTTATTTTAGAGTTTATTGAATTAAATTTTTACTAATTTCAATTTTACTCTATAATAATTATTGAAAAATTCAAGTTCGTAACTGTACTTTGGGAGGCCCTTTTCTGATTCCAAATATTTACTGCAAAAGCACTTATAAGGTGAGATCAGTATTTAAAATTATTTGTTTATATAACTTATAACTATTTAAGAAATTAAGTTATGAAATCATTTAACGTTTAGAATTATTAAAAAATATCGAAAATATCCAGAATTCCAAGGTGTATGGATCAGTGCCTTTCTATATATCTACGTTTATGTCTGAAAAAAAACAAAACATTTAAGCTCCATTTAATTATTTTATTATTCTTGTATTCTAAGGATTTTATATTGAATTAATAGCTTATAAAAGTGTTATAAAAGTTATTAACAACTCGTTATTAAACTATAAATAACAATTATAGCTTTATCTTTTAATCGATATCAACACGTTGCTCCCAAAAACTTGTACTACCCAATTATAATTTCACTTAGTCCACTATCCTAATGGGCAAAGGGAGAATTTTTACATGTTGTGAGTTTAAACTTATTTGTTTAGACAATTTTTATGTCAAACAATAATTAATATTTATGTATTTTTACATGAGATGTAATGATAGTTTAGTTAGCGCTTTTAAATTGCTGTACTTAAAATCATTTTTGTGGTATCAAACTAGTGTTTCCTCCATTTAATTATGTACGTTAATATATTCTAATTTATTTTTAAAACTTGTTACATATATTATTTTAACTCTGTTTATAATTTTTCTATTCTTCTACGTGATTCCCTATTTAAAAGTCTGATCCATTTTCTGATAATGTTAGAGACTTGCCCTGCTTTGCGTGACATGCATAACTAGGTTAAATTTGCTTTTTTCATCATTATAGTTTTTTGCCACTTAAAGAAAAGAATTACTTAAAATCACATTTTTAATACTAGGTTTGAATATATAAAAGTTTCTGATTTTTTAATAGCGAAATTAATTTAGGGTTAAATTATTTTATACTGAACATTAAAATTTAAAGTGTGAATTTAAAATGGTAGTTTCATAATTTGTTAAAATATAAGCACAAAAGGTAATTTATCTTTGAACTAAACTCAGACTTGTACGGTGTAAAGTGTGTCATGCTATTATTATGTATTTATTTTTTTATAATGTATATTATTTGTTATTGTTTATTTCTGAAATCTATTTACTTGGCTTAAGTCTATATTGCTTTCGGATAACGAATGCAATAAAACATTATATACACGTTCATAGGCTTTTGTCAAATTTATTTTATACTGTTTCTCAAGTTGCTACAAAAGTTGAGTTAAGTAAGTCTGCTTAAAATCAGGCGCACTTAGTAGAAAAAGGATC
This sequence comes from Microvelia longipes, assembly GCA_018340805.1. NCBI lineage: Eukaryota > Metazoa > Arthropoda > Insecta > Hemiptera > Veliidae > Microvelia > Microvelia longipes. The sequence continues at coordinate 49,909,176 of JACMZG010001863.1, read as the reverse complement.
CGAAACCCATAGAGATATTATTACTAGATGCTAAGAGGTTAAATTAGCTAATAGGTTAATAAAGACCATGTGGGTTAAATTTTGAAACATCGAAAAAGTAACCTGACCACCATCGTTTATAAATATAATCAAATAATCAGTACAAAATTACAATAACTTATATTGTAAAACGTTAAAAATACAAATTAAGACACAAACCGTGTGCGGGAAACCGAGATAAATTTATTAATTATAACCTTAACTCACTCTTGCAGGAGGTTTTAATGAGGTTACAAAGAGCCCCTGAGAGCCCCAAAAATATGTTTCAGGCCTTTTAATGTATTTAGATAGGCTATGCCCCTAACTTTAGTCTATGCCGAAACCGTTTTTTTATTTAAATAATCCGTTTTAGGTGTTTTATGACCTCCTGTGAAATTTTTACAAAATTTACAATTTTTACAAACTGTTGCTTAACAGTTTAAACTTGGTACAAAACGGGTGTAAATGTTTTTTTTATCTAAGGACGAACGAAGTGAGTCCGAAGTAGTGAGATGAAAAAAAGTTCCAAAGTACCCTGTGCCAATTTCTTGAAATTTTCCTTTTCTTGCTGTTTAAGGTAGAATTCAACTGAGAATGACGATTGATCATTTTTGGAAAGAACTATTGATTCTTACTTTATGTTTGATACTCACTTATGTTGTTTCTTATCATGTCTAATCAATAAGTACCAATACTTAGTTTGTTAACATTTTTATTCATTTATAGACATATTGGTATTTATTTTTAAGTAAGACTGTACTAAAATGAATGTTTTATTTATAATTTTATTTTTGGTATATCTTTTAATTTTAAACTTTCTATGTCCAATATTATTAGTTAAATCTCATTGCTTGAGTGGTGTTTTTTTGTGTTTTTTTCTAGGATTTATAAATTAGATAATATAACCTTTATTCAAATTAATCGTGTCAGTCGTTTTTCCTAGTCGAACAAATAATTTCATTATAGATGTTTTAGTTTATAATATTACATTGCCAATAACCAAATCTTTGTTTGATTCCGTGGCTAATATATTATTGTGGATTTGAGTTTTCATTCTATTATTCCGTTCTGGATTTTTTGTTATTTGTACCCTGAAAAACATTTGTGTTAAATCTACTATTGCAAATAGAAAAAAATCATTATTATTATGTATATTTTGGAAGCTATGCCATACTATCATACAAGAGATAGTATGACTTGTCATTTTTATTTTAGAACAAAATATATAAAAACTTCATTGCTGGCTATCTTTGAAATTATATTTTTGCTCAACAAACTCGATAAAATACTTTCTTTCTATTTAGATGTTTATATCAACTGCAAAAAAAGAGTATCTAGTGATACAGCTGAAAATAATTATGATCTGTAAATCATAACAAAAGAAATCCAGCGACTGTACTTCCTACCTTGGCCGTGGGTTTATCGAAGCTGATAAAAACGTCAATAAGTTAGTTAAACAATAACCAAGTCCGGCAATCCAGATGTACGCACGTTAAACAACTGTAAAAACAGAGGCTCTGTCTGAGCCCTGATGAGTGTGACGTAACGAAACAGTGGGACATGTCATTATATCGAACCATCAATGATGACGAATGTCGAATGATGGAACAGTTCCCAGATGTAGCATTGTATTTTGCTTGTTACATTTCCTAGGTGTATCACGGATAATTATGTTGTGTCAACTATTCATATTTTGCTAAACTCGGTAGTTTCAAATGATAATAACTGTAAAAGCATGTAACTGTTATACGTTTTACAGTTGTGTTATATTATAACACTTAACTAAAACTGATAAAATTATATTCACTTAATTTTGCCGTAGGCATGTTAATTTATTATTATTTTTTTTTTTATTTGCCACTTTAATTTTTGTCAATAGTGACTATGAAAATATTTAATAGTAACTAATAAGAAAAGATCAAATTAAGCTCCACAATAAATAAGTAAATAAAAAACGTTTAACTCCAAATTAATACTTTAAGGACGATTTGAACCTATAATTTATTATGTTTTGGGATATAACTCACAAATATAATCTACAATGTTAAAAAAGATATAAAATTTACATCAATTCCATATTACAAGATGAAGCTTATAACCCATTTACCTGGCTACAAATCCTTACGTACTTATTTCACAGAAAGAATAAAAAACTCTTTTCAATTCAAATTCAACAAAATTCTATATAATTTTGATTGATGAAAAGGGGGAGACATTTAAAATAAATTATATAGAATCAATACATCGTTCAAATATAACCTTATTGAATATAAATTTCTATTTATTATATTTTATGTATAGCCTCGGGTTATGTAATACTTTTATTTTGTATACTGTTATTTTATTAATACTATGTTATCAGGTATGAAATAATAAAATAGGAAAATAAAAGAATTAAATGTAAATATCTTTGTCGTCATACTTTATGGATATTGTGGTTTTAAAATAAATGTATTATGTAATTTTTATTTATGCGTATAATTTTACAATGTGTTCTTATTTTATGCCCAATTGAGTTTTATCGGTTAAAACTATAACCTATGTTTTCAGTGAATTTTCATCAGAAAATAGCGAATGTCAGATTGTTCAGGAATAAGGATGAAGAGAGTGGCATCTAGTACCGTGTAATATATATATATATATATATATATATATATATATATATATATATATATATATATATATATATATATATATATATATATATATATATATAATATATATATATATATATATATATATATATATATATATATTATATATATATATATATATATATATATATATAATATATAAATATATTATTTATCACCCTTGTTCCCAATCTGATTGATTTTTTCTCAGAATTTTTTCACTAATTTTATTGAATATTGAATTCATATTATTTAAGGTTAAATATCATAAAATTGTAGAGTTCTTATCAACTCATAATAAAGTAGTTCATAAAGTAGTTCTTACCAACTCATAATAAAGTAGTTCTTACCAACTCATAACAAAGTAGTTCATAAAGTAGTTCTTATCAAACTCATAATAAAATAGTTCATAAAGTAGTTCTTACCAACTCATAATAAAGTAGTTTATAAATTAATTCTTACCAACTCATAATAAAATAGTCAGAGCGACATATGGTAAATAGGACACATAGGGCACGGCAGGCATCCCATGTCCTCATGTTGAAGAGTTTCAATGTTATAATCAAAAAAATAATAGTAAAGCAACAAATACTACAAAGAAAATTTGGATATACGAGGGACATCTTCGGAGCGGACTGAAGGTCCTCGTTTTGTTTATTGCTTGTAGTACTATCCGCAATTTAAAACGTGGGGCAATACTTTTTATAATAAACTAAAGTTAATATTTAAACAATTGATCAATTTTTTATATAATTATATTGAAAATAGTAAATATTCACGTCCATGTCGCACTATATGTAGGGTTTACATGTGTAAAATTGATCTTACCTCTTTTGCCCAAATATTTCCTATTTTACTTTAATTATATTAAGCCTGTAAATAGTTTTAGTTGTATTTTATGCAATATATTCTAATTTATGTTATTTTTGTTTGTTTCAGGTAAATGTTTTGAGTATTTAAACACTACATTCTGAATAAGGTTACAAATACTTGATATTGATAAATCCAGAAAATTGCATTCTGATATTGGTTGCCAATGTGCAAATATCGCCTTACAATTTGTTGTACTTTAATTGCCTATAACTTTTTTATTTTCTTACCGGTTTTTGACTTACCAAATATTTTCAGATAGTGTAACACATAACGAACTAGCTGTTGTATTGCTATAGCTGTTTAATTTTTTGGTCTATTCATTTAAATATCTCAAGGACTGCGCTAGCACTAAGTGCGGTTAAGGTTTTTTTTATTAAAAAAAAACTTTAAAACATCATTAGAAAAACTTTTTATCAAAAAACTTTGTTACTCATTTTTTTACGATTGTTTAAAAGTTTTAAGTAATGCTTTTTTAGACTTTTATGCTAAGTTTTGTTAAAAGGGGATGAGCCGTTTCAGCTTTAGAGTTTGAACAAAAAATCAATATATACACATACACACACACACAAATAATATATATATATATATATATATATATATATATATATATATATATATATATATATATATATATATATATCTGTGTCTCTCTTCGTCTCAGGAAGAACTTAAACAGTTCGAAACCTTACGTTTTTATTGTAAGTTTTCTAAATGTCTCTATTTATTTCTCTCTCTATATATATATATATATATATATATATATATATATATATATATATATATATATATATATATATATATATATATGTAATCATTATTATAATTTTTGGGATCTGTAGGTGCTTCAACGGCGATATTTAATGTAGAAAGTTTGTGTGGTGTTTTTTTCTTAATGGCATGCTTTCCTATCCATTCAGGAGGTAGAGAAGCAATAGGATAAAGTAAATTAATTGATAAATAAATCGTAAATAACATATTGGAAAAATTATTTCAATAAGCAAACATAAAAAAAATAAGTTTTGATTCTTATATAATAAAAACTGAGAGCTAAACAAAATCATAAAATTATTAAATTGAGTTTTATAATGATGTAACTATAAAAGAAAGTAAAAAAATACTGCTTCTAAAATAGACAAGCCAGCAGAAAATACTAAATTAACTCTAAAGAAATCATTTTCAAACTCCATTATATAACAACATTTTCCTTGAGATTTAACTTTACCCGGCTTTCTGATTCTTAAAAAAAATAAACATTAATTTTACGAAAAAATGGAGTTCAAGATTTTCAAAAAGTCAGGATGTTTAAGCTTTTCATAACGAATTGGTATTGGAAAATAAGAAAGAGATGGGGTTTAAAAAAATAACCAGGGTTAAAGAAAACTCACAAAAACTCTTTAGACAGAAAAGCAAAATGGGGTCAATATTCAAAATTTTCCGCAACCCATTCCTTCATTTACAAACCTCCATTTTTTTGTTATTTAAAAAAAAGAATGAAAACAAATTTAAAAGAAAGGAGAGGTTTTAGTAAGAAGCGAGTTTTAAGTTTTCTTTCATTCCTGGTATAGTCTTCAACAAAAAATAAACTTTAAGTGGTAAACGAAAGCAAACAGAGTGGCGCTACTCAGTGGCGAAAATATAAAACTTGTATTCAAAAGTAAACTGTTTTGACTTTGTAATTCACTGCGAGGAAAAAGAAAAGATACGGCAAAAGATCACTAAAAGCAATTTCTGTTTTATTTGCCTGCCATTTTAGAGAGGTCTTTGAATGCATAATGTCTTTCCTGATTATTTTATACACCTTCTAAACTTTTATATTTCTACATTCAAAACTCTCTAAAAACTTTCGATACTAAGCTGATATTACAATAATTCATGACTTTGCTAGTATTTCCATGTATACCAGTATTGTATATTATCCGTAAGAGATAAGTAATAAATAATCCAGTCATATATTTATCAATGTATGTGTATCTAGTACATTAATTTTTTTTAAATTTACAATTTTTAGTAATTGTAAGATTTAGTTACAAATAAATAAAATAATAAAAATTGAACGTTAAAACCTATAATAAATAAAAGTACAATGAATAAAAGTTGAACCTAGAACGTTTCTCCCTAGGTAAGATTATTCTGTATTTACGTACAATAAGAAAAAGTATTTAAGTTTTTTTTCTAAGACGTAAAAAGCACGGTTTTAGCAAAAAAAGCACGAATCATCTCAGAGATTCTCTTGAGAGACGATCTATGTTGTGTTCCAACAAATCCCAAATATTAAATAATAAATAATTTTATGAAATATTTTTTCCCTGTCGGTCTGGCTTTTGTTACATTTTGAAGTTGAAGTCCTACGTGTACGAAACGAAGTATTAATTTCTTAAAACCAGACCAATAATTCTTGAAATCGTGTGATGTATCTATGTATTATAATATGTAAGTGCGTCCAAGAATAAGCTTTGAGTCAGCCTTACTTGGATCCAGTATGTATTAAAAACCTATTTTTGGTCAAGTGAGATGTAGAAAAGGAATTATAAAATTGTGTCATGTTCTTATTAACTAGATACAAGGAAGTAAAAATAGTCTTGATATAGTTTAAGCAAAGGTTAGTTACCACTTGACTTGAGGAAACATTGCTGTGCCTCTACGTAGCGAATTATAGTTCTATATTTAGCTTGATTGCAAATTATAGGTAAATATTTCTAACTCATTATCAAGCTTGTAAATTACCTTGACTGTTGTAAAATGTTATGTTTTATACTTTTTCTGTCTAGTGCAGAGCTTTGACATGATTTATTTCTGTTAGATTTTTCTCTCCTTTTACGCAGTGTATTTATTACTGGGAAGGATTGAAGCGTAATGTTTATTTCAAAGCTTTCAAATATAGTGGTTTTAGTGTGTGTTTGTGAGGCTAGTCAGGTTTTCAGATAGCTCTTGGATTTCTTACCCTAGGATACCAAGGGCAAAAGGATTTAAGCTTAAACCCGAGTCCACTCCTTAAGTTTTAAAACCTGCTGCTAGTGGTTATTTTAAGTTAAAAACGGTTTTTTTATTTTTTATCCTTAAAATGGAAGCTTTTCCGCATGTCACTTTGATCCTTAGGATTAGGGTTTATGTTATTTTAACTATTTTTGACTTTTGTTCTTATGTTTTGTTATTTCTTTTAGGTTTATTTTTTATTTTATCTTTATCATTAGATGCTCGATATAAATTTAAGGGTTTGCTGTCTATGGTCGTGATTGTAAAAAATCGTCCAAGATAACGAAGTAAACGTTCTCTAAGGTTTACGTCCGCTGTCATCATGCATTCCGCCCCCTGTTTTCTAAGTAAGAAAAGAAACTTCGTCTCAGAAACGACTTCTTTATCAAAACAGTCTATTTACTTTGCTCCACTGCATAATAAATTAATAACCGCAGGTTCAATGTACATCTGGTTTTGAGCAACTTGGCTTATCGAAGTCATTATAGAGAGCTCAATATTCCAATATACCTCATAAAACAGTTTGTCTAAAAGCCGGAACAAAAATTTGTACTACTTCAAACAATTTTTTCTGAAAATATACCTGTCTACCCATCCAGAGTGGAACCACGGAGTACTTAGAACTAATAGTCTCTGGGAACCCTTCATGTGAATGCGCTCGCTCAAAATATTGAAAAATCGTACAAACTCCAGTTTTCTTGCAATAAGTGGTTCCCTGTAGGTTATGTGCAAACATGAGAACATTTTTTAAAGCTGATAAAATTTCCTATAAAATGTGTCTTTTTGGTCAACATCGGATAACTACAACTAAAGGCCATTTGTTAAATGGCCAAAAAATGCACAAGAAGCCAATATTTGTTCTAAACAAATTCGCTGACTTTGCATAAATTAACCAAAGCCATAACTTTGGTTGTGGTCACCCGATATTGATGATTAAACACTCGTGTAGAACATTTTATCATCTTTAAAAAATGTTTTCTTTAGGCCTTTGTTTTCTTTCGCCCTCGACACAGGGAATCACTTATTTTGAAGAAATCTGAAATTATTACGATTAAAAAAATTTTAATAAAATTTTGAGCAAATTTTTAATTGGCTAACTATGTTTTTCTTTATATTTTAAGGTATATTTAAAAAAAATAGTTTAAAGTAGTACAAAATGAGTCACGTTATTTCAGGTCCGGCTCTTGGACCAAGTCCTAAATCAATTCCGTTCCATGCTTAAACAAATATCAGATTGCTTTTTACTTTTCCTCATTTATACCTTAGGTAAGGTACCTTAGGAAAGGTATTGTGTTTGCAAAAAATATCAGAAACTGGGATGTCACCGGAATTATCCGTTTTTAAGGCCTCCAAAGTGATTTTCACAATGTTTTTCTGTATATGTGTGTGTCTGTTATCATCGTAGCTCCGGTGTATTTATACTAGAAAGTTGAAACTTTATACGAAAATCAGTCTATTAATATATTTGTGCTATCCGTAAATAATTTTTTTATGACGTCATTGACTCGCAATAATGAATCAGCAAAATTTTTGAAAAATCATAAAATGCGCAAAAATGATGCTATTATATTGAGATTTTGCACGCATTTAGTTATGTATAGGATTAACATATGTGCCAAGTTTTTATCTGAATAATAGCATTAGTTTAAATTTTATCAAATTACTTGTGTTCGTTTTTTAAAAAACTTAAAAATTTTTATAATAATCCAATCGAGTTGCAATTATATACAAGTGTGAATCTTTATACAATTATTACACCAAGTTTCGTTTTAATACAATAAGTATATTGTTGGATCATAAAAGTTAAGCAGTATCGAGCGTGATCAGTGCCTAGGTGGGTGACTGCTGAAAATGAAATGGATGTATTTACTTGAAGAAGAGCGAAGCGAGTTCGAAGTAGGGAGGATGATCGAAGCGAATCCGATGTGATTTGTAAAAGTTTCGAAGTAACCTGAACCTGATTTTTTGACCATGTACCTTGATACTTTGTTTATATCTTGTTATTCTAATTTTACTTTCAATGTTTTTATTAGGGAGTAAAACTATTGTTATAATTGCTATTTACTTTAGTATAACGTTGTTGCTATCTGTAACATTCCTCTAGACTCTAGAGACTTATAAATCACCCTGGTTCAGAGGCAACCCTTGCTTGGGAAATCTACTCTGCCAGTTTTTCTCTTGTGTCTCTATCTCGCGCCAAATAATTCTTAAGACTATCTAATTATCCTTGTGTCTAAATTTTACTTTTTTAAAACCCTTGTACACAAACATTTTCTTGTTTAGGGTAACTTTACTTTGTGAAGTGAAGGGATAATTAATGAGTCTTTTCATGATTTAACTTTTCTGCTCTTAGCTATTCTTACCTCTAAAGAGTTTAAAAACCATTACTACACTAAGTTTCACACTCAAGGTTCACTTATTGCGGTTTAATTATAAGCCTTTTTGTTCCTGAAACTTTTTCTGTACTTACTTTTTAATTACAATATTAATCTGATATTTGTCTTTATTAAATTGGTTTCTTTAGTTAAGACTGTCAACATCCTTATTTTAAATTTATCATTGTAATATGAGATCATAAGAAAATAGTATATAAAAAAGATTCTAGGCGATCAAACTAAATACGAAATGAAAACTCGACTAAAAATTCGAATTTTATACACTAAGTTACAATAATATATCTAATAAAAGTTGTGTAATAAATTTTTTACAAACAGTATTATTGATAAATATTATTTCTTTGTGGATGGTGTTTGATGTGTGAAATCTCTTTTTTATTTTTCAATCTTTTTCTTTTGGACCATAAGGGGTGAAGAGATGGTTTTATAATGAAAATAACGCTTTTGAGGTTGTTCGGATGACGGAAGTTGACGGGGGGAGTAGGAAGGTAAGATTAATTCTGTTTGGCTATGTGTGTGTGTGTGTGTGTGTGTGTGTGTGTATATATATATATATATATAGTGTGTGTTTTGTGTGTATGTATGAATACCTAGACAATGTATTAATACTTCCCAATAACCTTTGAACGCGTTCCCAGATCAGAATGATACTTGATACAAAAAACAATCAAGTACAGTACCCTAGTGATTATGAAATATTTATAACGTCATTAACCACAATAATGACGCAGCGAAACATTAAAAAAGTCGTTAAATTTTCTTAAATTGAATTTAAAGAAAGAAAAATAACCAGAGTTTGAACCACTAAAATTGTAACTATTTGAATTTTTTAAACTTAATTACTGTAAATTGATTCCTTGATGTACCTCGATCTTGGAAGTAGATTAAAGAAAAACAAAAATAGTTACTAAAAATTTCTTTCTTTTCAAGGATTAATGAGGTTTTTATGTAACGATAAAAGTTACAATTTTTTAACTTACTTTTAGTTTATTTTCAAACTTTTAGTTTAAAATTAATTGAAACTAGTTTCTTACTTTGCTTCAAATTTAAATAAAAAACTTTTTATTTTCAGTTTTCTTGATAATAAAGTTTCTTTATTAAAATTAAAAGTTTTTACGTTTCTGGCTGAAAGAAATTAAATCTTAAGTTCCTATATTCTTTCGGTGGAAGAATATAGAATTGGATTCCCAATGAACATTATGTGACCAATTTAAACTGAACAGCTTAATACTTCGCGATCTTTAAATTGGTAAGTATCACTATTTCTAACTTAACAACCAAGAATTAACTTAAATTACTTTATATTTGATGCTTTGGCAACAAAACAATGCCGTCGATCTGGAAAGCTAAATTTTCTTTTATTCATTTTACTATTTTGTTAGGAACTAATTTCTTTTTAACTTACTAAGTTAATTAAGCCCTTGAAGTTGTAACCGATTGATCTTTGTAACTAAATAAATCTATTTGAACCCCTTTAGTTTAACATAATTAAATTTAGATAAGTTTAAGGATTGGGAAGACCCTTGCAAGAGGTTAAGATGAAGGATAAAGATTTAGTTTGATAAGAAGTTGAGTCAAAGTCTGACCGGGGTTGAGTTACTTGTCATTTGATCCCGTTCTCATCCTTGTCTTGTGACCTCTTGGTCTAGTACATCCTCTGTCGACGTCTAGCCTTCCTAGCCTATGTTCTGTAATTTATTCATGTTTATATCTGGTTTCTTTACTTACCTAATTCTAATTAAATTAATTACGTCTTGTTTTTTCCTCATGTAATCGTTAGTATATATAAAAACTATTATGTGTACCCAAAAATACCAAAACCGTTTTTCATCATGCTGTGAAAACCGGGTTTTGTGTGTCATCGTCTGTGTGTTTCTGTGTTGCATAAAACTCTCGTTATGTTTGAGTTTTAGTTACAAAGTGTAGTACAGTTTGCCAATAAAGAACTTGTTTAAAAAAAAGTATCTCTCGTCTTTCGCCTTAGAAACCAACTTACTGGTCTCTAAAATGATAGCATTCTTTACTTCTTTGGTGCATAAGTAACTATTTTATGCATTCTTATCTGCATCCGTATCTAAATCCCTATCTGAATCCTTATCTGAATCCCTATTTGAATCTTTATCTGCATCCCTATTTGAATCCGTATATGAATCCCTATTTGCATCCATATCTGCATCCGTATCTGCATTCGTATCTGAATCCCTATCTGAATCCTTATGTGCATCCTTATCTGCATCTGTATCTAAATCCCTATTTATTCAGATAGGGATGCCCCTATCTGCATCCCTATTTGCATCCCTATCTCTATCCCTATCTTATTCTTTTAACTATTATTTGTTTCATATTCAGAAATAAAAACTGTGGAATATTTATATAGGTCAGAAATAAATGCTTATTCCTGTCTTCTATATTGAAATAATATAGCTAAAGTGAAGAACTGCGATGTGTGGTATTTTTCACATGTTATAGTTTATTTCACTTTTACTTTCGTTACGTATAGACTAAAGAGAAACACTTACGAAGAATTTCCACATCTTTCACTCTAATTTAAGCCCTTGCATGATGTGTTATACATATTCCCACCTTATTCTATTAAATCCGAAATGAAATCAAAAATGAAAAACACTATGAATAATATTTGTGGCAAAATATTTGTGTAAACTTCTCCTTCAAATGCACCTGTTGTGTGCTGTGGAATAAAACAATTTGTTATGTTTTCTCTTGGTTATTTTTTCCATAGTAAATCCACAAATGAATCTTGGAGAAACCAACAAACAATACTTTATTGAAGAAGTAGATACTAATTTTGTCTACGAATTGTATTTAAAATGAAATTTTCATATTCAAAACTGCAGAAACATGTTTTTCTTCAAATATGATATAAAAATTGTTTCTTTTCTTTAAAAAGAGGCTCAAAATCCGTTTCAGTTAAAAAAATACTTTAGTACAATACAGACCCGTAGTCAGACAAAACTTGTAGGGGGGGGGGCAAAACCGATTCCAGTGGGAGGCGATATTCACACATCTATTGGGACTTCCACTAAAAACTACTCCGTCAGAGGGGGCGCAATTGTTTGCCTAGTATTATAAAATAATATCCGATTTGTTTGAGATGTCTCCCAAATTTTAAATTATTAGTAAAGTTAAAACGAGCCCAGATGAGTAAATATCACTTATATAGTCGTATACAAAATTTAATACGCCTGGGTGCAAAGTGCTTCTGCGCTTAAATTATTTTCTTCGAAAGTAAAAAAAAACTTGTTCTAGAGCGGTAAAATATTCTTTGCACTCTATAGGTGTGTTAATAGTAATAAAGAAAAATATGAAATAAAAATATAAATGCCTTATTTATACCAATAGACTTGCAATAATGTATAGCGTTATAACTATAATACAATATAATTACTAACTTTTAATTTGCATCCTTACTAAGTGGTTGTTCTTGTTTGAGTTGTTAACGTTTAACTAGAGATCACGCAGTTTTATGTGATATATTTGAGCATACTCTTACCCACCTACTCACATAGACATTTCTCTTTTAACCTATTCCTTTAGGAAGCCTTATGGCTTCTTTAAGGAGACTTCAAACATCCTTAAGGATTACTTAAAGTATTCTATAGGTCACAAAAAGTACCCCTTTAGGGTCTCTTAAGGAATGCGTAAAAACGTCTATAAGGACCTTAGTCTAACTATATTAGTACGAAACGTTTTTTTATAGTTTCATCGTTATCTTAATATTGATATTTTAATATTGATATTTTAATATTGATATTAATATTGATTTTAGTTAATACTTTTTTTTTCTTTACTTGATTTTATCAGATAAAATTTATTTTTTGAGGTTCAATATAGTTTTAATTCGTCGCATTTACATACGATAGATTATATTGCTATCGTATTTCCGTATTGGTGATGTATTATTTGTATTTTTTTCCGTATTGTATGTATTTATTTGTATTAAATTTGTCATTTCTATTCTCATCAGCAAAAATTACAGCATTTATAAGTTTGTTGTGGTAAATGATGTTGAAGATAAGATGAAAAGTTAGAGAAAGCTACATGAATCTTATCAAGTAAGGGCATTCTAGCTCGTTTAGACGTGGTGAAGGGCTCAGTATCCCTTATAAAGGTAAAAGATGACTAGAACCACCTTACAAAGTAAGAACCATCAGTCAAGCTCATACCAAAGACTTGAGATGCTGCAATATCTCACAGTTTTTTTTATCTCTCTGCTATCATACCAGTTGTTGAGTTGCTTTAACAGCGTATCATTACCGAATATTTTTTCTTTTAAACTTGGTAAATAAACTTTTCTCTGTGATAAATTCTGAACATTTAGAAAGACTGGACACTACACTTAACATGTGATAGTAATACTCTATAGCTCAAAATTTGTGTACTAAGTACTATCAAACATTTGGTGTACCACCACAAATGCGACACACACACGTATATAATATATACATCGTCCAACTCTCTTATGACTGCATCCGGCTACTTATACTTCCAACATATGGTTTCATTCCAATTCTGCCTTTTTCTGTAATAGTGGTATCATGTCTTTTATGATCTTTACGTGATGTCCAACTCAGATCTTTAATGTTCGTTGCTGAAGCTCTTTGAGGTGAGTGTCGTGAGGCCACGAGAAGTATCTATATACATGTATATATAATGTAGGGTCATTTACGTTTTTTTAATCGAAAAAAAAAAACGTTAATGTTAACATTAATTATATTAATGTTAATATAAACATTAGTTACACTAATGGTAAATCAAAATTAATTAAATTTAATACTTAATACTTAAATTATATGATTAAGTTTGTTTAGTCAAAAATATGTCGATTTACCGCAAACAATTTAAATTTCTGGACTCCATCTAGAAGTTCGTATCAAATATTTTATGCATCTTTAGCCTCCTAATAGAATAACGATTCTGTTCACTTGTGCTACACCCAATAATAACATTTAAAACAAAATTTATAAAAAGTTTATTTTAGAATTCAATACAATAATATTATATCAAATGATCACGCAATGCCCTTCTATCTATTGTATTGCTTTTCTGACACATTCTACAACTTCTAAAGCAGTTCTATTTCACTATAAAATCCTTTAATGTAATGTGCATTTTTATTTTTCTGTAAAGATAATGTAAAATATAAAGCGAGAATACAATTTACGATAACATCAGAACTAGAATAACAAATCTCTTTCTACATAAAAAAGATGCATCGAGCAAAGTGTATTTTATATATTCAAAGAGGGACTAGGTTCGTTTTTATCGATAGCTCGTTAGACTGACAACCTCCGTGCCAAACAAAAATATATTTTGTATATTTAGCAATTTGTTTCAACTCTTAATATATTTTATAAGTTTATTTTTATTTTTATTTTTTAATATCCTTTATTTAGTAATTATACAATAATTTATAAATTCTTTTTTATATAAGGTAGAACCCTCCACTAAAAATTATAAAAATTATTCTTGAACCGTGGAGGGTGAATTTTTGTTCTTTACTTTGTTTTACTCTACTACTACTATATGGTTTTGTAACTGATTATCGTATAGTTTGTTTTCATTAATTACAGCAATAAGTAAACATACTTGGCTTCCAACTGATTGGAGTTCACCATTAGTGCCTGAGTTTACAGACTCAGTCTGTAAACAGCCCTGATGATGACGTAAAGTCGAAAGTTATAATTTTTATATGTTGTGGTTGACATTGTTCTTAATTATAGTGTGCTTTTTTTTATTTTACATCATGGTATAAAAATCAGTCTATAGGTTAAGTTGTGCTATGCGGAAAATATTGATTTTATGATGTCAATAACCCGCAATAATGACTCAGCTAAAATTTTGAAAAATCATATAAAATGCAAACATGTTGCGATCAATTTAAAAATTGTATAAATAAATAAATAAATTTGAGATTTAGTAGGCATGTAGCCATGTATAAGACTGACATAATATGTGCCAAGTTTAATTTTATTATCAGCATTAGTTCAATTTTTATCAAATACTTCTGTAAGCTTTTAAAAAATTGTGAAACATTGGAAAACAATCCGATTAAGAGTTGAAATTTTTTGTTTACATTTTTACTATTATGTAATAAATATGTACATTAGGTTTCGTTTTAATACCACAAGTATATCTATGATTTTTATTGGATCATAAAAGCTAAGCAGCATTAAGCGTAGTCAAAGCTGTATGGGTGACCGCTGAGAATGAACCAGATGTATTTACAATCTGAGGACGAGTAAAGCGAGTCTAAATATGTGTCGGAGAGTAAATTTAGCGAATTGTATATATTCTGAGGGTGAGCGAAGCAAGTCTGAAGTAGGGAGGATAAGCGTAGCGAATCCAATGTGATGAGAAAAAGTTCCGAGGTACCCCGTACCCCATTTTTTACTTATTAAGACCAGCTCAGAAAATAAATAAATAATGAAATTCTATTTCATTTCCACACTTATACAATTCACAATAATTTAGCATTAGAACCATTATAATTTCCATTTAAATTTCAAACCTCTATTTAATAAAATATTAATAAAAATTCCTGATAAGTGTATAAAAAACTTAGATGTATTATTTATTCACAATGGAACGTAACAATTGTGTTTAAAGAAAATTATTTACAGTTATTCTTCCTATATTGATTGGGGTCAGTAATAGAAGGGAAAATACTGCAAATTTTACAGTAAAAATTAGAGGTTTTTATACTCAATTTACATTGAATTTAGCACGCAAACATGTTGATAAAAAATTAATATTTTTTACTTGGCTTGAAGGAATGCTTTGTGATTAGGAATTTAGTAAATTTTTTATTATCGTATTACTGATTGTTTTTATTTTTTGTAAAAACAATTGCTTAGGCCAAGTACAGTATGTAATATCAGAAGTTATTGTTATTTTTTTAATTATTAAATTAAATATATGTATATATGTTTACATCTGTATAAAAATATTCTTTTTATTGTCATTCCATCTAAAACATTGTTGCATGCTCTAAATAATAGCTTTTGTAACAATATTTTATTTGAGCACATCTGTAATTACCTATTACAAATATTGTAAAAAAATTATACTTAGTGTGTATCAATTATAATGCTAATTCTTCACTGACCTCATTGTAGGAGTCGATATGTATGTTTTAATTAGAAAACATATTTAGTTCTGTAAAATACAGATAAAATTTCACAAAATGTCAATAGCACATCTTTAAAAATGATTGAGTAATTAGATATAGTCTATTTTTATGGTAATATGAACCAGCAATGGCTTAGTTACCTAGGTTGTATTTGAGCTGCTTTTTCCTTTTAAACATGATTGAGTAATTAGATATAGTATGTTTGTATGGTAATATAAGCCAGCAATGGCTTAGTTACCTTGGTTGTATTTGACCTGCTTTTTCCTTTTAAACATGATTGAGTAATTAGATATAGTCTGTTTGTATGGTAATATAAGCCAGCAATGGCTTAGTTACCTAGGTTGTATTTGACCTTTTTTCCCTTTTTAAAAATGATCGAGTAATTAGATATAGTCTATTTGTGGTAAAAAGAACCAGCAATGGCTTAGTTACCTAGGTTTTACTTGACCTGCTTTTTCCTTTTAAACATGATTGAGTAATTAGATATAGTATGTTTGTATGGTAATATGAGCCAGCAATGGCTTAGTTACCTAGGTTGTATTTGACTTGCTTTTTCCTTTTAAAAATGATTGAGTAATTTGATATAGTGTGTTTGTGGTAAAAAGAACCAGGAATAGCTTAGTTACCTAGGTTTTACTGGACCTTCTTTTTTATTTTCATATTCATGCACTCTGTTGTAGTACACTGTTGTTTATGTAGTTTTATTTGTAGTAGTGAGTTTTAAAGTCATTATATTGTTCACAAAAGTATTCTGGATAAAACGAATCTATATACATAGTTTAAAAAACTTCATTCACTAAAACTGCACTTATGCTATTGCTGTTTTGTTTGGAAGTAGTAAATTTAAAATATTGTTTAATGAAAGCGTTTTACCTTCTTTTATTAAGTAATTGATTTCGTCTGGAAAAATGTTTTCTTATTATAGAAATGTATAGAGAGAAAATATTGTAGCAAAGTTGTTTCTTTGAAAATTATAAAGAAAATAATAATTTAATAGTTTTGTAATGCGGTATTTAAATAAAGAAAATAATCTTTAAGTAGCTAATAAAAATAAATCCCATTATAAAAACTGTTTTGGCTGTTATCTATGAGAGTATTTTGACTTTATAAAGTTTTTAGGGATATGTTTATACTGAGAGAAAGCTATAGTATTGACTTGGTGCTTTGCCAAACTCATTGTTGCTGGGCTTTTTTCTCCTATTTTAGACCCTTTTGAAGGCAAACTTCCAGAGGCACTAATTCAGTGAGACCTTTAGGTTCATCCCCTTTTCACCTTACAAGTATCTGACGGACATCGGACACACCCCCTCGTTGATTTCTACAACTTCCCTCAAATACTAACTTATAAATCAATGGTTTTTTACAAAAGCTTTAGAGTTTTTCCTGCTTTAAAATCGAACTGTAAATTACCTAAAACTTTTTCCCTCTCCCTTCTTTCAACTCTCTCTTTAGTTTGACTCTCTTCACAGATCTATTTCAAGTTGTATTTTACAGGGATTTTTCCGCTTGGTTACTTCCTTCATGTTAACAATGCAGAAGGTTTCAAATATCCATTATGAATTAAAAGAATCTCCCTGCTTTTATTTGGTGTTGACATTATTTTTTGATAATTAATGATATCGAAATGCTGAGTGCAGAAGTCAAAGTACTGTTCCCTTTGTCGGGTGGAAACACGACATCCAGCGCACTCCCCCTTTTCATTCACAATTAAACAGGAATTACACATTCTAGAGAATTAGAAACAAAAGTTTTTTAAGGCGTTTAATAGAATTTAATATGTATCAAGTACTTTAAGTTTCTTAGTACTTAACAATTTTTAACGAACCCTATTTATTTTAATTAAGAATATTTCTATTCTTTGTTATTTATTTTTGTATTGACTATATTATTTATCTATTATTCTTTTAAGGAATCTTTTAATATGCAAGAGTCAGAGGAAAAGAATATTAACTTACTAGATTTATTTATTAGTCTTTAAACAGGCTAATATATTTATTAGTTCTATTTTAAGTTTGTGCCATTAGACTAATGATTGACTACTGATCTACTTTTTAATATTCATCGGCTCTAATGATGACTGTTAACGGTGAAAGCCGGCTTTGTTATTTGTTAATTATAATGAGTGGAGAGATAAAAACTTGTTTAGGTTTATTTCTTCCTATCATAGCATTCCACAGCTCAATCCATAATATAGTTATTAGTCTGTATACTGACTAATATATTTATTAGTCTCTATAGTCTGCATGCAGGGTGGATGAAGTTCCGAGGTACCCTGTATCCGATCTTTTATAGTTAGTTTTACCTAACTGATTGTGTGATAGTGTTTGTGTAACTCTTTGTTATTTACGACTCCCGTTTTCTAATTAAAATCAACAACCCTAATCAGTCGTTGAAATCAACTGTCACCAATTAATGGAAATAGATAATTTTGTACAACTCTTAGTTATCACACCAATTTTCTAACTCGTAGTCAGACTCGAATCTCGTCTTCTGACTCGTTCAAATAAAAATTCTTCCTGTTTGTCATCAAACAGTCAAACTACTCTTAGTTTTTAACTCCCATCTTCTAACTTGTTATCGTCACTTGTCGTTTAGCTCATTCAAATCATAATTCACCCTCAAAATAAATTATTTTTTGTATAATTTAATTCGTCGGTGACTTCTTAATATATGAAAATCATAAAAGCGAATTTTTGTATTATTATGCATAATACCTTAATAATGAGGCATAAGAGTTAAGGTGATAAAAAATCCTGTGGAAGTGGTTTGAATTCAAATCTGAAAAAACATGGCGTACCATTTCAGATTACATTCTCTTGAATAGAACAGATTTTTGAAATAAATTTAAACATACACTGCTTTATACAATAGTTGAGAAGTGGTTATATAGTGGGTCATATAGGAAGAGAAGAGGGGGACTATGAACGGCCCATTGGGTCCAAGTTCTATATAATCCCCTTGTTGGGCTACTAAACCCTCCTTCCACTTTCAAACCATATAAATATCTTGTGTTTGGAAGCTTTTCCTTCTTTTTCTGTTTGTAAAAAGCTTCTCTCACCCCTCCACGGTTAAAGTGAAAAGGATCCTGATAAAGTACTTGGTATGACGTCAAAAGAAGTACAAATCTTTTTTTAGGCACAAAGAAAATAATCCATTCAGAGCTTACAACTCTTGGATATAAACTTTCTCAGATTTGTTTCTATTAAATTTATTTCTTTATTTTTTTTCTTCAAATGTTTTCGTAGGTATTTTTCTCGGTAAAATACATTTAAATGGCAAATTACCAGAATCAATCTATTCCACACGATTAAATTTAATGGGGAAAAATATTTCTTCCTATAAGCGTGCATCATATAGGGCCTAACTTTACACCAGATAAATTGTTGAATTTTTTAACAATTGATTTCAATTTTTTTTTACAATTAATAGTTGAAGTATAGTTAATTTAATCTAATGAAATCTCGTCTACACTAATTTAATTTATTTTTAATATTAATGTACTTATTTATATACTTTTTAGAAAAGATTTTCTAAAAAAGATTTTTTAGAACGGCTCTTGAAGCAAATTTATGGTAAAATGCAATATTACGGTGCTAAATATATTTGATGTAAAATTGGATGCTAAAAATAAACCTTAAAGTAAAATTTTGGTGCAGTCAAAGTATATTGTTGGTAATATATTTTCCTTAATTCAGCTTCCTGTAGTTGTTGCTAAAATATTTTAAACCACAAGATAAAGTAGTAATTATAAGGAGACCTAGCAAGATACTTTGTGGTTTGGTGGTTTGCTTAAAGCCTTCTTGGTTTTATTTTATATACATGATAGACAATTAGCAAACCTTAATCGTAAGACGAGTTTAGTGTTTATGTTTACTTACATGGTATAAGACTAGTGTCTTTCTAGAAAGTTTTAACCGAAATTAAAAGAAAAAAAGGGTAAAAAGCGCTGAAGCAGCTTCACAGAGATTTTAAAACTGGTTATCATTTTACATCGAGTTACTGGTGATAGACTGGAGTGATTACTTGATGGACTCAAATTTTAGTACTTTTACATCATAATCATTTTTAGAATATGTTTACTTTAGCAATTGCCATAGTTGTACAACTAGCTGCCAGCCGGGATGTAACAGCAAATACTCTTGTTTGGTTCGGTAAATATTCATACTAACCAACTCTGCCATTCTTATGAAATTGCCTATTAAAAACATGTTTACCAATTTGAAGAAACTTAAAACAAATAGTCATACAACCTTAATGTAATGACCATATTAATACACATTTGAGTGGTTGTTGCCAAATTTTTATTATATCTTAGTGCAAATAACATTAATAATGTTATAACTTTTCCGCACCTATTACCCTAGATATAAGGAAAAATATTATTTACCATAAAAATCCGTGTACAGCTGATCCAATTTCAATGAAAATTTAGTCAAAGATTAAGAGCTTTAAGAGTAAGAAGTAATTAAATTTTGAAGTTAAACCAGCCTGGCCTATTACAAAACATTACTTTGTAACATTAGCGTTACATTAATTTAAAAAATCGGGTACGTGGTACCTCGAAACTTTTCCCCATTATATTAGATTCGCACAACCGATCCTTCGGACTCTCCGAATTTCCTCAGAATTTAAACGTTATTAAATTATTAATGCAAAACCTGTACACCTAAGGTATAAATGATAAAAAGTAAAAACGTAAGAAATTTCTAAAAAAAAAACATTTGTTTGATAAAAAGTGTTTCTAATGATCTTTTAATATTTTTTAAGTACAAGAAGACCTCAACCACATCTGCGGCACCTACACAGCTCTTTTTTATACACACACACTCAGATATATTTATATATATATATATAATATATATATATATAATATATATATATATATATATTATATATATATATATATAATATATAGTATATATATAATATATATATATAATTATATATATATATATATATATATATATATATATATATATATATATATATATATATATACTGTGGAACATTTTCATGGATGTTTACATTTTTGTAACCACTCTTCACCTTTAACAACTGATACATATCAATGATATTGGACTCGAAAATCAAGTTTTGTGTAAGGAAGAACTTATTAGAGTTTTGAGTTTATTCAATGCGGCGTATCAATGTTAAGCCTCGTTTCATGATTAGCTGCTTATTTTTGTTAAAGGAAATTTAAGAATTGAAAATAAATTTAATTCTGACTGAGGAAGTGCCGATTCATTTTTTAGAAGGTCAATTTGCAGTAATGATTTTAAAATATTATTAAATAATGGATGGCTCTAGGGGTGTTGGAAAAAGAATTAGGGGTGGAGGGAGAGGTCACACTATATCGACCCTTGCGCAACATCTGCTGCCCATAATTGGCTAAATAATTTCCCTAACAATTCTTAACACCTCTCTCCCTCTATTACATTTTCCCTTTTTCGATTTATAAAACGGACAACAGGATGGCCAATAAAACCTTAAGGGGGGTTGGGCACAACTACAGGTTTTACTCTAAATGAGTTTAGCATCCCCGATTGTCCCAAACCGGCCAATTATTACATTTTGGAGTTTTCAAACTGCCAGTTTATTATAAGGTTAAGCGTAATGCCCGCTTTCCCGTACTGTTGCCCATTGTTTTACTGGAATTGTAGATTCGCCTCTCACCCCTTTTTATTCCTATTAAAACGAATTTCGCTAAATTAAAGAGACATATTTTATTTTTTGTTCATTTTACCCTTTCCGTTGTTTTCTATTGTGACCCTCCGTTTTAATATTTAGTAATTTATAATTACAATAGTTGACTTAAATAATGAAGAATTAATGAGTTTTTGCTGTTGGTCGGAACGATTTCCTCGTATATGCGTCTCGTTTTATTGTTTGAAAAAATGCTTAATTTTCTGTCAGCATAATGATAATCATTTCATGATAATTTACTAGATTATACTTTTCCTTGAAGAGAATTGAATTTTCGAATCGAAATTCCGAAGAAGCAGTGGGGGCCGTACGTTTTTGTTTATTAATAAAGACCTTTATATGAAATAATATGCCTTATCTTATGTCTAATGTTTTAGTACATAACATGGCCTAGTGCAGCGGATTAGCATCGTGTAGAGAGCCGGTTAGGCTTCTGTCTCACAGTAATGTTGGACGCATGTAGAGCCATGGTGTATCCATATATATATATAATATATATATATATTATATATATATATATATATATATTTATATTATATATATATATATATATTATATTATATATATATATATTATTATATATATATAATATGTATAGTAATAGAATAGATAGTAGATAGATAGATAGATAGATAGATTGACGCCTGGCTGACTCACAGCAATAAAGATAATGTTAAGTGGAGAAACGCTTTGCTAATATATTGCATATTTTTACTGGAACATTTTTCTAGAAAAGGCTTTGTTTTTATTAAAATGTCAGGTTTTATTAACTTTTTGGTAACTACTCAATATCTCTTATAATATCTCTATTTTAACTTATTTAAACTATAGTAAATACTTTATAATTGAACATAAATATTTTTAGATGAGAAAGTTTTACGTTCTAAAATCCTTAACTGTAGTCATTTTTTATAGTAAATGAAAAAGAAAACTTGAGAAAATACTTAAGACTTTATTTTTTTCTGATTTTGACAATAATGGTGATCGTTCCCAATAGAAAAGGAGCTTATTCGTCAAAAATTGTTTCTAAATCGATTTCGCTTATAACACAAGTCGGGGGTTATTGTGTTTTGTCGGCCCAATAATAGGGTCTATGAAGAAAGAAGAGCAAAAGAAGAAAAATATAATTGGCTCTAAGAACCTAAGAAGTTTTTTTCTGAAGGGAGCTGCCCTAAAAAAAGGATATCTCTTCTTATGTCCTTTCTTTAGGTTGTTTTTAGGACCCCTCGAGGTAAGATTCGAATTTCATCTCCTTCCATGTTTTGTTGCGGGATTTCCTCCCTTGTTGGTCCAGTCAAGAAAATGATGTATCGTTATTGTTATTGTTTTTATCTCACTTGTGAGTAATTCGTTTCATTCTACATTGGAAAGGATAATCTTGGATAAAGTTATGTCAAAATCATTCCTCTGATTGTTTTTCACAAGATTTTGAATACCCCCAACAGTTATTTTGATAGTTTAATACGGTTGAATCTTGAGCGATATCATTGCAGATGTTATACTTTTTATCTTTATAAATAGCTTTTTGTAAAGAAGGCCTTCTGTATTATAAAATGGTGAGAGCTAAGTCAAATATTTTAGTTAAATTGTTACTATTAATGCAAAGGATGAAAGTATGTTTATTATGTATACTATATTATCAATTTTTTTTTAGCTTTCTGTTAATCGCATGAGCCTTGGCCTTACGCGACACGTTTGATTAGTTTATATACAGAGTGGTATATTTCATATTCATCACCTTGATTAACTCTGCTTCTAATAGACTTATCGTCAAAAACATTGGTATCCACCCTTACTGAGTGGACTACTGGGAGTTTGAATAAGTATTATTATTCTTTCTTAGTATTTTAATTAAATTGATTAACTGTGCTTTTCTACGATAACTTTTGAATTTCAAATTGGAACAATGAATCAAAAAAATCAAGAAGAAGTGTAGTTTTATAAAAGTCTTTGTTATGGTATGCTCTAATTTTAAATTTAAGAATTACCGTCGAAAGCATAGTACAGCAATTTGCTTGCTATACTAGGAAGATCTGCCTAACAAATAGGTGGTTATTACGGTTATTATTGGTAGTCAACTTTGTGGGGGATAGGTCTATTAGAAGCAGATTTAGTCGAGATAATGTATTCTGTTGTACAAAACTGTAGGTTATTCATTATGGTTAAAAGTAGTTTTGTAGGTCTAACAATTACTCTGTGGGCTAACCCTGAATTCAGTGATATTTAAATCAAATTGTTTAGAAAGAAAGACCGCAGAAAAATTTAGTTCAAAAATCTAATTGTCATATTAGGAAGGCGATACCAAAAAAAATATTTGGGTTTATAAGTTCCTGGTATACGACTTAAAAGGAATAGATTTATTCGCTACATTAGAAGCAGAGCTAGAAGAACATGTATATGAAATATACCACCCTGTATATCTGATTTTATCTTTATGAGTGTTTCTCGCACAAGTATAATATGTTTACTTAATAGAAATATACGACTTATTTATTATTTTCTCTATTAATATGGTATTATATTTTATTTGTTCAGCGAGAAAGCTCTATTTATCTGTTTTACCTTTTTCAGTTGACCCTAATGAGGAATGTAGCTTTGCTCAGCGTCTGCAAAAACAAATATAGTATAAGCTGAAGCCGTGACAGTATTTTTAATGCATTTTTTCTTTACTTTTAGATTTTTATGTGGAAAATTATTTGCATTTGAAGGTGAGGGGGTAACTATATTTTTAAAAAATTAATATTTTAGTTCTATCTTTTATCGAATTTTCTTTAGTAAAAATACGCTAATGATATGGGTGCCTTGGCAGGAGTTGTTTTTACATTTCTTGTTTTGTTAAATAAAATGTTTCAAACGATGTACAAGCATGAAAGAAATGGAAATAATAAATTTAATTATTCAATAGCAAAATAGATGTAAATGTAGAGAGGCATTGTTACAAGTATTTTTCCATCTGTTGAAACCTGTTAACAATTCATTCTATTGAGTTTTGCACGAACTGCTTGCTTCTTGTTAGGTATTAAGAAGGATCCCTTCAATTTCATTCTCAAATTATTCATTAACTAATTTTCTTTTTATTTTCTTGCTCGATAAAGCTTAAAAATGGATTAGTTTTGACTTTCATTACTACTGAAAAACAGAACGAATAAATTTTTATTTTGCTGTTAAATTAGATAACAAAACCATAACGTTTTCGTAAATTTAGGTATTCAAAACGTTTTATTGTCTTTTAAAGTAGTATATTTGTATTTAACATTTAAATAGTTGATGTAAGTTATTTTATTTCCGTATGTACCTACATAAAAATTCATTTGACAAAATTAATGTATTCATCTTCTAAAAAGTTGTTCTTTTTTGTTGCAGGTATGTTAAATAATCTTTGACTAAAAGTAAAGAAAACCAAGTTTAAGGTATATATTTATTCTATTATATTTTTTTATTTCATCGAGAAATGAAAAAATGAATTTTCATCAGAAAATGACGCTCTTGAGGTTTTTTCTTAGTAGCAGGGTTGCAGACATTTATAAACTAATTTCAGTTTCGAAATACATTATATAAACTATGTAATAAAAAATATTTCCTACATTCAAGATTGACATTTTATGTTTCCAAATCAGTTATAACTATTTCCAATGATTATAAAAAAGTTACTGATTTAAAAATTATTTTTTTTTATTTTTTTAGAATTCTAATAAAATTTTAGACGAAGTAAATATTATCTACGCTTTAAACATTCCTAATTATATTATCTTTTACCACCCTTCTGTTGTTTTTGAAAATTTTTCAATTCTTTCTCGTTTTAAGTTTTGTTAAAGTTCGACCTAATTTTCAAGTATTTAATTAAGTGTGCTTAATTAAATAAGTTCTCTTTTTTAGCTATGAGCCACTTCTTTTAATGTCATCCATCGCATTCAATGTCATTCCATTGCAACAAACCTTCTATTACAGGTCTTTCTCACTTTTTCTTTTATTTACCTTTTTATTGATTTTCTCTTATAATGTTTTTGAAGACTTGACTGTTCTTATACTTATTTTTCTTGACAGGTGCTTTACAAAGTCAAGAGTACTAAATTTAATAAAAGGTCAAAATCCTGTTCTTGCATCTTTTCACTTGGACCCTTTTTTGAAGAGAGCTTATCTCTTCTTACACTCGCTTCTATCATAGTTATATTCTCAAGTATTTTATATTTACATTTCTTACTTAATTTTAATTTTATTAAATTTTCTCCTTGATGATTTATTTTACTAAACATATTTTAAAAGATCGGGTACAGGGTACCTTGGTACTTTTTCTCATAACTTCGGACTCGCTTCACTCGTCCTCCAAAGATTAGGGTGGTGTTACTTCGGTCTCGCTGTTTTTTTAAACAGCTTACAGAAAAAATACTAGAAATGGATATCAAACTGACCTCAAAATATGCCTGGCAGCTTCTTTCAAGCCATATAATAAGTATTTTAAGAAATAAATTTTCCTATGTATTTTTGCTAAGAATGAAAGGTAGTTAAATCCATGTTTTACAATTATTGAACAAAATTAATATCGTTCATTAATATCATATAATTATTTTCTGATAATTCTAGAGCTTTGCTACTTCGAATAAACCTAAACTTCCTTCTTGTTTATTATTTTTTTGGTTTTTCATAAATCTTTGATTTTTTTATAAATAATCTTTTATTTCATTATAAAATCAAAGCCTCGTAAATCTTGATACTTATTTTATCCTTTAATTTCAACTACAGTAAAATGTTTTTTTCTTACTACTTTTGACAACAGTTTATGTGAGAATGTGATAAAACTAATATTACTGAGAACTAAGGAAAAACTTGTACAAATTCTTTCCCTCTCTTTATTTACCCTTACTATTTAATTAGTAAGGTGTTAGAGTTGTCAGACTTAAGCTGTATTAGTGTTAGTGTCACGTTATATGTTTTCTTAGTTGTCTTGAAAATTCTTACAGACAGAGAAATATAACTGAGATTTCTCTTCCCATGTACAATCACAGCTCTCTGATTGTCTCAGTTCCTAACTAGGACAAGATTTTTCTTTGTCTCAGGCATTTTTCTGTTTATTTTTCCTGATATCTTTTCCCCTTATCTGTTAAAATTAATTCTCTTTGTTGTAATAATTTTATATTGCAATTCAAATAAAAATTATTATGAATTATTTATCAAATACGTTATAAATAAGAACAGATATATTAATGAGAAAGTATTTCTATAGTTATTGAGATAATTGCTACTATTTTATTTTAACTACTTTGTAATTAAAGCAGGTACTTTATTGTAAAGCACTACTCGTCACTAATTTTTTCTGTATTCTTTAAAGGAAATTCGCAAATGTACCCAAATGGTTTTACAAAACTATGCCTCCAAAATTGGCAGTGCACACCATTTTTTGCACTAGTTAGCTTACTTTATGCTTATCTTTAAAGGTTTCAGCACATTTCCTTAAAAAATACAGAAATGTTGTGTAACTACTAATGTAGTGCTTTATACTTGAGTAACTGCTCATGTTTAAAGCATAACTGGAAACAAGTACAAAATTTTGTGCTTAACAAGCAAGAAATGATGTTAAGCACGAAAACATGCATTTTAAAAGAAATTTCCTGGCATGCGGATCACTGTGATTGTATTTATTCTGTTCTTATAAACTTATAATATATAGAAAATGAAGTCCTTACCAGGAATCGAACCAAGGTATCCAAGTTTTGAGTTCTTTAAGTGCCTAAATCGACTCCAGACCAACTTTTTTCATCTCAGAGCCTTTCAAACATCGAAAAGATAACCCACACGAAATTGTCAAGTTAACTGACTGTCAGTTATTGTTTAAGAGACAGGTCTAAGCCTAAAAAGTGTGACACATTTTGTACTACTTCGAACCAATTTTGTCTAAAAAATTAACCTTTAATTAATTTTGAATAATAAAAACAAAAATTACAACATTAAAAATATTTAGTAGAAAGATTCCAATAAAAAAGTCATAATGTTGCTAAAGCTCATTGGATTTAAAGTCAATGGAACAGTTGAAAAACCACAGTTTAAATTTCAAACCTCGCAAATCATGATGAGAATAGAAAACTTTAGTACACACTATTTATTTGATTTTTATTCAAAACAGAAATTACATACTAAATTAAACAAGATGCTAGAGAATATTTTACATCAATAACTCTGCTCATGGGGTTACATTAAATTTATGTATATTCAATTCGACTCAGTTATTTAATTCAATTTCTCTAAATTATTCAATAACCGAGTCTTGGTTAAATACATATTTCACTCCAGAAAAATAAATTAATAAAAACACGAATAAAATAAAATAGTAACATTTATCTCAGTAACTATAGAGAAACTAATTTATAATTATAATATCTCTTCTTTTTTAAAACGTATTTAAGGATTCACAATAAATTTGAATTGAAATATAAATTTATAATAACAATGAGAATTAATTTTTACAGATAAGGAAAAAGGTATCAAGAAATAGATTATTAACTACGAAAGGAGTTAATAATCTCATTCCAAAGGATCAGACCACAATTATGCCTAGGTGCTGTGGTTGAGGACTGTTCTAGAGATCTCAAATTTAAAGTACGGGCCGCACAGAGGCCTTTCATTTTCATTTTTATGTTATTTTCTGCTTAATGTGTTTGGGTAGATTAGTTTCCTTTTTGGCAGATGGTTTTTATTGTTCGGATTTTAAATTGCTGTTACTTGCATTTGAAATGTAAGATGATCCTAAACTCATCTAAACTCTAAAATTAAACTCTCTCTATTAAAAAATATGTATATTATAATATATATAATTTATTTTAAATACAACAAAACGTATTAAAATAAAATGTATGTCTGGAGATAAAATCTTCAGTGTGCACTTTGGGAGTAAATGCTATTTTCCCCCTCGCAATTACCTGCCTCGGCTTTGCCTCGGGAGTTAATAGTCATTACTCCACCGGCTTTGCCTCGGAGGTTAAACAAATAAATTCCTCGGCTTCGCATCGGGAGTTAAATACTTTGGTTCTCTTGGCTTACGCCTTAAGAACCAACTAACTGCTCAGGGAAATAATAGCATTCTGTACTCCCTTGGTGCATAACTAACTATTTTACATCTAATATGTCAGAGAGGACAATTAAATAAATGTAGTCCAAGAGCCGAACTTACTTCGAACAGATTTGAAAATACACCTTAAGTTATTGTGTAAACTCTTTTGTACCATATTATGGCAATTATGCTTATAATGGTGTAAAATTAAATAAATAAAAATGAGTCACATTTTTTAGGCCTGGCTCTTGGACTTAATTTTATAATTTTATTTTTGTTACTACTATGTCCACATCTGCCCTTAGGTATTTCAAATCATTTTAGGAATAGAATGATAAAAAAGCAACAATAATTAAAATTGTTTTTATTATAATTTTAATTATTTATGACTTTATTTTACTTGTTAATACATTATAAAATTAAAATTATATTAATCTAAAATCTTCAATCTGTAAACAATTAAGTATAAATTTCTACACATTAAATAAAACATAAAAACATAAATATTTTAACATAATTTTTTTTTGCTCACGGCAAAATTTCAGTAAATTATATTTAATATATTGAATATAATGTTTTCTCACGTTCTGAAAAATCAAGGAAAAATTGCAATCTTTTTAACACAATAGCCGAATTAATTTACTCTTATTATGAAGGAAATATATTAAGTTAAGCCAAAATATTAGCAAGTGACACGGATTTTAGCGTGCAAACATGTAAAGCGTCGGCGCTTATCAATTGAATATTTTTTATAGAAAATAAGCTTTTGGTGTAGAAAAGGGACTTTAGTTAAAAAGTTAGTTTATAAGATATCAATCTATTTGCCTGCTTCCAGTCAATGAAACAGCAAGTTTTTGGATTTTTACACAATTTCTTAGGTAACTTCATGTAGATTATTAAGTTTTAGAATGTAGATTGACGTAGATAATTAGAGTTTTTTATGTAATTATTTATTTTTCAAGTATCATTTATGAAGTTATGTTTAGCTAATATTTAACGTTTAATTAATTGACTTAATATGAAATTCCGTCACGAGTTTAAATTAATCAATTTAATACTTCTTTCCCCTGAGGTGTTAAAAATTACTCTGAGTGTTTTTTTCTTCCAAACACATATTATTCGTAATATTTTTTTTCTTATTAATTTTATTTTCCAACTTTTTTATTTAAAATAAGCTCGTACATTTTTTTACTTTCCTCACCTTGTACCGTAGGTATAATAAAAAGCATTGTGTTCGTCCTTAAAATCCGTAACCGAGGTTTCATCATAATTATTCGTTTCTGGCATTTTCATCAAATTTTGAGTGGTTTTAATCATGTTGTCTGTTCGTGTGTCACGCATAACTCTAGCTGTACTTATGCTAGAGAGTTGAGATGTGGCACAAAAATTAGGCTTTAGGTCTAGTTGTGCTGCCCGGGATATGCTATTTTGCAGACTACACTAATCTATTTTGCTATGTCATCAAAAATTTATTAAATTCATTAAAAATCTAAAAACATACTGATCGAGTTGAAATTTACAAATAAAGGTGTTTAATTGATCTACAAAATTGCATCTTGATATTGGTCGCCATTTCAAGAATATTGACATTTCATTTCTTTTATGTGATACTTTTTTTAATATATGGCATAAAAAGATCCTTTATTTTAAGTAGCTCACTTCTGGAAAATTCACTAAATACTTGCCAAATGGCACGTAACTGCAAATAATAAAAAACAGTTGGCAGCAAAATGGTCTAAGAATACCATCAGGCCATGCGTCAAGTCCAGGAGAGAATCGTTATTTTCCTGCGTTGCAATGAAGCGAAGAAGCCACTATTGTACATATTATTAATTTTTTAACAGTTCCCATTCTTATTATTGGGATAGTATACTCGTTGAAGCATTTCATCGAAAATTGTTATTATTTTCTCAGCTCCCCACTCTTTATTTTGCATTCAGTGACCTTTTAAAACAGTGTTGTTATTTTGTTAAGATTTTTTTTGTTATTTTCAATCAAGATAAGGAATGAGTATAAGGTCGGTTTTTAGATATCACACGAGAGAGAGTCTTGTAGGTATTAACTTTGCAAGTCTGTATAGGTTCTATTACACTTTTATGGTAAAATCTTTTTAATGAGCCTACGAAAATGCTTCATTAAATTATAATCATGTAAGTTAAAGAGCTGTGATAAGCATAAAATTGCCGTCATTAGTTATTAACATAATAAGTTACTCGCAAGTGCTCAATTATTAATTATACATAATAAGTTACTATTGTGAATCAGTCAAATAAGTCTAAGCGCATTTAAAAATGTAATTAATTTGAGTAACTAATACTCCAGAACATAGCTACCTGCTTTGCTGAATATCTAGTATCTAGTATATTATTATTACCTACCACTTTTTAAATACTTATGAGAGCATAATCTTTGGTGAGAAAGCCAAATGGCAATTACAAATGGTCTTAGATTTTAAGTGAGTGTGTGTAAGTTAGCAATTAATATTCAAGTAAAAGAAGTAAACTTTTTTAGTTAGTATGTTTCCTCAAGCAAATATGTACTGTTTAATTAAGAAGACTAATATAGTGAAGTGAGTGTGTTTGTAAGTGTGCAAGTAAGAACTATTCATCTAATTAGAATAAATTAATTAAGTTAATGTGTTTGTATAAGTAAGTGAGAACTATTTATTTAAGATGAGTATTTTAATGTATTCTGAACCGTGGAGGTAGTGATTAAATAAATAAGCACAGTCTCTCCATAATGTAAATATATTTACAAAGCCGGCTTTCGACTGTTAACAGCATCATCAGTGCTGTAGAGAAGCGAGAAAGAAAGAAAAATATGTACAATATCATTTGAGACAAAGGTTGAAATCTGACAAAAAAATAAAATAAAAAAAAATAAAGCGACAGTCTCTCAATAAATGTAAAACTATATTTACAAAGCCGGCTTTCGACTGTTAACAGCCATCATCAGTGCCTTAGAGGAGCAAAAAAGAAAGAACAATATATATTTTTATATATTTAATAGTATATACTATATCATGACTCAAATGATATAGTATTTATTTTTCTTCCTTTCTCGTTTCTCTACGGCACTGATGATAGCTGTTACAGTCGAAAGCCGCTTTGTAAATATAGTTTTACACATTGTGGAGGACTGTCGCTTTATTTATTTAGGATTGAGTAATATATTCAGAAAGTGTTTTGAGCAAGTTAGTAAGTACTATTGGACTAAGTATATAGGCAAAAATAATTAAACGAGAGTGTTTGTGCAAGTAAATAAGTGCTATTTAATTAGAGTAAACTGTTTAAGTTAGTGGTTGTGTGCAAGTAAGTTCTATTCATTCAAGTGAAGTAAACTATTGAAGCCAGTTAGTGCGTGTAATTAAGTTTATACTACCAAGGATTGTGTATACAATAAATTCATTAATTGAATATATATTCTTGAATGGTATATTCTATAAAGCCCAACAAATTTTGGAAGACTGATGATAATGTATACAATACAAATACAAATTAAATACAAAACTTTAATTTTTGGAGTAAACATGTAAATGGAGTAAAAATGTAAGGATTATCTTGACATTATAATAAAGTTTTGTATTTAATTTGTATTTGTATAGTATACATTATCATCAGTCTTCCAAAATTTGTTGAGCTTTATAGAATATACCATTCAAGAATTAAAAGGGTTATATTATTAAATACATCTCACTATACCTCATATTTTTGGCTAGTTAATCCAATGATATATTAATTATTTACATTTAAATTAATTTTAT
>JACMZG010001863.1:49772676-49874023 GCA_018340805.1 Microvelia longipes | reverse complement strand
AAAAGTATTAAATTTTTAAATTATAAATTTAAATTAAAGTAATTAAATTACTATAAACAGAATATTAAAGTTTTCTCCAAGATTCTGAATTCTGAAGAAATATTTAACAAGAAATAAAAATGTATTACATTTATAACTAATTAGTAAGTTATATAATTTATATTTATCTCTATGAGTAAGTCATAACAGTTATATTTGCATCTATGAGTATGTAATGTCAGTTCTATTTATCTCTATGAAATAATTCATGATCAGTAATATTTGCTATCTAGAGTTAAAATATAATGTCCAGTTTTCTAATTTTATCTCTATGAATAAGTCCATATCAGTTATATTGCAATCTATGAGTAAATGTAAGTCAGTTCCTATTTATCTCTATGAAATAGTCATATTAATTAGTTATATTTGTTATCAATGAGTAATGAATTTCAGTTCTATTTTATCTCTATGAATAAGTCATATTATTAGTTCTATTGATCTACTAGTATGAAACTTTCAGTTCTATTTATCTCTATGAATAGTCATATTATTAGTTTATATTTGTAATCTAGAGTATGGAAATTTCAGTTCTATTTATCTCTATGAAATAGTCATTTATTAGTTATTTTGTTCTATTGAGTATGAAATTTCAGTTCTCAATTTATCTCTAGAATAAGTCATATTATTTATTATATTTGTATCTAATGAGGATGAAATTTCAGTCCTATTTATCCTCTATGAATAAGTCATTCAAGTTATATTTCGCAATCATTTTAGCCTATACGAATTGTTCTGTCTTCCTTCTCTAACTTCTACAAACTAGGTTACTGATACAACTTAATTAGTACTGAGCTTATAATTTAGCTTTTCTTCTTGTGATATTAAGCGAAAACTGGTCCGAAGATTTCCACTACTAATAGCATTAACACTGGTTAATTCTTCTTTCAATAAAAAATATAACCTCTTATGGATTAATATATTTGTTTACTACGTTTAAAGAATAGTATGACTTATAAGCTTTTGTTAAAAATTAAAGGAATACTAACCAGACGGTTTTATTGATTTGTAAATAATATTGTGGTATGCCAGGACATCGTGCAGTAATACCATGCAGATTAATCGAATTCCAGTGAAAGGGACTATCATTCCTGTTGCCTTCTAATTCACTTTATTAAATATTTTGGTGAAAAGGTAGCATTTGGAACGACATTTTCTTAGTGAATTATGTATTTATTATATCAAGAAATTGACAATTATTAAAATTGTTAAACAATCAAATAACGTTATTGATATTTTTAAACCAATAATAGATAAATCAAATTTCAATAAAATCAATATCGAGTAAAGAAATTTGACTAAATAATTTGAACCTGATTTTTTTATTGGTGATATGGAATTTCCCTTGTACATTTATGAAACTATAGTAAAGTCGTGAACTAAGAATTTGTCTACTAATTTCTAAAACATTTTTTTCACTTAGAATTCCTTTACTTTTTATTCCCCTTTATTATCTTTTCGGAGCAAATAAAATGCGAGAGACTATCATGAGATCGGTCTAGATTTTTATTGTAAATTGGGAAAAAGTGCTTAATAAATTATTACTCTAGATTTCGGAGGAAAAAAAATGTTTTAATTTAAATGATACCAATGAATAATTATAGTTATTTCTGTAATAAACATTGTTATATAACTTAAAAAATACAAAAGGTACAAGTTCTGTACAAGGTAAAATATTCATATTAATTCAAATGAAGTTTATAACATTGACTCTATAATGAATTCTCACCAAAAAAACTATTTTCATTTAATTAAAATGTAAAAACTGAAGTTGAAAAGATAACTAAAAATAATTGTACATTAATTATTCGCATTATGCTTCGTCATTTTTTCTTAGTGGAAAAACAAAAAAAACTAAAAGGAACTGACAATCATTTATAGTCAAGAGATATAATTAAAACAAGTCTTTGAACAAATATGTAATTGTCTTTAAAAGGAGTTTTTAAATAAAGTGATATGTTTATAATTGTATTTAGGTATGTTAAACACAGAGAAATAGAGAATAAAATTTAGAGGTAAATACTGGGGAACTAGAGGTGGGAAAACAATCATAATAATTACTCTGGCAAGTTAGCGGACGAGAGCCATTTCCCAGGAGTGAGAAACAGTTTACTCTTATAACTTATCTGACTGATTAACTTTTAGAGAATTTTACCTTAGCTAAAAGTTTTGCTGAAATTGTTACCTTCAATAGAAAATACAGAAATGTATTCTAGCTTTTAAGTTGTATTTACTTTTAAGTTAATACCTGTTGAAAAGCCTTTTTGATACAAAGAAAATATACCATTGATATTAGTTAATTACAAGTAAGAGAAAAGTTAGTAAAGGATTCAAACTAAATATTATAATATAAATAAGAAGTATAAATGAAGTAGGATTTGGCAACAAGAATACAAAATATAAGTTATAAGTATTATGTTGAAATCTTTGATTTTAAAATACAATACAAAATTTATATGGAAATAGTTATTTATTTAGGTAGATGGTTAAGAGCACGCTTTTCTTTTGTAGTTGAGGCGGGTAATTACCATGCATTTACTGGGATGGTAAAGACAAGTAGTTGTGTCACTCTGACAACGCGTTACTATATATTATATATTGCCCTCAAAATACTTTTTAATGTTATCTTCTTCACCTAATTTGTCTGTTCCCATAAGTGTTTTTAACTATTTAAACGAAACGTCACTAACTTATAATTCATACCTAACTTTTAGAACTTTACGCTATGCGTTCATTAAAATTAAAAATAATATACAATCTAAAGTAGAATAAAATAGTTTGTATTTCATCTAAAGGATTTTATACCAGAGTTCCATCCTGACCATACTTTTAAAACCATTTGAATAATTAAAGAAAACCCTTCCTTTTAAAGGCTTTGTTTACATCAGTGCGGCTACCATAGGAAAAAAGGTCGGTGCTAGTTTGTGGTTTAGACTGTTTTAAACAAGATAATGATCATAAATATTGCGTATGTTTATAATGTAGATTGGTTCAGGGTTTTGAACTAAGTTGTGTTACGACCTCCAACTTTGTTCTGAAATCCCAGAACGTTTAAATAATACAAAGAAAGTGTTGTTTAGTAAGGTCCAATTTTACTTTTTCCAACAAGAGTATCTAAACGTGAATATTGCAGTAATGCTCTGACCAAATGTTTATCTCAACTCTTTTCTTTAGCTAAGAAAAATCTTACTTTAAGAAATTTCTTGTTGTCCTTTAAAAATAAATATAAGGTAACTAACAGTCTTAGACGGAAAAGACGCATAGCCTTTTATTATTGACAAATTAGCGCGAAATTTATTTAAATTAGTTTTAAATTTGTAAAAATGAAATCATTCTAGTTAAAAATCTGCTTTAAATATTGGGTCCCTAATAGTGATTCACATTTTAGTATGACATTCATGTAAAAGAGAGAAAAAGGCGGATTAAATACGTTAAAATTATTTATTTTATGTTTGTCTAGGGCCTTACTAAAGTACTTAGTCGTACTCCAGAGACCACTAGCATTGAGAATATTTTATTTGTATAAACATCATTTAGTTTGATGATTGGTTTAAAATCTCAAGTTATAATCTCTGCTTTAGGCTTTCGTACAAGGGGTTTTAATCAAAAAAAGTTTTAATTAATTTTTTAAATAACTTTTCAGAAAAGGTTTTTTGTTTATTTATTTATTTATTTTGTCTTATTTATATTTAGTTCTCTCTTTTTATTTCAATAGAAAATATTCCCAATTAAAATGTAACGTTTTTGCCTCCGGTTGTGAAATACAGTCTAGAAATAGAAAAAAAAAAAAATACAAATCCGATTTTAATGAGCTCTCTGCTCGAATTTGAGAGATAAAGGGGTATTTTCATGAAATCCCAATTCCGATCCATCTCTTACTATCTTCTATGCTCTTTATAACCTCTTTCTAGTCGTATTAATTTCGACACGCGCATACAAATTTGGGGATACCTTGTGATTCGCCCCTAATTAAATACCTTATCCAAACTCCCTCAACCCTAATATTTCAGTAGGGTATTTTCCTCGGTAAACTCTTTACTTCCTTTATTTAAACCCATCTGATTCTTTATTAATAGTTAATCGATACGTTAAATATTTATTTTACAATCATCGCCTGTAGCAGCCTTTCTTAAAACAAAGCTGAAATATTAATAATTTTTTCAATAAGAATTACTTCAGAGTATTACTTTAAAATCCTAATTTATTCTTAAACCTATTAACACATACTCATATCTCATCATTGTAGGGCTTAAACGTCTTTTACATTCGTAGTATTCCTAGGAAACAAATATTAATGCTTTCCTCAATATGAGTTACTTCAAAGTAATGCTGTAAAATCTAGATTTGTTCTTAACCTTACTAACACAGACTTAGGTTTTATCATCGAAGGGCTTATGTCATCTTTTGCATTCTTAGTATTCATTTTATAAGTTACAATATAATTTTTAAAAAAATTACTCTTTTCTACTTAAAACAATACGTGCATTTATGCAGTTGGATTTTTATCAGAGAAAGGTCAACATTATTCATTAGAAAGTTATTGTTCAATTTACAGGCTTTAACTAATAGTTAAATTTTAGTTTGATTTTGATTTTTATGTTTTCAGTTACTTTTATAGTAATATTATAGGTTGTTCCCTGAGTTTGTAATTATTATTCATTTTGCACATATATTTTATTTATTAAACATGATATTGTAGGTTATACTTTAATTTTCTGTTTTGTGATTTACTATTTAAAATTTGAATGTGTTGATGCAGTCTGAGGTATGGGGATAATATTTCATAGCATGGTTAATTATAACCAAACATTGAAGAATCAGCGGGGCAGCTCTTGACAAATAAAGTTATATCGGTGAATAACTTCTAGTCTCAATGAGGGATGTCGAGCGCTCTGAACATTGCCTCTATTGTGTCTTTAACTTGCCATAAATATATCACCTTTAATAACCTAACATATTACTCAAATACCATTCTAATATTTTAAAAATGCCAAAAATTGTTTTCTTGAATAAACTAGATCGTAAAAATCTGTATAAAAGAGTCTTTTTTATTTTTTTAGGTGAGTAGTAAAATTTAGTTCAATATTGATTAATTATTTTTAGATCTGATAGCCTTTACAACAAAATATTTTATTCTTTCTCCTAAATTAAATTAATTTACAAAGCTTAATTTTAGCTTTGATTTAATCTAAGGGTTGGTGAACTTTAAAAAGAGAAAATTATATAACGAAAAGATTTAACTAATTTCGGAATCTGTTTTTGACGCTTTATCCTACACTTCTTTGCCATGATGTACCTGCCAAATATTACTATTTATAGTTAATTGCTTAACATCTCATCCATAAAGTTAAATAAAATTGTATGTTTGATTGATAGTTTAGAGAGGTTTTACTTTTAGAAGGGATTGTAGAAAGAGCACTACTCTACCTTAGTCTCTTGCTAACAATATATAGATACAGATAGATGGTCTTGGGTGTTATTATTTCAGACAAGAAAAGGTTAGTTCCTTAGCCAGATAACATGAGCGCCGTATATGATTTGTAAGTTTCACTATGTCGTATACGTGAATATGCTTCTGTCCTATTTTTTGGCAGTTTATTGATTATTCGAATTAATTTCTTTTTATAATAATCATTACTTTAAAGTTGATACTCGTACTATTTGAATGATAATAAAGAATAATATTATTTTATAATACTAACTTAGAAAGGTGGGAATAATGTTATGGTAAGAAGGGTTAGTTCCAGAGCTACCACTAGACACCAGCACCGAGTTCACCCCTACTTTCTGTCTGACGCTCTCGTATACCTTCCGACACTCTATACCTTTGGTATTGAGTGTCGGCCTTTGGTATGGAGTGTACTCTATATACTTTGGTCTCCTTTTTACTAGGATTAGGTCCTAATGTGGCTTTATGTCCACTTTTTTTTCGAATCACTATTGACATGAGGCGTTGAGGTCAGTAAGTGGATAAGTGATCGCCAGGATTAAAACTAATCTTTTCTGCAAAAAATTATAACTTACAAATTTTGCATATTCTGAGAACGAGATATATGATTTTTGCCATTATTGTGATTTTTTGAAATTGTTGGTGTCGTATATTGTGGGTTAATGACGTCATACACATTTCATTGACAGTAGTGTCCAATACGGTTTCTATTGCTATATATTGTTCTGTTGTTTCCATTTCTATATATATATATATATATATTATATATATAATATATATATAATATATATATATATATATATATATATATATATATATATATATAATATATATATATATATGGAACTAAGACTTCTCTGCAAGATCACGTTTGTGTTTTATTTTTATTGTATGCATAATACAAAAATAAGTTAATTTTTTGCCGGACTTAAGCTAGTTAATGGGTGTCTTATTAAATAACTTTACGTAAAAAAACCACATTATCCATATTTATAATGTTTCGTAGGCTGACTTAATTTCCCTTATGTAACTTAGTTATGAGCGTTATGTACCTTACTTATAAACCAAAGGTAAAAAGTTGAAATTCTTAAAGCCGATTCTTCCTCCCAGGAAAAAAATCCTTAAGGAAACCTTAATATCTCAGAAATAAAGTAGAAGATTTAAAGGCGCGGTATATAGGGAAGGTTTCTGTTTTCTAGAGCATCATAACCTTACAGGAGATTAGGTTTTTAATATGACGTCACCTGTTTCTCACTACTCATACCTGAACTCTTTTTGTTACAAAAATTTCTAATAACATTATAAGGTATCTTTATTTAAGCCAGCATATCGCTTAAAAAACGCAAAAAGAAGCCTTATTTTTCATAGAATACCTTGCACCATATTGACTTGGCAAACTTATGAAAGGAAATATACTTTAAAAAAATCCTTTCCATCTTATAGGTTTTTGAAATTAATTGTACATCTTATTTTTTGTGTTCCATATGTTCATTTTTTTTTCTCTCTCTCATATTAGTGTTTTATGCCGTATGATGAAATTTCCCGTATGAAACAGCTTGTAAACTGATTATTTTAGTTACGGACGAAATTTCGTTGTTTGAAGATCTTTTGAATAATTCTATTAAAAAAATCTAACTTAAGAATTTTTAATATTTTTATGCAAAATATTTAATAATTTGGCCTTAAGCCTTTTTCCGAATTTTATTTTATTAAAAATCACTAATGCGATGGCTCGTGTGGTGCGGGTGGCGCCCGATGATAAGTCAAAATCCAGTTTAAAAGTGTCCCCTACAACCAAAAAATACGTTTTGCGAAACTTTATATATATATATATATATATATATATATATATATATATATTTATATATATGTATGTATTATGTATGTATGTGTGTGTGTGTGTGTGTTGTGTATATATTTTAAGCGGATTTTTGTGAAAATCGTTGAAATTCAAGTTTAATTTTTTATGGCAGGAAAAAGGTTTAAATGTATGTATTTAAACCGTATTTTTTGTTTTTCATTTTGAGGTGCTGAATCAAATGAAACTGGTCCGGAGTCGATACAACTACTCTAAATTGTTCAAAATGTAAAAGAAGAAACGACAAAATTAAAGATCGTTAAAAGAGAAAAAAAAGTTGGCGTTGTTTCTGTTTATATAGATTAACAATCTAGTTAAACCAGTTTATGCATCCAAAAACCACGTGAAATAACCAGAAAACACTTGTTATTTTTTTAAATGTACGGAGAAATTTAGTGGAGACTTAAGAATAGAGATACTAGAGATTTAAGAATACCTTAAGTACTACGATTGGTTTATAGTCCAGTATCTAGATAACTGGTCGAGTGGTTAGAGGACTGACGTACAGATTAAGAGAACTCGTATTCATGTCTTGAATGGCGGATGTAATGAATTTTTGAAAAAGGTTTCTTCAAATTTGTATTCGATTTAGTAAAATTCTGGCGCAGAGGTCCGCAATCCGGTCGAATTTTCTTTGAAAGTAATTCAATTTTTGCTTATGTTTTTGATATATATTTCCCCTCCTGACGGCTAAGGCCATAGAGTTGGCATCCAAAAATCAAAATTAATTAAAGTGTGTATTTTGTATTTGATAAGTACATCCACACTCACACGTATATATGTGTGTGTTTATTTATATGCATTTACAATGTGTATGTATGAATATCACTAGGAAGAAACGATTTAAAAAAAAAACAAATATAAGTCTTTAAAAAATAAATAAATAAATAAAAAATAAATAAGAACGTGAGGAAAAGTAAAACGATATTGATTAATGGAGGTGGGCATAGGTGATTTTATTTGGGCATATTAATTTAGGACCACTTCCATTACTTAGCATTTAATATGAAGATTGACTCAAAAATTATGTACTTAAAATATATTTTTTCTTTTTATGAATTTTTTCTGTGCTCTAACCTGATTCTCATCTGGTGTTATGGAGACATACATCACACTTGTATAATTAATATAAGTATTAATAATATTGATAATTAAAAAGTTTTTATTAATTTAATTAATGTTATGCCCCGGGGCTAG
Source organism: Microvelia longipes (assembly GCA_018340805.1). Classification (NCBI taxonomy): domain Eukaryota; kingdom Metazoa; phylum Arthropoda; class Insecta; order Hemiptera; family Veliidae; genus Microvelia; species Microvelia longipes. Next base: position 49,865,483 of record JACMZG010001863.1, on the reverse strand, counting down.
ATCTTTGTTTAGTTTGTAGTTCATTCTTCGATAGTATACACAGCTAGCTATGTTTAGATACCTTATCTGTTTCTCTTTCTGTTAACGGCCTTTTAGTTTGTTATTAAACACTTTCTGATGAAGACCTAATCATACGGTCGAAAGCTTAAATGTTGTTTTAATTTATCATGACCAAAACCTCATAACTTTTATTATTTTTTTATTATTAAAAAGTTTCTTTTTGTGGACTTAATAAAAAAAATATATAAATAAATATTGTAATGTTTTTCAATTTTGTATTGAAATAACATATTTTTAATAAACAAGCCATTTTTTGTTTTGATATATTTATTTATATATAATTATATATTTATTTATATTATAATTATATATTTTATTTATATTATACCTATATATTTATAATTTTATATTTATTCATATTATTTATATATTGTATATAATTATTTTTTATTATGGTAAATATTTGACTTTAATAAACGCACTACGTATTGATGACGCGATGACGTTTTATAATTTATTTTTTGCCAATAATTATATTTTAACCTTCTAACACTCTAATCAAATTAGGAATTCGTTAGTAAATAAAATAATTTAAAACTTCTCCCAATAAATGCTTTTAGATTTTAGTTTTTATTAATTTTCATGTATATAAAAGAATAATTAAATTTAGTATAATAATAAATATATTTAATTTTTTTATGTATCATGTTTTCTAAAAAAAAATCGAAAATATATTTATTAGGTTGTCGTATAGGGTTTGGGTTTTTACTCCCCTAATGTATATAAGAACTTGATCGTTTCGGATCATTAAATTACTATTAAAAGTCGAAAAACTTCAATTCGATAATGTTATCCAATAATGTCCATCCTGTGTATTTTGAGCTAGTTTTTATATTCTCCCTCATGTTAAGATACTTATATACTGTATTTCCTTTCTTCACTCGTATATATTTTTTATCCCTTATATTTGTGGAAACGGCCATGAATCGTATATCGACTTGTTCTATCCCCTATACTAGGGATGTCTGGATAATTTATCGTAAAAGGAAAAAGTGATAGCTCAAATAAGATGAATAGAGATGTAACATTTCATTCTTATGTTGGTACTAAGAAAGAATTATATTTCAAGATTTACTTTTATAGTATTGAGTGATGTCTTGTATCTATAACAGTATTATGTTTCTTTTACTGTCGTTCCTTTCCTTTTCTGCTCATTTTTATTCTGTAAATTGACCCTGAAAACATTCGGAATTTTCTTTGGCTTTAGCTACTGTGTTGTTTACTTAGTCAATCAGTCACTTTTGATTTGACCAATCTTTACGTTGAATTAGTAAAATAATTGTAAGGCTGCTATTTTCTAAAGCATAATGACATTTTAGCAGAGTCGCAGATTGATTCTGTGTACTCCGTAACATTTATATCTTGAGAATAATTGGCTCACGTGAACTTTGCTTGAGTTGGTGCTGATTATTGGACCTGATTAGTTATTTTTTCTCAGTAACCTTTGTATCTTGAGAATAATCAGCCTGCATGAAGCTTGCTTGAGATGTTGTAGATTGTTGGACCTAATTGGTTCTTTTTTCTCAGTAACCTTTATATCTTGAGAATAATCAGCCTGCATGAAGCTTGCTTGAGATGTTGTAGATTGTTGGACCTGATTGGTTCCTTTTTTCTCAGTAACCTTTATATCTTGAGATAATCAGCCTACATGAAGTTTGCTTGAGATTTTGTAGATTGTTGAACCTGATTGGTTCTTTTTTCTCAGTAACCTTTATATCTTGAGAATAATCAGCCTGCATGAAGTTTGCTTGAGATTTTGTAGATTGTTGGACCTGATTGGTTCTTTTTTCTCAGTAACCTTATATCTTAGAATAATCACCTGCATGAAGCTTGCTTGAGATTATGCTGATTTTTTGAGCTGATTAGTTCTTTGTTCTCCGTAATCTGTATATCTTTGTGAATAATCAGTCATCTTGACGTTTCTGTTTATTTAAATCCTGGTAAATATAAAATAACAAAATTAATAAATATTTCAGGTTAAAGTAATACTATATATATAGTAGGAGCATAATTTAACACAGCAAAGGTTGATTCACTGGTGGTCTTAAGTAATGCTGCCACCCTTACAATATACAATTTTCTTCTAACAAAGTTAGCAATACTTTCGTTTGTTGGATTATTATATTTTATTCTAATTATTGCTCAATTCCTCATTAAAAACTAATATAAATATTTGTTTATTATAATTTTTTAAGGAGTTTAAATTGTATTTTAATGTTTCTAATAAAAAAATATGTCATATAGTCATCGTTAACTAAATTTAGATTCCAGTACTGCGTTAACATTTTTGCAAAGACCAATTTTATTAAATAGCTAGTTTTTTGAAATTATTATATTTGTTTTACTCATCCTTAAATTCTACCGTAGGTATATGTAAAAGTATTGTGTCCGCCTTAAAATCCAAAACCGAGGTTGCATCATAATTATGTATGATATTTCTTAATTAATGGATATTTATGACACATTTAAAATGTTTTGTTTTTAGGATCGTATCTACTAAAGTAATACCATTTACTGCTTTTGTGTTATGAATGAATTGCTATTGTGTTTATACGGTCCTATACTTTTTTATATTAGTAATATTTAAGTATTTTAGTGATATAAACGTAATCAATTACAGTTATCCATTCAATTGAATGTATTAGAAAAATACTCTATTAATATTTTATTTTAATATATCTATAGAGACTTCATTTGATGATAAAAGCCTAATAACAAATTTAATCAAAATTCAATATTTTATTATTGTTTACTTTCCCATTACTAGTAAAAACAGGTTATAATTCTTGAACCCTTAACTTTAATGTTAAGCCCTGTGTTTAGTTTTTAGTTTATTCTTTGATAGTATACACACACAGCTAGCTATGTTTAGATACCATATCTGTTTCTTTCTGTTAACTGCTTCGGTTTGTTATTAAACACTTTCTGATAAAGACCTAATTATACGATCGAATGCTTAAATGTTGGTTTTATTTATTTTGACCCGAACCTCATACATTTTTACTGTTTATTAAAAGAATAATTACAATATTTCAAAAATACCATACAACATAAAATAAGTTTTTATAAAAAATAATAAAGATATAAAATTTGCAACTTCATTAAAGTGTACAATTTTAATATTTTTCAGTTTTAAAATATTTTAGAGATTATTCTAATTACTAGCAATTTAAAAGGGTTTTCTTAAGTGTATTTTTCTTGGAATTATTTTATTACTTTAAGTAGAAATATTAAAGTGGAAAAATACTGAAAATTCATTATTTATATACTTTTTAATCTTTGAAATAATATCTTAACACTAAAATGCTTTCTTCTTGACTCCCGAGTTAAAAGTTGAAAATAAAAAAATGCCTTTGAAGCCGTTTCTCCTGTTGTAACCTTTTTCTTTAAAACATACACTCTTCTAAATTTATACCCCACTCTCAAACATGTTCAAAAACAGAAAAAATTCTGTTCAAAAACATTGTATAAAACACTGTTTTTACCCTTTAGCTCTGTTTTTATAATTCTTTGAAGACCTCTCTGTTTTAATTCAAAATATTTTCTTTTTTTTATTAAAATTATTATTTTTAAAGTCTTTTTGCGTTCTTACCCTTTTTAACACCAGAAAAAAAGTCAAATTCAGAGAAGAATTCTTTTATTAACATATTCAAAGAATATGTTTAGACTCTGTACGTCATATAGGACAACTTAAAATGTATATTCAATGAATTTTATATTTTCAGTGTTATTTTTATTAAACTTGCCATTTAATGGTAATTGTTTGCACAATAAGGTGTATGTTTATGTTTATGTTTATATTTTTTTGTTTTCCTCTGTTTTCTAAAATTACTAGTCTGTATTCATGAAGTTCCCTAGTCTGTATTCAGTCTCAACTATGAAAAGATCTAATAAATAATCTTCTATTTCCTTTCCTTCATCTCACCGGCACTGATGATGACCTTTTGGGGTTGAAAGCCGGCTTTGTTTGTTTTTTAATAAAGTAATTAAGTGGAGAGACTCTTTTATTTATCATTATACGATGAACTCCTCTAGCGCTACCGTTTTGAATGATAAAATTACTACTTTAAAATCGACTGTATACCACCTCATAATAAACTTATTTTTTGATCTTATGCTTTTCGAGCTAAATTGAACTAATCGAATTCAGTGAGTATGTCATGAAAGGAGATGCACTTATTTTATATTAACTTTTTGGGATTTCTGAAGTTCCCTCAAGAAATATTTAAGTCTATGAGAATTACATTGTAAGTTAATTATTTAGCAAGGGATTTATTAACATAACAGTATTATAATTAATTATAACAATATGCAATTATTGACCATACTTAATCATACGGTCGAAAGCTTAAATCTTGTTTTATTTATCATGACCAAAACCTCATAACTCTTTACTATTTTTTTAGTATTATAATTAATTTATTAACATAATAATCTTTGCTGATCTAAAAGAAGGAACCGAAATTGTCTTTACTTCATATAAAATTCTGAGCTCTCTTAAGACTGATGATTCACGCAAAAATAATACCCTTTAGTGATAAGTTTGAAATAAAATCTAATGTAATCCTAATAAATTCTTAGTGACAAATATCTCATTAAGTTTACACACAAACATAATCAAATATCCCTTCGTTGAAAAATACTTAATCTAACAGTATATGGCTTGGCTAAGGAGAGACATATTGTGACGTCATCACCCTATATTATTAACCCTGATATAAAGGTCTCCCTCTTTTGACTGACCCTTGGTCATTCAATAGCTTTTAACATTTCTGTACGTCTGGGTATTGGATTTGATTTACCGCTGCATTAGACTCTGTAGGGGACGTTCCTCCTCGACAAATTGTTCTGTTATTACTATTAATGTCATAACAGTAATATAAATGAGAATTACTAAACATTAATTTTTAATTAAGAATTCTTAATTGTGATCTGGGGGCACGGGAATGTATCCGCCTAGTCATGCAGTCACTGCCACACTATCCTTTACAAGAAGTATCACGTCGTTATTTTTAGACCCTAGTAGATGTTTTGAAATAATTAAAATATAAAAAAATCAGTTTTCCATATTTAATCAAATAATTTGTCTCGTTTTTAAAAATAGCATCATTTTACCTTATAAGTTTATTTGAACTTGAAGTCTTAAAGTTAAGTGCTTTTGACACCGCCTCACTTATTATTTAGATTCTAAGGCACTTCCAGAAACCTTAGACACTCGGAATTTGGTATACAGGTGGCATACATTTGTAGGCATAAGATTGTAAAATCTTAAAATAATTGAGGCCCTATCATTTTTAGTTTTTCTACCCAGTATATACAATGGAAGTTAATCGTATTCTCAAATGTGTTAACTCCTCAAAACAAACACTAATATGAAAAACGAGTGTGGGATTCTTTGGAACTTTTCATCGCCATATCGGGTCACTACGCTCTTCCTCGCCACTTTAGACTCGATTCGCTCGTCTTGAGACTGCAGATATCAGTTTAAGTCTCATCGAGATTGTTTAATTATATTTTAAAATGTTTATTCCATCAAATAAAAATTACAGTTATTTACGTCATACAAGTATATATTCCGGGATAGCACAACCAGACCTTAGTTTATTTTAGTGTCAAGACATAACTTTAGCAAAAACACAATTGGAGCTAAGAATAAAGTAGACAAACATGCAGACTAACAACTTGGTCAAAACTATTCTAGAGGTCTTAGCGAAAGCTGAAACGTTTTATTCAGTTTAAATCAGATTCTGATTTTTAGTGCACACGTCACATTATCTCTTATAAAACGTAATCTATAAGAAAGGAAAAGTAAAATATCCAACGAAATCTAATAACTCTTCAAAATCAGTCGCATGAAGTTAAGATTTTATGTTTAAAATGATTATTAACAGCTTTATAGATCTTTTATATTTGAAGAAAGATAACATTTAAATATCACGTGAGATAAAATAATTATTTTTTTATGAAAATTTAAAACTTTGTAAATTTAATCTCTCTTCTTGAGAACAGTACTCTGTTTTTATTTAAGACTTTTTACTGCCAACAAAGTTGATTGTTACTTTGTTTTAGCTCCAAACTAAGTACTATTTTAATTAATGTTGTTTTTAATCCTCTTTTTGGTCATTTCATAAAAAAGGTTTTATTCGTTATAAAGCGTGCTTTTCGGTGTAAATTTCTCAGGAGCTTAAAAGCTTTTTAAGCCTTTTTCTTTCTCTAAATATATTCTTTAATTAAACTCTTCTTTCTCTTAAAGCTAATTTAGAAATAAAAGTAAATTCTCATTAGTAAGATGTCTCTTATTGAGCTAAATAGTGTACATTACGAATAAAGTAAATAAATTAAAAATAAAATATAACATTTTATGTCTTTTAGTCAGTAGTTTAAGAAAACATAATTTAAAAAAAATCGATTTTGACGTTTTACACGAATTTTTAAAGAATATAGTTCTATATATGAGGCTCTCTGTCTAATAAAACTACACACAAACACACACACACACACCCATTCATAATATATATATATATATATTATATATATATATATATATATATATATATATATATAATATATATATATATATATATATATGTGTGTGTGTGTGTGTGTGTGTGTGTGTGTGTGTATGGTAATATATACATTCTTCTCGTATCTCGTACTGACTCTTAGAACGGTTGTTTCAATAAGAGTTCAAGGTAAACTTTCAAATTTTCAATACTGGCTTTGTAAATTTTTACTTTTTCTCACCTTCATCTGTAGGTATAAAGGAAAAGTATTGTGTTAACCCTTAAAATCTGAAACTGACATTTCATCGTAATCATGATATCATTGATGATTATCACTATGAACTCTTGTAGTATGTCTGAATCTTGTTGTATGTCTGTGTCTTGCATAACTCTTTTTAATGCAACGTTAGGTTGAAACTTTGGGAAAGATTTTACATTTCATCAGATAGCGTGAAACACATAAAAATAATAGTCCGAATTAGATAGCTATTTAAATTTTAACTTTAAGATATTATATCAAAAATAAACATTTTGATGCAATACTTTATTCGTACGAAAAAGTTTATTTAAATCGGTAAAAATTTACTTTTGACTGTTAAAAATTAAAATTACTAATGTGTAATACAATAATGAAATATATTACTACTATCCGTCTAGAGGATCGAAATTAATAATAATTAGAGACTGCCAAGCATGGCCGTTGATATTTTAGAGGCATTTTGTGATCGCAGAAAATGTATTACATGATTGAATGGGCTATTTGAAAAATTAATTATTATTATTAATTATTATTTTTAATTTTTTTGCGTTCTTACCCTTTTTGTAAGCTTTATTTAACCTTAAGTTATCACTCGCTTAGAATTAGAGAGGAAGTGGTAGAGCAGGGTGCATCTTAAACCCCCTCTATTTGGTTGGATTATAAATATTTTAATTATTAGATTATTGTATATAATTTTATGTACATTCTAACAAAAATTATTAATTTTTTGTCATATTTAATTTTTTAAATGCGTAGTTGCCTAATAATTATGAGGTCGTGCGTAGCAAGACAGAAGTAATTTTATCTTGGACTTTAAGTAGTTATGACACTCTGAAGATGAGCGAAAGCGAACCCGAGATACTTCCTACCTGATTTTTGTATTATATTTTCCCATAATGTTAGCGCAATGGTTTATTGAACAGTTCCAAATTAAACCATTTAAGTGCCATTTAGCGTCCATGCAATAGCACCTAAAAGATTAATTAATGATCACAAGGAAGGTTAATTAATATTTTAGTATTTAAGATCAGTAGTCTTTTTGTTTTATGTTTTTTTCTTCTCTTCTTTGTTTAATTTTGATGAAGATTTTATTACGTGACTACTTGAAAATAATATTATGCTTTTAGTTAAATAGGTTACTAAGGACTTTAAAAGGTTACTTGATATTTTTTATTTGGCTTAAAATTGACTGTTGATTGTTTTGTCTCATTATTCTAGTACGTTTTTTCAAAAGTTTTTCAAAGTGATGTGGTTATGTCAATGACTCTTTTGTAAATGTTTATCATTATAATAGATTAGATGATGTGAGATAAAGGACTTTGAAGAGTACTTAATGCTTAAGAGAGTATTGTATTTTTTAAGTTAATTCTATAGCTTGGATATAGTTATTATAAAATGTATTAGTTATTGCTGCGTTGATTAATTGATTCGTAATCAGTATAAAAGCCAGCAAATGTGTATTGTTTATAGTGTAATATGCACACATATGTATGCTAATGTGTATGTTTATACACAAAGTGTTTTTAATATTAATATGCACACATATACAATATCACATTTTATATGCTAATGTGTATTGTTTATACACAAAGTGTTTTTAATATTAATATGCACACATATACAATATCACATTTTATATGCTAATGTGTATTGTTTATACACAAGTGTTTTTAATATTAATATGCACACATATACAATATCACATTTTATATGCTAATTGTATGTTTATACACAAAGTGTTTTTAATATTAATATGCACACATATACAATATCACATTTTATATGCTAATGTGTATTGTTTATACACAAAGTGTTTTTAATATTAATATGCACACACATACTATATCACATTTTAATGCACAAATGTGTATATTTGTGCGTAAAGAGTATTGATGTGCTGCTTACACACTAAGTTTCGCATACCAACTTAAAAGTTGGTAGACTTATAATTGGGTTTAACCCTTGAAATTAACACCTTGATTATAATTTTATATTTAGATAAAACATTTTATAACCAAATAAAATGTGGGTATTAATTTATATGTTCTGCATATTTTTTTCTTCTTAAAATACTATTACAAACAATAAAGAATTTATCAGTGATTAGCTCCCCCTCCCCCCTATAACTTATAAGTTTATTTTCTTGCCTAAAATGAATATACCAGTCCTAGCTGGATGGATACTAATCATAGATATCGACGGGTATGCCACAAATATGTGTCAGTATTAACATTTCTTTATCAGTATTTACGTCCGAACCAAAACATAGTGACTATATCGGGGATGTCCTCTTTGTTTTTGTGCAAGTAATATACGGGATTTGTTATTTGTTATGATTTATGCTTTTTCCGAGTTTTACTTTTTTCGAAGTAGTTTAAGATTATTTTTAATTAACTTACAATATTGCTTCTTCGCTTTTACAAGTACATCTTTTTAATTTAGTATGTTTTTCATGTGTTTCCATATTTGATCTATTTTGACCTTAACATCTTGTGAAAAATAAAATGTCGTTTACTCTCATGAATGAGATCAGATCAGAAGTTCTGTTCAACATCCATAGTACCTCAAGATAATTAATATCACAGTAATGCGCTTCCATTTTTTGTAACAGTTACTGTGAAAAATTTGTTTGAAAAAGTGGCATAAATGTTATGCTTTTCTTTTTTAACTATTTTATTATTATTTCAATGATTAACTATTTTCTCTACAATAGTAGTTTTATTATTTTCTATTTTGAAATGCACGTTCCGAGCTTAGTACCTAGATCAATCAAAAAACAAGAAAATTATTTTTGGAAAAGATCGTGCCGTTACTATAGTGATGACCCTTCTCGTCTCTTTTCCACCCTTTAAAACCTAATGTGGAATTTTCGCTTCCACAAACTGGTTGTGAAATGTGCAAAAACTATATGAGGGATTTTCTAAAATATACGTTATACTAGAAAGACCCCTAAATTTTAGCATTAAACTCCCTTTAGAAATAAATTTATAATAAATTTTATCGGAAAAGGTTAAATTTTCAAACATGTTTAAAAGGTGGGTTTACTTTATATTACTAAAAGTTATTTTTGTATGTGTTTGTAAAATGTTTGTATATTTAATACAGTAGTTGAAGATAACTTTTCACGAAAGGTTTTTACTTACGGAGTGAGCCTTTCCTTAGAGATTTAAGTAAAGGGGAAATTTCTGAGCTTATTTAAGTGTTGTATGTATGCACAGTATAATGTATACATTTCTGCCAAGTTTGCTACTCTCTTTATCCTCTGGATATATTGACTTAAGATAAAACACCCTCCAGGTACTTAAGCAACATACAGCTTAACAATATCTATATATTTTTTAAATTTAACTTTTTTTGAGTTTTATATTTTTTCCTTTATCAACCCAATGTTTATTTTATAAAAAAAAAAACATCATTTGATTTTATCTTTTTGTGTGAGTGTTTAAACATCCTGTCTTGATCTTTTGTTCTTAGATGTCCATTTACGTAGTTCCCGTTTCCTATTTTTTACACAAATATTTTCAAAATAGTTAGAAAGTTTACATATTTTCTAATTATATTAGAAAATATACCGTTTCATTCTCAGCGGTTGCCGTACATCACAAAACTAAGTGTACTTACTTAATAAGTAAAGGTATACACTTGTTCTAAATTTCAACTCAATTGAATCATTTTCTGATTTTTTAAAATTTTTAAAAAAAGCGTACCCAAGTCATTTAATAAAAATGTAACAAATGCTGATAATGAGATGAACCTTAGCACATATGATATTCTTATACATAGCTCTATACGTGTTAAATCTCAATTTAATCGCATGATGTTTCCTTGTTTTATAATTTTTTGAATTTTTTAAAAAAAGCGTACCCAAGTCATTTAATAAAAATGTAACAAATGCTGATAATGAGATGAAACTTGGCACATATGATATTCTTATACATAGCTCTATACGTGTTAAATCTCAATTTGATCGCATGATGTTTCCTTGTTTTATAATTTTTTGAAATTTTTGCTGAGTAATTATCGCAAGTTAATGACGTCATAAAAAATTATTTTCAGAATAGCACAACTACTGTTGTAGACTGATTTTTGTACAAAATTTCAACTTTAGCATAAATACACTGGTTTTTACGATGATAACACACACACACACATACAGACAGACAACTTTGTAAAAACCACTCAGGAGGCCTTTAAAACACCTGAAATTTGGATAATTCATGAGCAACTCATGTTTTGGTTTTTTGAGTGTAAATAAAATACTTTGCCTACAGGCAATAGTATACATACTATTGGTATAAATGATGAAAATACATTTATTCTTATCTTGATATTATTTATGATAGTAATATTCAATAATACTATTTTATTAAATAACTAAAATTTATATTTAATGTAACGATTAACGTTTCTTATTTCAATATAAAAGGCATTTTAACAAAATGTTTCCAAAGTTTTGTTTAAGTTGTATTTAAAAATAATATTAAGAAAAAAGTAAATAAAACTAGCTAGAGTTACAGATACAAAGATTAAATTTATTTTATTGAGTTTATCTCTTGAGTTTTAACTAGTTCTTAGAGAAAATTGTTCTGTATTTATCTAAAAAGTCTAAAACATTTTATTTCTGTTTTACTTCCAATTTGATACCTTTTTCGGATAAACAACAAGTAGTATATAAGAACAGTTAAATTAAGGTTTTATCTTTTATTTTCGATTATTCAAAAGTTACTGAATAAAAAGAACAAGAGGGCTTCGGCTGCTACGCGGCGTCGGCGCAGGGAGCCACTTTGCAACGTTGTTGCCTCCCTGTGGCCTCAACATAGTAGACGTTCTATCAGTTTGTCATATCACAAGTTTATATTTGTGGAATACTAGGATATATGCGAATTTTTAAACGTATTAATAAAAAAGTGTGATTATGTCGATGGATAAAATTGTAACTAATGCTGATAATGAAATTAAGTTTTCTATACTTAGTCATTATTTTGAGTTAATGACGTCACACATATTTCATAAACAATAGAATTCGGGACATTAACCAGATCAATTTTAGTTTAAAGGTTCATTAAGACCTATGAAAGGGTCTGAAAGTTATCGTGTCGCATTGAAACGTTTAGAAACCAAAATCTCGTACTTACACACACACAAACAAATATGTATCTATACCTAAACAACAGCATAGATCGTTAGATGAACCCGGGTATCTTGAAGCCTCCATACTTTTTCATATATGTAATAATTTTATTTTATAATACTTATGTATAATATGTTCTAATATTAATTATATTTATTTTATAATAATCCGGGGTTTTACGGTAAGTTTTTCTGTTTATTGGAATCTAACAGGAGAGGATGTTAAAGTATGGTCTAGGCCCGTACATAAGTGGACTATAAGAAGGTCTTATGTTAAGTGTTATTTGTTTGATGCACTCTTAAGAGAAATAATTTGTTTGTTTCAAGATTAGAGTAGATTCTTTTTGAAAGCATTAAGTGAGAAATAATTCTTATGGTATATCTGTCTCCAACGTATGTCTCGTAATTAATGATTTTGTCATCTTTTTAACATTAATTTTGTTCCGAAAATTTTTTACTCACTTGTTGATAAGCAATGAATTCAATTAATTCCTCCAAATTCTTCCTTGTTCTTAACCTCTCGGATGCTATAATACTCAGATAAGTTTTAGTTTGTCGTCCGTTCTCACACTAAAACACTAGACTAAAGCCAAAAACAATATTCTATTGCGGTGATCCCTATCCTTATAACCCTTACAAATACCTTCTATGCTATATTTATATGGTTTTTATCTGACCTAAAGAAAAAAAAGGTTATTCGGGACTCTGGCCAAAATTGGATAGGAAAAAAATGAGGAAAAAAAGTAGAGGTAGTTTGATAGCTGAGATATTATAAAGTATTGTTGATATTGTCCTCTCGTAGCTTTGTCTTCTATCTATAGATTTAGCTCAATATTTAGTAATTTATCATTTTATTTCTTATGGATTATTGAATTCAGTGAAATATCTGTTGTCGAACAAAGGGTTTTTGTACTAACAAGCTATAAATCCAATGAGGTAACACATTAAGTTCCCCATGTCAGATACAAATATGCTGCGAGGGGTTGATATATGTAAGCTAATTGACTGTGATGAATCATTCAACTGTACTTAATTAAGTAATTAATGGAGAGTATGAAATTATCTTATAGTCATGTATTTAATTAAAAATATAATCGGAAGAGTAGTAATAATAGGAAAAATTGTGTTAAAGAGAAATATTATAAATGAACTGAGTTGATTTGCTTTGTAGCTTTTATATTATGCTTGTTTATTTTTCCTTTGTGTAATTTTACCATGAAAAAGAAAAACTGGCTACTGTATACTTGATAAACTTGAAGATCAACCTTACACCATTATTAGTAGGTATAATACTGTAGGTTTTTTTTAACTAATTAATAGGTATTTAATACTCTCAATAAACTCATGATGTCGATTAAAAATATTATTTAGTGATTTATTAAGTCAAGAAATGAACTTAGTTTGTTCTCCTAGTAATATTACATTTATTTATATTTAGTCCAGGTGTAACATCAAATCCTATAACTAATTAGAGTTATAACTTATTCTTTAATATTTATTTCGTCTATATGCCAGTCATCTTTATTTTAATTTCTTACTCTTAACTGTGAAAAAAATTGACTTATCTAATTTAATATTTTTTTTTATCTTTCATGTTTTAGAAAATACTTATTGACATTTTTATTTACTCTTATCAAGTTATTTTTATTTTCTTTTATATAATAAATCATCAAAGTTTACAAGAGTGAACCTAGGTATAGAAAAAAAGAAAATACAAGAGACTAAGTTAACTTGACATAACTTTTTTTTATCTTTTAACTTCTTTTCTAAATTAGTTCCTCCTAAACCTTTACTTTGTGCCTGAAAAAGTTTCAGAAAATCAACTCGATTTTTTTTCTACTTTTTCTTCTTTAAATTTTATTTTTATCAAATTAATTAAGTTATGGACTTTTACTTAAAGAAATTATAATTAATAGTTATAATAGTAGCATAATATGACTATGTATAAAAGCTAAGAAGAAAAATATATGCTGTGATAGTTTTCTTGACTATTGGAATTAATTTTATCTTACTTTTGACCTAAAATTTTTAGTTACCTTTAAAGTAAAGTTTGAACTTGTATCCGAAATTTAAAACGAGGCGTAGAAAGAGTTGACGGGATTAAAGTTATTTGGAATGGGGGGGGGGGGCGTTATATTGAAAGTATATAAAAGACTATCTTAAGAAGTTCGAGGTTAAGTTTTTGAGGTCTCTAAGAAACAAGTAAGGATGGCTTCTCCAGGGAGCTGTGTAAGTTTTAATGAGTAATTCTAAGTTATCCTTTTACTGGCAAAAGAAAAGTTTTTCGGGGTGTTTTCTTTCCTCCTAGTGATTGGATTTATAATCCTTGACTTATACCCTCAAGGCACATAAGCCTTAAGACTTTTTCAAACCGTGAAAGTTAAAACAAAGAATACATCACATGGCACGCACAATAGAAAACTTTGTGAGGCAACAGGTTGAAACTATAAACAAACTAATTCATTATATCTAAAAAGAAGTTTCTAATCTTTTAATTAACTTGATTTATTTCTTTAAATACCTATAATTAATTTTTTGTACCGATTGAAAATTTTTATTGAATCAAACAAAGTAAATAGATTTTATCATTTAATCTATATAAAATTAATAATTCTTCTTAAGACTTAATCATTGATTAAGACTTTTTGTATCGTTGATTAAGTTTAATGTATCGTTTTAAGGTACATTAAGACTCATTAAATTTACGTTTGTTGTAGTGTTTGCACAAAAATGGTTATAGCTGTTACGATTGAGGGATCCTACTTAAAAGTATTTCAAACCTACCCTACAAAAACTCTCTTCGTAGAAAAATTATAAGAATATATTATAGCTAAGCACATAAAACAACCTTTAGAATCTGATAGTTACATTTTTGTCGTTGTTGTTACTGTTTTTTGTGGTTACTGGTTTTTTGTACGGTTATTGGTTGTTAGTGGGATTACTGTTAGTTAATGTGGTAGTTACAGGTAGCTAATGTATAATTATTACTTTTTTTATTTTTTAATTTTTATTTATTTATTTATTTTTTATTTTATTTTTTTTTATTTATTTATTTCTTTTTGTCGGTTTTGAGGTTGGTTCTAGGCGTTGCAGATTTTTGCAACGTCTAGACCCACATTAAAGCTTCGACAAAAGGAGACATAAGGGGGTAAAATGGGAGGGAGCCGGAAGGCTCAAGATAAGACCTAGCCTGAAGTAATGTGAATAACGGTTCCAGGCTAGGTTTAAGGGGTTCGCGGAGTGAGTTTTAGTTGGTATGAGGCAGACCCTGAGTCAACACTGTTGACAGACCGCTGTCTTCGTGCGTAAATGCATTTCTCTCTCTTTTTGGGTAACATTTTTCCCGCAAGAAAAATTTTGCCAGAAAAAAAAACAAAAAAAACAGGTAGCTAATGTGGTTACTGATAGTTAATGTGGTTAAGTTACTGGTTAGTATTAGTAGTGTGGTTACTAAGTGAGTGTATTGTGGAGGAATCGATGCTATTCTAGAAAATAGTGAATCTTTAGAGCTACCGTTTTATTTTATCATAATACTTAAAATAGAACCGGTATTGAATTATTTGATATTACTCATTTAACGTATTTACTTTGCCTGACCTACCTCTGTAGGCATAAAGTAAAAGCTTAGTTTCAACATTATAATCTTAAACCAATATTTTACCCGGATCGTTCTTTTTAAGTTTCTGAAACGTCTTGAGTGGTTTTCATCTTGCTATCTGTCTATTTAACTGTATCAAGCTAGGTTTAACAAGTTTTGTAGGGGATTTTATTTGTATTATTAGACCTGAGCTTAACAGAAAGACCGCTATATGCGTAAATTTCTCTATGTGTATGTTTTCGTTTCGCAGAACTGCGTAATGTGTTCAAACTTTTTAGGCTTGATTTAAAAACTTGCTTATAATCTGTGGTTTGTATCTGCAGTATTTTTAAGGAGCTCTCTAATGTTTTCTTATGATAACAGACTGTTTTAGAGCATAAATAGTGTATTTTTATTGTGAATTCAATTTTAAACATTGATTCACAATTTATTTTCCTTCCGATTGTCTAATATCGTGTCATATATTTACAATAAATTCTTACTTAAATAGTTCACTTGATGTTAATCCTTGTGGCATTTCACATCAAACAATTAGTCACGGCTGGTTATACAGATCTACGTGTTTATAAAAATGTTGCAAGGAGATATAAAACTAAATGGAGACTCGTGTCAGATGATACTTTGATGTGTAAATTAAACCGGTTTTCCATGAAATGAGTTTTAGTTTGTCGATGAGGTAGAAATACTTGTGTTGATATGGATAGGGAGGAGGGAGTACTCTGCCCCTAGAGATGTGTATTCATAGATACTTCAAGTGAAGTAAAATCAGACCAAAAACTCGCATCAATCTCTCCCAGGTACTCAAAATAATTCAATTACTGCCGTATGAGAGAGAGGGTTAAGTCTGCTATCACAAAGCAACAATCAATTTTCAGGCGCTCGTTTTTCACATCCTGAACTGATTCTAACCCCATCAGTTTTTAATTTCATTTTTTTCCCTTTCTCTATCTGCTGCCTAACTCTTCAATCTTCTCCTCCCTCCCGTAACGACGTCTATTCACAAACTCAAAACAAATTGTGTTGATCAACTTGGGAAAAAGCCAGAGAGAAATCATTTGTGTTTTTTAGAGAATAAAACTATAACCGTATTTTATTTATTTTTAAAATTATATACACATTTTTCATCTACATTTTAAATCCATACATTACTCTTATGAATACATTTTAAACAAATCGGGTACGGTGTACCTCGTAACTTCTCTTCACCGACCTCATCGCATTCGCTACTCTAATCCTCACTACTTCAGGCTCATTTCGCTTGTCCTCAGAAAATGGAAAACACTAAATATATACTAAACGGGTCATCGGACTTTCTTCACTCGTTCTCTGATCATAAAGGCATTCGTTTGCGTAACTAAGATATATTTGTTTTTTACTAGTTGCCACCTATCTAAGCACTGACCTCGCTCGATGTTGCTTAACTTTTATGATACGAAAAACCCGTATATATACTTGCCATATTGAAACGATACTTAGTATATTTATTTATTACATAAAGGGATATATTTGTACCAAATTTTATCTCAATATTTCTTTACTAGCACCACTAGATCTAAAAATTGATTTTTGTACCAAGTTTTGACTCTCTAGCATGAACAAAATGGATGCTACGATGCTAACCAACACACATACAGACAGAAAACTTTGTGAAAACCTCTTAGGAGGTCTTAAAACACCTAAGAGGATTTTTAGAGCAAGCGTAATCAATACTTTTCCTTTATATCTACTGTATAAATGAGGAGAAGTAAAATTGTATCATTGTTTTAATAGATATTTTTACTTTTTTCATTTATACTATAGGTAGAGAGTATTATGTTTGAAAAAAACACAATACTCTAGGTATTGAGTTATGTATTGGTATTGAGTATTATTGTATTATGTTGAAAAAACACAATACTCTAGGTATTGAGTATAGGTATTGAGTATTATGTTTGAAAAAACACAATACTCTAGGTATTGAGTATAGGTATTGAGTATTATGTTTGAAAAAACACAATACTCTAGGTATTGAGTATAGGTATTGAGTATTATGTTTGAAAAACACAATACTCTAGTATGAGTGTATTGAGTAAAAAAATCCGAAACCGGGATGCAACCGGAACTATCCGATTTAGGTGTTTTTAGATCTCCTGAGTAGTTTTCACAAATATTTCTGTCTGTAAGTATGTGTGTTGGTGTGTATATATATATATGTATGTGTGTGTTTGTATGTGTGTGTCTGTTATCATCGTAGCTCATTTATGCTGGAGAGTTGAAACTTTGAACAAAAATCAATCTACCACTGTAGTTGTGCTATTCAGAAAATATTTTTCTAAAGACGTCACTAACCTACAATAATGACGCAGCGAAAATTTCTAAAAATTAAACAACGCGAAAAGATGTTGCAATATTTTAGATTAATATTTAGCACTCTTGTAGACATGTATAAGATAAGACATGCATAACATAAGTGTTAAGTTTCATCTCATTATCAGCATTAGTTCAATTTTTACCGAATGATTTGTGTACGTTTTATAAAAAAATTGTAATAATCGTAAAATAATCCAATTGAGTTGACATTTAGTTCAAGTATATATACCTCTTCGTAATAAATAAGTGAACAAAGTTTCGTTTCAATACGAAAAGTATTTTCATGATTTTTTTGGGTCATAAAAGTTAAGGAGCAATAAGTGTTGTCAGTGCCTGGGTGGGTGACCGTGGGGAATAAAAGGAATGAATTGCTATCTAAGGACGAGCGAAGCGAGTCCGATGTAGAGAGGATGAGCGTGGCAAATCCGACGTGACGAGGAAAAGTTCCAAGCTACCTCGTACCTGATATTTTTAAGTATAAATTTTATAGCAATATCACAGATTCTACGCAATAACCATTTAATTAGCTCATTGTTATGTTATACATTTTATAATTTTTTTTACATATTTAGTTTATATTTGAAAAAACTTGTAATTTACATGGACGTTAATTTTATGCTTTAATAACAATGTTAATAATTTTTTTAAAGTGTAATTTAAACTTTAATTACTTGTACCTCAGCTGCAAGAGAGAGTTTAGCTCTAAAAATATTTTTACTATATGCAGCAATTAAAAATCATTAGTATGTAAAACAGGTCACAAATATAACGGAATGTAATATGAATTTATATTTTTTTGCTAATGATAAAACAAATAATTAATTTTGTTTTTTTAATTGTTTCAGGTAAAAGATGATATTCTGTTAAAAACTTCATTTTATCTGCATCTGTAAGGTAACAAAATATTAGTGTTTTTACTGTGTGGGGGCAAGTTAGAGTTCTTGACATGTCGAGCAGTCAGTGTGTGACACCAACTATAGTGTGTCAAAGGAAGCATTTATTCCAATTGATTTTCACTCCAATAAAGGTCGTATGAAACTAAATTTTTATGTAAGTCATATGGACGAGCTGTCTGGTCTTAAAATATATATTTCCTGGTATTAATACATGGGAAAAAATAAAAACTTAATGTTCGAATATTTTGACACATCGCTTTTTGACTAACATCGAATGTCCTTTGAAAAAAACTCATATCCGGCAGGGAGGTATGGATGATTTGAAATTATAGCTACCCACTCATTTTCAAATGAAACAAAAATTTTATTATTTTAGTGTGCACCTTGTATACACGTAATTTGAGGTAGCCCCATAAAAAATATTCACAAGGTGTCAGGTCAACTTTCCAATAGTCAACTTCTCACAACGGACACCACTTATCAGATGTTATTTTTGTACATAATCATGGCCTATTTGCCTGCTTTGCTCCCCACCCTATTACTACTACTACTACTTGTACATAATCAATGTTTTATTTTTTCCTCTTTAATTCATAATGCATCATCCAAAGACACACTGAAATATACAATTTAGTTTCATTTAAAATGAGGTGTAGCTATTATTCAATATATTTCAACCATCCATACCTCCCTGCCGGACCCTGTATATAATATATATATTTATATATATATATATATATATATATATATATATATATATAATATATAATATATATATATATATATAAAAGGAAAAAGGAAATACTAGAAGTATAATATAACAATATTTAATAATAATAACTTACGGGGGTGAAACAGTGAGGTTTGATGGGTTTGAAAATTTTCGACGTATGTCTTCGTCAGTCAGAATAGGCAGGGAAGTCACTCGTACACAGTCACACGGGACTTCCCTGCCTATTCTGACTGACGAAGACATACGTCGAAAAATTTTCAAAACCCATCAAACCTCACTTTCACCCCTGTAATATATTATAATATTGTTATATAATATATATATATATATATATTATATATATATATATAATAATATATATATGCGTTTTTTCTAACAAAAACGCTATCTTTAGGACGCATATATTTTTAAACAAAGCTTTGCAATACCTCCTGGTCAAAATATCTGAATAATTAGGTTTAGGTTTTGGTGTTTTACTTTGATAACTTTATCCTAAAATCTTCCCTTGACAAGTATACTACATTTTTTTATTATTTCTTTATTGATTTTGTTGAGTATTGTTTATGATTATAACATACTTTATTGATGTTTTTATACGTTATATCATACGTTAAGGTGAAGAAATGTTAAAAGATATATTTTATTCATAAGTAGCTGACCGAAAGGTAAATAAAAAAAAGTTTACTACTTTTTTATAATATCGATTGACTACAAGTGTTTAAAGTTTGAAAAAATTTGTTTCATAGTATGAGTTGGTTAAGGGGTGGGAGGGGGGTGAGGCGGCATGCAACAGATCCCAGGCTATTGAATAAATCAGAAATCCCAACGGAGAATTTTTCCAAAAGACTTTACTCGCGGGAATATCAGCCACACGTTCTTATATCGATCTCCTATGTATTCCATTTCCCTTGAAGTAGAAAAAAAAGTCTTTATTTAAATAAATAAATAAATAAATAATGTAAAAAAAAGAATAAGAAATGTATAAGCTGATTGAAAATATGGAAAGTATTTGCTCTCCTTCCTACCAAAAATGACTCAGATAGAAAACGAATCTTGACGTAGCTTTAAGTCAATAAAAGCTAAAATATGAAATATCATACTCAAGTATCATTGATCCATACTTAATTTCTTTTCAAATTTTATTGTTTTTTTTTGCCTTCGCTTGACAGTGCCTTTTCCACATTTTATTTTGATATAAAAGTCTTGAAGAGATTTATTAAATGTATTTATAAAATTTGAAAGTGATTGATAAAAAGTTAATTCAATAAATTTTAATATTGATAAATAATATAAGTAAAGAATTTTATGTTATAGAATTGACGAATCATTATTTATACCTTTCGTATAATTTGGATTTCTGTTTTTAATTTATATTTATAAATTAAAATTAAATGTGTTTAATATGATAGTAAAAATGACAAAAATACACAGTTCAATCTAAATGCACAAAACTACAAATCTAAAACACAGTGTTAGTTGTGTTTTAGTTATATTATACTACCTTCATTAGCATTATACTTGTGAAAAGCGTGATACGTTTGTTCTTTTTATACTGGTGCATAGATAATAAGGAAGTTATAATTATTAAAAAATTTATTTATAGAGTTCGACTAAAAAGGTTATCGGTGTAAATTTATTTCTAATTTTGTTGTTTGGTTTGCGGACTCTTTTGTTAGTTCTTTTCTACTTCCTTTATATCTCGGATATATTTCATTATTTATGCCATATATACTGAATTTATAATAAACTGCTGTCTCCAAACTTCTAATTTTATTGTCTCTTAAATTAATTTACATATTTTAATAAACCTTTCCGTCTCTCTTTTATTTATTAATTTACACGTATACATTTTATTAAAAATGTATATTTAATTAACACATTTATTGTTATGAAACATATAATATTATTACTTTTCGTCATTTATACAGTAGGTATATAGGAGAAGTATTGTGTTTGCAAAAATACTCCGAAACCGGGATGTCACTGGAATTATTCGTTTAGGTGCTTTCAAGACCCCCTGAGTGGTTTTCGAAATGTCTTTATGTGTGTGTGTGTGTGTGTGTGTGTGTGTGTGTGTGTGTGTGTGTGTGTGTTATCAACGTAGCTTCCAGTAAATTTATGGTAGAGAGTTGAAACTTTTTACAAAAATCAGTCTACCACTGTAGTTATGCTATTTGGAAAATATTTTGTATGACGTCATTACCTGCCATAACGACAACATAAATTTCGAAAAATCATAAAACGGTCCTATTGAAATATATCATCATCCTATTGAAATTTGGTACGCATATCCATGTATAACACTAACATATGTGCTAAGTTTCATCTTATTATCAGCATTAGTTTAATTTTTATCAATTGACTTGTCTACGTTTTTTAAAAAGATGTAAAAAATCGGACAATAATCCAATTGTCGTTTTAATACAAGAAGTATATCCATGATTTTTTGTGGATTATAAAAGTTAAGCAGCATCGAGCTTGGTCACTGCCTGGATGGGTGTCCGCTAGGAATGAAACCAATTTATTTACTATCTGAAAACGAGCAAAGCAAGCCCAAAGACGCGTTGCAAGATAAACTTAACGACTTGTATATTCTGACGAGGAGCAAAGCGAGTCCAAAGAAGGGAGGATGAGCGTAGGGAATCCGATGTAATGAGGAAAAGTTCCCAGGTACCCTGTACCCAATATTTGTTTTACTTCTTTTTTTCCTTATTAGCGTCTTTGAGATTCGTTGAACTCTTGGCGTACTTAATCATAGTAGAAATACTAATACCGTTTCAATATCAAATATGGATAGTAATATTAAAGATAATTAATCCTTAAAAGGTTTAAAGAATATTTAACCAGATACTCATCTTTCTTTAATTCAATGCAAATTGATACGTATATAGTATACAAACGTTTTTTTATCTTTATTTGAGTTATTACAATACAGCTTGTACACACAAGTACCGTATGCACATACGGTTTTGTGGGATTACTTTTGTTTATCGGACTCGAGCAGTGTCAGTACGTTTATGGGTGACGGCTAGGAATAAAGTCCGATATAAATTAGGTGGGTGCCTTATTCTGAAGACGAGCTATAGTGAAAAACTACATGGTGACGAGCTAGTCGAAAATGGTGTTGGTGAACGTAGCCACCTGACAAGGTTTGGAAGAGTATCGGGTTACCACATACAGAATTTTCTAATCGAATATTTAACAAGCTAACTGAATTCGTTGGAAGAATGAAAACTGTATTTCTGTTATAAATGTATTTTAAATGGAAACCCCTGTAAATGACATTTCCTAAAATAAATTATTCAGTCGTATTTAAGTTACACATTTTTAGAAAATCTAAATCCTAACAATCGTCATGGTTACTGTGATCTGAAAACATTTTTATTTTA
The DNA here is from genome assembly GCA_018340805.1 of Microvelia longipes. NCBI lineage: Eukaryota > Metazoa > Arthropoda > Insecta > Hemiptera > Veliidae > Microvelia > Microvelia longipes. The sequence goes on along the minus strand of JACMZG010001863.1, from coordinate 49,842,566 downwards.
CTCGAAAATTTAATCTGTTTGCTCTGAAATCTTAGAGTGAAGCTTCGAAAAGACTCAAAAAGAGCTCAAAGGGATTCGTGGAAACAGATTTTAATAATTCACCAGTTTCCATATACCATTCAAATTCTTAGAAGGAATACATTTTGTTACGTTTCCTTAAGTAAATTTTTATTTAAACTGTATCTTTTGAAAAGCGTTTTCTATGTATATTTATGTCTTAGTAAATATAGCTCCGATTAAGTAACATGACATCTTAAATATGTGTCGCAAAAATTAAATACTTAGATATGATTTACAACAAGTCTGTAAATATTGTCTCCGACATTTCAATAATGTGTTATTATTTTGAAGAAACGTTTAAATTAGTTATTATTTATTTATATTATATGAAATTTTGACGAATGTTTCGTGACTTAATGATGAGAGTACATGAATGTTGACACAAAACATTTATCACTCAAAACTATTAAGTTCTGCAAAACATGAATAGTTGACACAATATATTGTTGACACAAAACATTTATCACTCAAAACTATCAAGTTCTGCAAAACATGAATAGTTGACACAATATATTGTTGACACAAAACATATCACCTCAAAACTATCAAGTTCTGCAAAACATGAATAGTTGACACAATATATTGTTGACACAAAACATTTATCACTCAAAACTATAAAGTTCTGCAAAACATGAATAGTTGACACAATATATTGTTCATGTTTCGCAGAACTTGATAGTTTTGAGTGATAAATGTTTTGGATGCCTGCCATGATGGCGGTAAAAAAGCATCTCTTAGTTCTAGAAAATACTTTGGAATATATTCATCGGAATTTTAAGTAAAGGGCAGAGTAAGTTCAGGCTCTATCGGCGCCCTAATAAGTTAGACGTAACAAAACAGAGTGGATCAGGACATTTTGTCAAGCCGATAATGACGAATGTCAAATAATGGAACAATTCTTAAATATAGCATAGCATTTATTGTGTTTCATTTATAGATGTCTCTTGCAATAAATATATTGTGTCAACCGTTCATGTTTTGCAAAACTTGGTAATATCAAATGATATATGTTATGCATGCCAATCATGATAGCGGTAAGAGAGACGAGAGCACCACTTGTCTCTGGTAAATAATTAGATTATATTCTTCGGAACTTTAAGCAATTGTTAGAGACAGTTATCTGGGGCTACTGATGCCTTGATGAGTTTGAGAACAACACATAAACAGAGCAGAGCATGATATTTTTTCGAGCCATGAATTATAACAAATGTCGAATAGTTCTCTGATTTAGCATAGCATTTTGTTTGTTACATTTCTAGACATATATCTCACACAATTATAATATAGCGTCAACTGCTTTTATTATCAGCCATTACTTACTACATACTAACAGACATTATTTTAGAATACCTTTCTCAGTATTGAGTTAATTTTACTATCTTAAAATATTACTTATTTGTCAAAGTATAATTTTAGTGTAATTGTTTTATTGATCCAAATCAGAAAATATAGTTATTAAAGCTGGATGAAAAAATAAGTGGATTTTTAAGTACATTATATCGTGCGGCTCTATTTGCTGAGACGAGATTGAATTTCTGGATTTTCAACTCTTTATTCAGAAAAGTATTTGAGAAAGCAGAAAGTAGATCGATATCTATTCAATAATTCATGCCCTTAAAGGTTTCCCGACTCTTTCGTTTCCATTATGATCTGGAGACATTTTCTAAGGTGGAATATCAAGTTTGAGTTTGATGCTCAAACTTTAAACTCTCTTAAGTTGTATCAAATGTTCCATTTTAAAGAGAACCTTATATTTATGCTGAAAACACGATTATCCCATTTTCAAGAGACATGGAGATATTAAAATGACATTTTCTTATGTATTAAATTATGTGAAAATTAGTATTTAAAAATTAAGTTATTATTAAACTACTTATTTTTAGGGGGGGGGGGGGGTCTTTACGTGCATCTACTTTTACTGTACGTCAAAATTCGTATTTAAACATAGGATGTAGGGATATTGCTGTATTTTTCCTTACATTGGCGGGGTTTATTTGTTCGTCCTCAGAATAACGTGTTTAATGTTGTTAGCTTATGGTTTTATAACTTAGGTATGAATACACTCCACCTCAAAATAATTAGTGATTAAATATCGGAGTGGTTATTAACAATACCTTGTGTATCGTAGGCATTTTTGGTAGTTCTAATAATAATCCTCACTCCTACCCCCACTCCTTTACTGCGATCTACCTAATAATTGCCATTTTCTATTAAAAGTTTGGTAAAAATTGTTTTGACAGGTATCATGTTTTAGATAACAATAATAATAATAATTGTCTTTAGAGCATTTCGGCTCATCAGGGATAAACTCTGTGGGAACCATCGAGGTGGTCATGACAACCATTATGCTTTAAGTGTATTCTATTGCTGGCGATAATTTATTTGAACGATATTCTTATATAAACTAAAAGCGTAATCTAAGATGCGAACCCTAGAACTCTGTTGTGTCAACGGTCATTATAAATACTGACGCTTTTACAAATATAAAGTGTTTCAGGTAAATATATGAGAAAAAAATAATATTCACCCGCTAGAAGATCTATAAAGACAGCGATATGCTAACTATCGTGCTAAATTAATCGTGTGCAATCATGCATTAATATTATTGATTAATTATTTATTTTCAGTATAATTTATTTTACTCTTATTGGTTTACTTTAATTATTGTTTTACAGTGATATCGTTAAATAAACACAGGTGGAGTTATGCGTGCCTCAGAACCGCGCCCACACAGACCACTGTGTAAAGGAATCCTTTCCTGCTAGTTCCCCCCCGTGTTAAAGGAATCCTTCCTGCGTTCCCGAATCCTTAGTTCCGCATGTGTAAAGGAATCCTTCCTGCTAGTTCCCCGTTTGTAAAAGAATCCTTAGCTGCTAGTTTCGCATGTGTAAAGGAATCCTTTCCTGCTAGTTCCCCGTTTGTAAAAGAATCCTTAGCTGCTAGTTCGCATGTGTAAAGGAATCCTTTTCCTGCTAGTTCCCCGTTTTATAAGAATCCTTAGCTGCTAGTTTCGCATGTGTTAAGGAATCCTTTCCTGCTAGTTCCCCGTTTGTATAAGAATCCTTAGCTGCTAGTTTCGCATGTGTAAAGGAATCCTTTCATGCTAGTTCCCCGTTTGTAAAAGAATCCTTAGCTGCTAGTTTCGCATGTGTAAAGGAATCCTTTCCTGCTAGTTTCCCATGTTTAAAGGAATGGACTAACTTTTTGAAAATCTGAAAATAGATTCTGTATTACTTTCTTTACGTTGCTGTATTTAAATTATTAAAACTAATTTTATTTGAATTACTAGTTACGATATATTTTTAATATCGACTCTTTCCGTTTGTTTATTGTTCTAATTTTATTTTTTAATTATTTTCGTAAAAGTAATCGTAAAATGTTCTACCTCCGTGGCCGGTTTTTATTTAATCTTTTTAATCGTAAAATTTACTTTTTATTTTACAATTAAACGTAGAATGAAATTGTAAATTCTAGAAACAAACTGTTTCACATATTGAAGGTAATTGTACCTGAAAGTTCGTTTTGTTATTTTGGTTCCTGTTCCGTATAACATAACCGAAATATAAACAAGATTGTACAAACTAGTTTGATTACATTCAAAGGCCAATTTATAGGCTTGTTACGATTTGCTTGATTGTACAACAATGTTTTTTATTTTATTTTATTTTTAGTTTCTTTTAAATTAACTGGGAAAGGTATAAGTGTATATAGATAATTCATCGAGTTTATACTATAGATGAGATTGGTGTGAATATGAGGTGCCGGCATCATTACAAGAATATCACGATTCTCTACATCTCGCTAACTCCATTCCAATCTATTCTCTGCTATCCATTCCAATCTACTCATAATTTTTCATTAGATTACACACACTTATAGATTGAATTACTTACGTGAAAAATATGTATAACGACTTCAACCTGAATATTAAAAAAAACTAAGTTGATCTAAAAATTCAATATATTGTTATTAGATACGGGTTCATCTTATTATAAATTATTAAAATATTCATTGAACTTTTTTTTTACATTTTTGGTCTAATGAAGAAGAATTTTTTATTTTAACCGGGTTTTCTTAATTTATATGATTACACTTAAAAAAGGAAATGTGATATAAATTTTCAGTGTAGCCATGGATTGGTTGAAAAACAACGTTTTTATTTGGTACACCGACTACCCGTGGGATTTATTATAAAAAAAAAAACGGTCCTTATCATGTCCTAAATTCTACTTCAAAAATATTTTATTGTTTTATAATATGTTTTCATGAAAGCAAATTGTTTGTAAAAATTGATGAAATACATTTTTGATATGTTTTTTTGTTCTACTGTATAAACTTAATATTCATGTGATCAAACATTTCTTTTACATTTTTTAAAAATTTGCCATTAAAAACTGTATTTTTAACCTGCAAAAATTGCAGCTGTAAACCATTCATTCCATTCCATTATATTTTGTTAATTTAGAATAACTATTAGTTAATCTAAGTAATTTTTGATTACTTTTTAGTACCTACAAATGTGCCTAATCTCTTTGAACTTCTTTTGTAGAAGTTTATTATATTTAGGTAAACAATAGAAAACTAGCTGTCTAGATTGAACGTAACTATCTAAGTAGTTATAACGAATTTAACAGTAGTATGAAGTGGAAAATTTTAAAATTATCTATGCAAATGTAATTTTTTTCTAAATTAAGGCCCGTATTCAGAATCTATTTAAAAAATTTCTCTAAGGTTGTTCCTAGTCTTCTCCCAGGTTGTTCTTAGCTTTCTCCTAGGTCTAGCGGTATTCAGAATCGTTTTTTGAAATCTCTCTTAGGTTGTTCCTTGCTTTTTTCTAGCCTTTTCCTAGAATTTAAGATACGAATTTAAGAAAATGCTAGGAGAAACCTAAGAGGGATCTCTTCCTAGCTCAAGGGACGGTTAAAAATGCACTCAAATGGACACTAAAGCTAGGAGGAAGCTAAGAAGAACCTAGGAGAGATTCTTTTGGATATTTTTGATCATTCTGAATACGAGCCTTAGTGTTTTTAAGTTAGCCTTTTATATTTTTCAGTTACAAATTGTTTTTATTAATTTTGTTCGTTAATTTATATTAAATAATGTATTAATTAATATAGCATTATTATAACATGCCTTCTTCCATCATTCATTTTTTTTACTTCGAGTGTAATTTAATTAAATATTCAATTATTGCATTCAGGTTTTAATCTTTTTCCTTTCTTTTATACTAGGCATTTTTTGAACAAAGAAAAAAAAATGTACTTTAACTTTTATTGTTATAAAAAAAAGATTTTGGTATCTAAATTTAATATCTTTAGGATTCTTTTAAAAAGTAAAAATTGTTCTCTGAGTTAAAGCTTTGGTTATGCTTAAGAAAAAAACTTTTTAAGCAGAAATAAGTCAGAAAGAATTAAATTTTACTGTTGAAAATAATTTTTGAGTTGTATAATATATTTAAGAAAATAATAATGACCAAAAACTGTTATTAAATTTGTCCTGTTGATTTGTTTTGAGCTTTTTTTTGTTATATAATAGATAATATTACCGTTTTTTATTATTAAAAGTCTTAAACGGCTTACGTTAAAAAGAAGAAGGTAATAGAAGTAATAGAAAGAGGATAGAGGGTAAATGCCCCCAATTTGAAATATCTCTTATTCTAAGCATACAATTTAACATCTTAAAAAGCTCCTTAATTCTAATGTTGTGAACGTTTTTTAATAATTTTTACTTTTCCTGTACGAAATGTATTGTATGTAATAAATAGAATACACAAATAGATAACTCCTTTGGTCACTCTTTAAATACGAAACTGGGTTTGTATTTAAAGAGGGTTGTATCATGCTGTCTGTGTCGCACAAAACTCACTCTGTGTTACAACTTGGTACAACAATCAGGTCTAGTTTTGCTGTCTGGTAAATGACTTTAGCAAAATTTCGAAGGAAAAATAAGCTTATCACTTTTCCTTATTTATTCCGTAGGTATATAAGAAAGGTATTATGCTTGCAATAAATCCGACACCGGGATTCTTTATATGTAATCGGAATTATACGTTTCCGGCGTTTTTAAAGCCTCCTGAGTGGTTTTCGCAAAATTGTCTGTGAGTGTGTGTGTGTGTGTTATCATCGTACAAAACTGATTTTTGAAATTTTTTACAAAAATCAGTCTACTACTGTACTTGTGCTATTTGGAAAATAATTTTTTATTTTGTTTTATGACGTCATAAAACATAATAAAATTCATAAACAATTTTTTTTTTTCATGAAATCATAAAACGCGGAAAAATGATGCGATCAAATTGAGATTTGGCGCGCGTGTAGTTATGTATAAAAACTAACATTTATGCTAATTTTTATTTTATAATCAACATTAGTTCAATTTTTATGGAATGACTTGTGTACTTATTTTAACATTTATAAAAAATGGAACATGATCCAATTGAGTTAAAATTTGGTACAACCTTGACTTAATAAGTATGTTTACATAGTTTTGTTGTAATGCGACAATTATATCTATGGTTTTTTGTTAGATCATAAAAGTTAAGCAGCATTGAGCGTGGTCAGCGCTGCATGGGTTACCGCAGGGAATGAAGCGGATGTATTTAATATCTGAGGACGAACGAAGCAAATACGATGACGTATGGCAGTATCAATTTATCGACTAGTATATTTTGAGGACGAGCTAAGCGAGTCCGAGTCCGAAGTAGAAAGGATAAGCGTAGCGAATTCGATGTGAATATGAAAAGTTCTGAGGTACCCAGTACAAGATTTTTTTTAGATATTCCCGAGTTATTAAAATTTGAAAATTTTGTTAAAAAAGAAAAGATCGGGAAATTAACCGATTAAGTTGAAATTAGTTTCCGTATTATATGAAGAAATTGCTATGTACTACAATAAATTTAGAAGTTCTCATTTACCTCCTTTGAAATTTTATAGGTGCCTTATTTTGAGGTACTAACGCAATACCACTTTAAGGTTTGGGTAATCATGACACCCTGAGTGAATCTAACGCCATAGCTCCCTAGACATTAAATTAATATTAATTCGGCTGTTTTATCCACGGTTTTTGTCGGTTAAATTGTTTATAGCTGCATCAAGCATGGTTAATAAATAAAGGTGACCGCTGGGATTGAAACTTTCCTTTATTAAAATGTACTGTATTTTAAATTCTGAGCGAAGCGAGTTTAAAATTGAGAGGATGAGTGCAGCGAATCTGACAATGTGAGCGAAATTTCCGAGGTTCCCAGTCCCTGTTTTCTTATTTTTTTTTGTTTTAAAAGTGTTGGAGCGTGCTCTTTTTAAGTTGAAAAAATAATTCAATAAATTATTTAATTTAGAGCGTGTTCGGGTTGTGCATTAATTGTGTGACTTTTTTATTAGATGACTCCTGTGTCAGGAACTTTTTTTTCTTTTAGCGAAGTAGGGACTGATTGAGGATATGAAGTGAGGAACAGTGGGGACAAATAGGGGAAAAGGCTTGTAGAGGAACCAATGATAACGAGATGCATGAATATGCATGGAGTTAAAGGGTCTTGTGGAGTCAAGAGCAAGTTGGTAGTCTCCCACGGTATGATTGAGTTAGAAGGAAGGACTAAAACTTCACCGTACTCGACTCGTCATTATAAACTTAGCCATTAGTCTATGAGTTCGTAGTGAAAAAGTGTGTAACTACTCCAAACTCAACCCAAATCTCACACTTGTAGTTGTCTCTAACACGTCGGTACTGTGCATCAAATCCTCTACATCATAAATGATTCAAAAGGAACTATAGTAAGGGCCTTTTCGTCTAAACACGGAATTTAGCTAAACAAAAACCAAAAACCCTCTTTAGGGTGCCAAAACGCGGAAAGAAAAACAGAATTGTAAATAGCTTGAATCCGAATGACGAATAAATAAAACATGAATGATGTTTAACTTCGTCTTTCAATTTGGATGTCAAATTTCAAAATGTTGAACATTAATTCTTACTAAAATACAAAATAAAATATAATTTAAAAATGAATAACAAAAAAATGAATCAACAATTTATTACATCTTTCATTAAAACATTGTTTTTTTGATATTACTCAGCAAAAACTAATAATTGGTCTGTATAAAAAATAGTAGAAATAGTCCAAGAGCGGGACCTGTAAAAATATGGCTAATTTTGTACTACTTCAAACAAATTTTTCTGTATATACAGAAAGAAAAAAAAAATATATGAAGAAAAAACATGGTCTGGCTATCCAGAGTGGAGCCCTTCATATGATTGCGCATGCTCAAAATTTTATATAATGGCACAAATTTCAGTTTTTTTGAAATAGATGATTCCCTGTGGGTTACCATGTCTGAAAGTATGCCTCTATTAAACGTAGGCAAGTGATATAGACTAAGTGCTTAAAACTTGTTACGAAATTCGAGTTTTATTATAGCTGAAAACATACTATTCAAAAGAAAATTATAATATCATTTTATGGAGTCCGACAAGTATTAAATTTTGGTTGTGGTTTACATAATCAAACTTATCTGTTATTGTGACGAGTACATAATAAACAAAAAAATAACAAATACCCGTATTAGGACCTTTCGGCCCATTAGGGTATTCAACCATCAGGAACCACCTCAGGTATAAGAATTAATTAAAGTTGGCGAAATCGTTTTAATACAAATACTATGATATAAACTTAGAGAATAGCCTGGGCTGCATATACGAGTGCATATACGATCTAGGCCACAGAGGCAGACTTACTTGTACATTTTACTTCAACTTAAATTACACCACTTTTGTTTTTTTAGTTTGTAGTTAAAATTAGTACTTATTTTATCTATAAATAAATACAATATTAATACTATGCAGGGAATTAGTGGTATACATTTATTGAATAAAATATTTATTGATAATTTTTTAGTAATAGTAATTTATCACTTGGGTATCATAAATCATAATTTATGAATCTATAACTTCAGTAATAAAATGTACCATCTGTATATATATTACTTCGTGTCTATAATTGATTATTCATTGAATTTAATAAAAAAGATAAACAAATTATTAGTTGAACTTTTTTTGTATACAATAGAAAAAATATAAAATAAATAGTAAGGACCCTGAGGGTATCTTTTAGGAACACATTTTGGTACCTGTATTTAACACCTTAATAGTTTTTATTACAGAATGAGTTAAACGTATAAAATAAAAAATATATATGAGAATATAATGAAGATAAATGATACTTACTACAAATAAGAAATAGTTATAAAGCGAATGCATAAAAGAATCATTATTTATATTTTTGAACATTTTAAAAGTTTGATATATGAACGTGTATACAAGATTTAATGTTTTTTTAGTGTTTGAGTGTGGGATTAGTTTGCGATGATGTTTTTTAAAGAAAAAAAAACGTCTTAAATTGTTTTTAATAAAATACCAACAAGCTTATGTTGCACCTTCTGCGTTCTAAACAATAAAAAACAAGTTGTCGGCACCAACGCGGCGTTTAAGTTATTTCGACAAGATATCATCATGAATATTGCATGAGATGAGTGTTAAAAGGTAATATACAAGATAGAATTTTAACGAAATATTAAGTCAAACACAAAATACGAATAGGATAATAATTCCTGTTTGGTTTTTACCTCGTATAAGTTCAGTAATAGGATAGAAGAACCTTGTTTGTTATGTACCATCACTTTAAGAGAACAGAATTTTTTCTTCAAAAGAATGGTGATGGGCTAACGACCCTGTCTAACAAGTTTTTGTTTATTTTTTTTAAGTACCTTATTGGAAATAAATCTTTGGTTCAAGTTGAATTTGATTGCAGCGTTCTTTATTACATCCTTCCTTTTGGTTGTCTTTTGTTTGTTTGGATTTAATTTGTTTTTAACGATATTTTAGTTTTCAATATAAAAAGTGATGACCAAAGAATAATTAAAACATAGTTGGGAATATAATAAAAGAAAATTTTTAAGTATACTTAAAAACTTTCTTTTATATACAAGAAATAGGAAATACTTAACCACTTATAAGTGGTTAAGTATTTCCTATTTCTTGTAATTCTAAGAAGTGTAAGCTTATTAGACCTAATCTGAACAAGAAATCTCTGATTTGTTATGGCTCCTTAAACGCACATGCTAATACTTTTTCAAGCTTTCATAATCTAACTCATTACATTAAAAAAGAAACACAGCAATAACACTTGCTATCATTGAAAAACTCTCTAATCTAAACTCTTAAGTGTAAGGCCAACACTTTTAAGTATGAAGCATAATTGAAAAATGTTAAATAGCTTTAATAACTCTGCAGTGGTTTTAATTAGGACACTTTATTTTTGTAATTTGGGATCTTGAGCTATATTGAGGCCCCATAAAATTAGATAAGACCACTATGACTGGGGCCTCTATTCATATATAAAGTAGTGGTACTTTACTTTGGTACTTAACTTTGGCCAGGGCCACTGGCTTAGTTACGTATTTAAAAATACTAAATTGTGCTATATTGACGCCTTGTTTAGAAGCGAAGGAGGTAAGTTTAATAACACAAATATAACCAATCATGATAAGTATTTTGTTTTTAAAATGTTTATGTTCCTTCTTTTTTTGACTCCCCGTAATAGGAACCAGTGCGGGACCATAGTCACGCTTCTGTCTTCAGTACCTATATATTCGATTTAATTATCTATTAAATTACTTATACAATTATGTCTACTTCCTATCAAATCATGTTTCTATTAAAGTTTGATATAGATTATATTGTATGCGGTAATTGTTTGAACATATTAGTCTAATTAGTGAAAAAATGCTTTTTAAGAATGTTTAACTGTTGGAACATATTGTAGCTGATTAAATTTTTATGAACAGAATCTTCTCAGACAAACTTATTTTTAAAGTATATTTTCGCATGTATCAGTATGTGCTTTACTAGTGTTCAGAAATACATCTGTAATAGTGAACTAAATGTAATTATACTAGGTTGTATTTTATTAAAGCTTACCTACCCTCCTGCTTTTATATAAACAACTTTTAATGAAAATATTCTACAAAATGTAATTAGTATCTTAACAGATGATAAAAAAATGAAATACGACCATTAAATTAAAACCCGTTGTAATAACGTTTTCCTTTGGTTTCTACACAGTAAGGTATTCATTAAAAAGTGTAAACTATGATAAATCTGTGTGAATACGTAATAGTTCTCATAGTAAAACACCTAGGTTATTGTTCTAGCCGGTTTAATAGCGCGTCCTTAGTCATTAACTGTCTTGGACAAAGTGCAAGTAATTATCAGGGACACGATATTAAAAAGACGAGAAAATGCTTTATTTTACCCAACAAAAAACGAGTAAAAATGTATTGTCCCTCGTCTCACTTTCAACGATATTTTTGTTAAAATGAAGTGAGAAAGAGAACATTACATTTTTACCTAAGGAAATATTGCGAGCTAAGTATAATAGCCTACAGGCGCTTGTCCCTTTCTATTGTTTTTCCTTATTTTTATGTTTATAACCTAAGATTTTATATTTTTCTCTTCTTATTCTTATTTAAAGTAATTGTTATTTTTTTCATTTTTATTATTAGCTACTTTGTTTTGTTTTTACTTAGAACTACTGCATTTATACTATGTATATAGTAACACGTGCATTCTCTGCACTTTTTATTGGAATATGAGAAATAATATCATATTATATTATTACCTTATATTATACACACACACACACACACACACACACACACACACACCACACACAACACACACACACACACACACACCATATTATATATATATATATATATATTATTATATATATAATATATATATATTATATATATATATTATATATATTATTATATTATAATATATATAGAGTACTTAATTGTATTTTAAAATGATATTTTTGAAATAGTATTTAGATTATACGTTTCAAACCAAGTGATAAAGAAATTATTTGATCAAATTATTTAGCCTTCGTTAAATAATTGTTGGTAATTATTGTTAATCTTGTTGTTAATTTCTTTTAATCTCGTTTTTGGTGGTCATTTTTTCACTGACCGGTTGGGATGAGACTAAAGAGCTATCAAAAGTTACGAAGTTAGTAATAAGTGAAGTCTGGTGGATATTATACTGGTTTTACAAGGTTTAATAATGGTTGCTTTTAGGAATAACAAAATATGTAATAATAAAATATTGATAATAATACCCGTTTAGAGCCTTGTAGCTCATCAGGTGCTGCATAAACTGTTACATTTCAAGGGCAAGTTTCATTTCAGAAATAATCTTATATAAACTTTTATTATAACCTGAGATGCGAACCCCAGACCTTTGTGGTGTCAAAGGTCAGTATATACTTACGCTTTAACAACCTGTAAGGTGGCGTTATATTAATAACAATATTGATGTTTAATATTTTCCTTTGTCTCACTTACCGTAATTTTAAGTTATCAGTCTTTCGTTTATAATTGTTCTTGTTGAAGAAATCATGAAATATAAAACATTAAGATATCTTTGATATGATAGCTTACCTTACAGGTTTCTGTAACCCGTAAATAAGCCAAGTATCTGGCTAATCTATTGTATACATATGTTATATCTTTCAGCTATAATTAAATATTTGTTCTTAATTTCCTTATTAAATGGTATTGGTATTTAGAAAACGATGGGAGAAGAAATTAAATCCCATTTGTTTGCGGAAAAAGAGGGACTTTGTACCTTAAGGCTAAGGAAACCTTGGCATTCCAATAAATATTAGTAAAAGGTAAAAGTAAAGCACAGGAAGGAATTTCATTAACACACCTTTAAACTCTTTTAGACTAGAGTGGGGGTAAAATGGCGTGCAAGAGTTCCTTCTAAGGAGTCCTTTACTAATTGAGTGCTAAAACTCACAAGCTTTTTCTTATTTTACTTTTAAAGAAGCTTTATCCTTTTTTGGCCCCAAAATAAAGGATATAACAATCTTAACATTCTTGCTCTTTTTCCTTAAAGAGAGCATAGTTAAGAGTTTGTACATGTTCAGGATATTACATAGATACATTACTTTAACAAAGCGTAGTGTTAACATTTTAATCTTAATAAACAACATTGGATTTTAAACTGGTGTGAAACATATCCATTTAAACTAAGCTTACAAGCAATGGCGATAAAAGAGAATTGTTAAGCGCTATTATTTCGCTAAATAGTTTTGAGTGGGTTGAAATTAGAAAATAAAAAAGACTGTTTAGTTGGAAATAGATTCTTAAAGTATTGCTGTTATTTTTCTACTCTATTAAAAATATTTTTATAAAATATAATACTACTATTTATTTTAAAAAAATTAATAATAAGAACAAAAAGAATGATGACTCGGTGCTAACCCATACTATTTTTAAAACTAACAAATGTGTTTAGAACATTCTTAAAAGAAAATGCAATAACATTTATAGCAGTTCAAAGACGTTTTCTAACATGCGCTCACATAAATGCTGACCTCCTATTTTATAATTGTTTGGTACAAACTTGGTACGAAAATCAATCTTTAGGTCTAGTTATGCTATCCGGAAAAAAATTTGAAAATTCATAAAACGCAGACGAATTTGTCGATCGGTTTGAGATTCAGCACGAATGTATAGTCATATATCCCTAAGATATGCATTAAATTTCATCACATGCATTATTAGCAATAGTTTAATTTTTATCGAATTATTTTTATAAGTTTTTTAAAAATCAGAAAGCAATCTAATTGAGCTTAAATTTGGTACAATTATATCCCTTTACGTTATAAATAAGTATATTAAGTTGAGTTTTAGTATTGCAGTGTCCGCACTATGTGACCAGCCCATCCCCACTTCCTATCGCTGATTATCCTGGCTATGTCCTGCAGTCCTGTCTGTTTTCTAACCCACTCGTTGCTCTTCTTATCTCTTCTGCTTGTCCTTAAACATTGATCTTTCCATACTCCTTTGTGTTACTCGGATATGGTTTATGATCATATGGCTGATATGGTTTATGATCATATGGCTGATATGGTTTATGATCATAAAAGTTAATCAGCTTTAAGTAAGGTCAGTGCCTGAATGGGTGATCCCAGTGAGTAAAACTAATGTAATTAATACCTAGGGACGAGCTAAGTGAGTCCGAAACGTGATGTAGTATAAATTTGGCGAATTGTATATGAGAAGAACCTACCTACTTCGGACCCGCTTCACACGTCCCTCTGAGGACGAGCGTAGCAAATCTGATATAATGAGGAAACGTTCTGAAGTACCCTGTACCCGATTCGTATTGAATATTGCCTCTAGTAAATGTTTTTGACGTAGTGCTCATACGTATAAAAGTAACTTTGTGATATGAGAAATCACTCAGTGGTGACAATTTTTGGCGAAGTAAGTAAAATCATTTACTACAAAATTTACAAAATAATCATATAAGATGGCTAAAAAATACTTGTGGTTCTCTCTGGGTATTGCTATTGATATAAGAACAATGTGAGAGACCTGTAGACTCTACTCTAAGGCCCGTATTCAGAATCATTTTAAAAAAATCTCTCCTAGGTTGTTCCTAGCCTTCTCCTAGGTTGTTCCTAGCTTTCTCCTAGGCCTAGCGGTATTCAGAATCAGTTTTTGAAATCTCTCCTAGGTTGTTCCTAGGTTGTTCCTAGCTTCTTCCTAGCCTTCTCCTAGCTTTTAAAAAAATCAACCCTAGGAATGATTTTACGTAAATTTATTCGTGCTAAAACGTTAATATAATAAAAATAGAATAAAAACTTACTTTAGAGTTAATTATAACTTAATTTTATTATTTATCTTTACAATAATTTGAACCTCAATTTTACGTAAACAGACATTTTTTGACAACTAGCGCTACCTAGTAGAGAACTGTAAAACTAATAATATTGAGATATTCTACAAAAATAAAAAATGATGTGTAAACAAACCTGGCACAGAATAAACTCCCTTAAAATACGTAAATTTGTAATGACAACAAACTTATTTATAGTTGCCGATTATTTTAAAGTATATCTAATGTGAAAGTGCGTGACCTTGACCCAGTGAAGGTTTGAAATTAGAGAATGATTTGCATTTTATTTTCACTTATGAAGAAATCATTATATGTCATTAATGTACTATTTAAATGTTTTTACAATAACATAGTTAGTGATAATAAAAACAGGTTAAACTTTCGTAGAGTGTATGGGTGCCACATTTTTGAATTGTAAGTTTATAGGAGAAATTATTATACTTGACATAAATAAATCATCATATTATAGGGTTGTATAAACCCTACAGTTGGTACTTCCATTTTTCACACTGATCTATAAAGTCATATCACGTAAAGTCAAATTAGTTTACGTAGCAATTAGTTCGTTTTAGGCGTTTTCCTTCATTCTAGATGGGAATATACAACACTACCACGTTAAGGCAGAGTTTTGAATCCCACATTTTAATGGGGAGATACATCAATAAGTATAATGTATACTCTACCAACATAATGTAAACAATGCTTTCTATCCCCGTTATGATTGTTACTTAGCTGATCTTTCTAATCAAATTAGCATTAAACATCTCTGAGTTCATACGTTGTGAACGTAGAGATCATGATTACGCCGTGAACTGTGTGTATTTTTTATAGTATTCATAAGCCTATTGCTTAGGGAAAAACATATGTTATAGCTTAACAAAAAATTAAAAAATGTAAGTGGAATGTAAAAAATTTGCTTCGGGTATATAATCGACCATACCAAATATAAATACGTCACGGAAGTTACGTTTTGTTTCAGAACGTTTCTTTGTTTACATAATAAAGCAATGCTATTGGTCACTTTAGGATCACAAAAAATAAATAATAGGATCCTTTGTTTCATTTTGTTTTGATATGAGCCAATATGTATTTTGTGACATCACGCATTTTCGCGACGATTAACATAGTGCTCATGAAGAAGATATACAGGGTGGTGCATTTCACCCTGCACTGGTGCATTTCACCAATACATCACTTTGATTATCTCAGCTTCGTATGGAGCTATCGCGATAAAATTCGTTACAACCCTACTAAGTTGACAACTGGAAGTTTGAAATACCCAACTATTATGTTGTTAATCGTCTTGTATGTATGGTCATCATATTACCAATATGTGATTTTTACAGTAACTTTAGATAATATTGGAGCAAACCTTTGCGTCATATTCTGAACATTTGATACTAATAAAATGAAATTCCGGTAATTTTTTTGTAATTTTCCCGGGGGTGGTACCCCCAAAATTTATTAGGGGACACGTACAAAAAACATTTTTTACTGGCGCAAAATCCGTTTCAGGTCAAAAGAAGTTGTTTGGAGCAATAAAACAAATTTTTGATTTTTTTGGGGGCAACACCCCCAAAATTATAAGGGGAGCCAACAAAAAAAAAAATTGAATGGCTCAAAATCCGTTTCAGGTCAAAAGAAGTTGTTTGGAGCAATAAAACAATTTTTGATTTTTTTTTGGGGCAACACCCCAAATTTATAAGGGGGAGCCAACCAAAAAAAAAAAAAAAATTAATGGCTCAAAATCCTCGTTTCAGGTCAATAGAATTTGTTTGGAGCAATAAAACAAATTTTTGATTTTTTGGGGCAGCACCCCAAAATTTATAATGGGTAACGACAAAAAAAATTTTTTTTATTGCCTCAAAATCCATTCCAGGTCAAAAGAAGTTGTTTGGAGCAATAAAACAAATTTTTGATTTTTTTGGGGGGCAACACCCCCAAAATTTATAAGGGGGAGCCAACCAAAAAAAAAAAAATTTAATGGCTCAAAATCCGTTTCAGGTCAAAAGAAGTTGTTTGGAGCAATAAAACAAATTTTGATTTTTTTGGGGCAGCACCCCCAAAATGTATAAGGGGTAACCGATCAAAATTTTTTTTTATTGCCTCAAAATCCGTTTCAGGTCAAAAGAAGTTGTTTGGAGCAATAAAAAAAAATAGACTTTTTGGGGGCAGAACCCCCAAAATTTATAAGGGGGTGACAACCAAAAAAATTTTTCGCCCTGAACCACTCTTGTTTACCCAAAACGGATTTTAAGCTCAAAACAATTATTAAATAGAACAAAAAATGACTAGAGATAAATCTAGGGACGATTTAAGGTACCTCTCTACCTACCTTGGATCTTCCTAGGTTGTTCCTAGCTTTTTCCTAGCCTTTTCCTAGAATTTAAGGTGCAAAGTTAGGAAAGGCTAGGAGAAACCTAGGAGAGATTCTCTTCCTAGCCCTAGGGACGGTTAAAAATGTTCTAAAATGGACACTAAAGCTAGGAAGAAGCTAGGAAAAAGCTAGGAACAACCTAGGAACAACCTAGGAAGAACCTAGGAGAGATTTTTTTTGAAACTTTTAATCATTCTGAATACGGGCCTAAGAGTTAGGTGATAGTTTACATGATATAAATATTTCATTCCATTTTATGCAGACGAGTGGTGACACTATTGTAGGTGTTGATGTCGGCTGGACATGTGTCGATAACAGAGGGATCGAGTTATGTGAATAAAATACAAAAAATAATACTTTTGCTCTCCTTATCTTGCTTTAAAATAATACGTCAAATGTACGAATTTTAAATAAGAAACGACTATTTTTTTACACACTTTACCAAACCTATTTAATTACATTCATTTTATCAGAAGGTTTCAGTGGTTTGAAAGAAGTCTTATTTAGTTCTAATGTTGCTTTTTCTTGTTTAAACTTACTGTATTTGTGTTTTAAATATCAAGTTTTGTGTAATATAATATGTAGAGCAAAGTGTGGTAAGAACAATTGTTTGACGAGTTGAAGCTTTACCATTAATTCTTTTTAAGGCTTCACACTTTCTTGAACGAAGAGTATTTACTCGTTTTTCATTTAGACGTTTATTTTAAAAAGTTAATCTTTTATCTTTTAAACTATACTTATAAGTTGTCATTTAAGTACTAAAAAACTTAAATATTTGTTTTTTTTCTAAAAGAATAATGCTGTAAAATAGACCGTTATGAGTGTAATAACTTTTTTACTTTTCTTAAACACCGTGGGTATTGTGTTGGCAAAAGAAATCCGAAACCGTGATATCAGTGGAATTATTAGTTTTAGGTCTTTTTAAGACCTCTTAAGTGGCTTTTACAAAGTTGTGTGTCTATTATCATCGTACTTCTAGCGTATTTATGCTAGAGAATTAAACCTTGGTTCGAAAATTAATCATTTGGTCTATTTGTGCTATCCGGAATAAAGTTTATTGTGTCATCATTACAACCCGCATCACAAACATTTCGAAAATTCATAAGACGCGAAAAAATGTTTTGATCGATTTAAGATTTGGCACGCATGTAGTCTTACATATGAAAATTATATGTTAAGTTACATCACATTATTAGCATTAGTTCAATTTTTATCAAACTTTTAAACGATTTTTTTAAAATGTAAAAGATCTAAAAAAAAACAATTGAGTTGAAATTTGGAACAAGTGTATTTCTTTACGCAATAAATAAGAATACTAAGTTTCGTTTTAATACGTCAAGTATATGTATGATTTTGTTGGATCATAAAATTAAAGCTGCATCGAGTGAAATCAGTGCTTGGATAGGTGACCGCTGGGAAAAACCTAATTTAATTACTGTCTAAAGACGAGCGAAGCGAATTTAATGACGTGTTGCAGTATAATGGCGAAATGTATATTCTGAGTACGAGCAAAGCGGGTCTGAAATAGGGAGGATGAGCGTAGCGAATCCGATGTGTTGTGGAAAAGTTCATAGGCACCCCGTGCCCAATATTTGTTTACTTTAGTGGTAATAGTTGTATATTTACTTAGTTTCAATTTGCCTACCCGACTAAGATCAGTATTAAACTATTTATATTATATTTTTATATTAATACGTTAAATGCAAGTAATAAGTTACATTTATTTCTATGTTTAACATGTAAATAAAACAACTAAACTAGACTTAATCGAAAAAATGTATTTACCAAAATGTTATTAAAATTTTTTAATAAAAACTATGAATTATTCTATGACAATTTGAGCTTCCAAACACTGTTATCTTTAAATATACTCGCTGTGCAACATTTACTTTTTTATAATTGTTATTTTAAAATTTATTTATTAATTGATCTATATTTGTACTTCGTCTCTATTTGAAGTTCTTTATAATTTTGTTTTGAACACATCTTTCTGTTTGTAGCTAACTTTTCTTATGTGTTAATGTAGATACTACTATAGAGAGTATTAAGCACAGAGTTTATAAAGAATAATTTTGCCTTAAAAGTATTATTTTGACATTTAGATATAATTTTTCAGACTTACAATGTCAAGTTCTAATTAATTTCTATTATATTTTAAATTATATTAATTTTTACTGTGATAATATTAAACATAAAGTTATTTAATAAAATAAACTGATTGGACCTTCTCGGATGCTAAAATTAGGAAAGAGCTTTAAAATTAATTACTTTAAATTCCTTACTGTATATAGTAATAACATAGTTAGTTTTAACTTTTATTGTTCACCAGCTCAAGTTCAAGTAGAAACTTTGTTATTACTTTTATTAAAATGTCTTCAAAGTCAATACAGACTTATAAAAGATGAAAAATAAATAGTAGTCGAGTAAAAATCTCATATTTCGTAGAGAATATTCAAGTTTCTGTAATATAAATTACTTTTTTAGTTCTTAACATGAAATATAGTATTCCTTAATAGAAATGTACATATGTGACCAAAAGTAGGAGAAACTTTTGTAATAAGTCGTTTTGTGTAAGTTGTACTGAAACCCATGCTTTTTAACTTTCCAACTTTCCCTGTAAGATGTGGCTGTGAAAAACCGCTGTTTTCTTTTTAATAAATGGCTTCTTGAACCAAAAGTTCATTTTAACTCTTTTTACGTTTTGTTTCATAATGATAATTAACAACAATGATCCATTAAAAGATGTTTTTAGTTAAGGAGTGTTAAGTTTTATGATTTCTTCTTTGGACGGGAAAGTAAAATTCTGGAAAAGCCCATCTTTCTGAATTTTAAATCCGAAAGTTACACTATAATTTTCGATCAGAAGATAAGTATTATGAAAGATACTTTGTTTTTTTACGTTTTTAAAGTGGGTTTTATTTTTTTTATCATCAGTAGGTAGAAGAAAATAATATAAATAAATTAATACAAAAAATGTGTTTGTTTAGTATTAATTATTTAAGATTAATTAATAAATAATAGATTTCATATTATTTATTTATATATATTTCATATTAATTATTTATACAGCTTTATACT
Source organism: Microvelia longipes (assembly GCA_018340805.1). NCBI lineage: Eukaryota > Metazoa > Arthropoda > Insecta > Hemiptera > Veliidae > Microvelia > Microvelia longipes. Next base: position 49,822,309 of record JACMZG010001863.1, on the reverse strand, counting down.
GCAGAGATAGTATAGATGCAATAAAACTTGTTTTCTGGATAGAAAGAAAATAACCTTCAAGAATAATATTTAGAAGAAAATATTTTAACAGCAAAAATGAAGTACTCTGTTATTTGATCACTGACTTACAATTGACAGATCCCATAAACCAAACCATATTATGATGTGCGCTAGTAATTTATGTTTCAAACATAAGGATCATTAACGAAGAGGATGACGCGCTAAAACAGACTAATTTAATCATTTATTTCCGCATCAAATCATTAACTAATTAACAACAAACATCAACTCCTGATACTAATTTGAATATTAATACCTGATTTGTGCTATTTTTTTCAAATCTGGTGTTAGTTAGAAAAAAATATTTTTATATTATGATTTTAATACAACTTATTCTGTGTGTTAAATTATGACTTGTTATTTATTAATATAGTTTTAAACAAAAAGATATATTATTTACGAATCGTATTTATTTAGTTTCAATTTGTTTGAGTTTTATTTATTATTCCCAAGCATTTTTTCAAATACCTTAAGAATACATTAAATTTTTAATGAATTCTTTTTTCCTTTTGTAAACTTTTTAATATTAATGTATTTTTTGTATTTATAACAATAAGAGGGTAAAAAAAGTATTGAAGATGAAAATAATGAAACAAAAAAGAAACATAAATAAGTAAATAAACAAATATTTAATATAAACGTAAGATGAGGTTATAAGAAACTGCAAGATCTTATAGAAAGAACGATGTATAAAGAAAACAAATTTCTTATCTCGTTACACTAAATAAATTTTACATAACCTTTTTTATTTTTCCCCCTTTATTCTTATTTTATGTAACTAATAAAATTAGCCTTATTTTATTTACATTGTATTTACATTTTGTATTGGCTTTGTTTACATTGTGTTGGAAGAGCGCAAATAAAAGTATTGGATTTATAAAAAAAGTTATAATTATTGGGTTTTTTTAGGGTAATTAAAAAAAACCTCTTTTGTAAATCAAAAAGATTAAAAAAACGTTTAATTTCGGCATATTTAATTTTGGGTGTGAACCCTCCGCATTTTTCCTTACGAAGTTAGATTCTGCCTCTGAAAATACAATTACTTCTTTTAAGTGCTTAATAAATTGATTTTACTTAATGAGTTATAAGAATAAATATTATATAGATAGTCTGAAGAGTGCAATCCCTGAATTATTCCTCTTACCATCCTCTCAATCTTTTTTAACTGTGTCAGTCCTTCGACTCAATATTTCACAAAACTTTGATAAAAAAAACTCATAAAGATTGGTATTAGTGGCCCATTATTGAGCTGGTGCATTAGTTATTTGAATAACAGAACACAGATCGTTAAGTTGAACGGTTGCCTGAGCGATAAGTATAGCTCAGAATATTCAATACCACAAGGAACAGTGCACCGATCTACTTTTTGATCTTTGTATCTGATCTGTTTAATTTAAACATAAATGGACAAATCGTGGGTTACTGTGATGATCTAGCGTTATTGGTGTCAGGTCTCACCTGGGAATCTGCAATCCAAATGGCAGAGAGTGACCTGTCCAGAGTGAAGAAATGGTTAGATACTCACCTACTAACAGTTAACGTAAACAAAACTAAATGTATGACATTTACTATAAGAAATAAAAACAAACCACTAATAAGAAACATTACTGTTCACAACAGAGGTTTATGTTTAGCATCCTATCCTGATATATGTTTTTGTCAGAAAGTAGAAGTAGTTGAGAGTGCAAAATATCTCGGTATTGAGATAGATTGCAACCTCAGCTGGAAAGTGCATATAAATAACCTGCACAAAAGACTAAGACAAGCATTGTATATCATGCTGAGAGCTAGGGGCTTTTTGACAGTGGCACAGAGACGCATGCTGTACTACGCAATATTTGACTCTCTTTTGAGATACGGGCTATCAGCCTGGGGAGCGGCCTGTCCCACTGTCAGAAATCCACTGGTCACAGTACAAAAAGCAATGCTTAGAATTATACTATACAAGGCTAAGGATGCATAATCAAAACCTCTGTTTGATAAATTGAAGATCTTAAATTTAATAAATAGGTGGCATTTATCAACATTGATAAATCTCTATAATTATAATCTTAACAAATAATTTGCCTGTAGGTCAAAGTCAAACAAGAGTAGCAGATAAAGGTTTCTTATTAGTTCCATTTAAAAACACTACCTTGGGACAAAGACACTGCCTTGTTAAATCAATAAATATTTACAATACTTTACCTAAACATATTAGCTTCCTACTTAAAAAAGATCAATTCAAAGATAAAATTAAACATATATTTTTGAATAATCAAGATAAAATGTTATAATATAAAAACATTTTACTATGATTTCGAAAATTACTGTTTTTTACATCATTTATACACGTGATTGATAGAATTAAAAATAATTATAAAAATATTTTGGATTTTGTTTTATGATCAGGCATCTCTTTTGAAATTGTATTTTATCTGTAATTTATTATTTATAAGAATATATATGTATATATATGTGTGTATGTGTGTGTATGTGTGTGTGTGTGTGTGTGTGTATATATATATATATATATATATATATATAATATATATATATATATATATATATATATATTATATATATATATATATATATATGTATATGTATGTATGTAAGAGTTTTTTCTTAGACGTCTTTATGGGACACGATAACTATCAAACGCTTCCTTGGATCGAAATGAAAATCGGTACAAAAATCGACCTGTAATGTCCCGAACTCTATTGTTCATTAGATATGTGTGACGTCATTAAACCATAATGATGACTCAGCGAAAAGTTCAAAAATTACGAAACTTTTAACAGTTGTTTGATCGGGCCTAAATTTTATACACGCGTGTACATGTATGAATGTTTAACAAATATACGAAGGTGTGTTATCATTGTTTACATTGTTCCGGTTTTATCGGTTAAAATTCAAAATAATGTAAAAAACTCTCGGTGGCTTATACATTTGAAAATGTGTTTACATCGTTATTGTATGCCACTTGTATAAAGTATACTAATATGACAAACTAATATAGGCAACAAGTGGCCCGCGAATAGACCCCAAATAGACGAGAAGCGCCGAGGCCGCGAACCGGTCTAGTGGTCGAAGGCCTTTGTTTGTATTGTTAAAGATGTCATATATTATGTCATTACAAACAACTAAAAACTTTCACATATTCACATCATTCATTTTATAACGTAAATCATTTCTTATTTTTTTTTTTAATTAAAGTAAACATTTTTTTAAGGTTATGATGCATAAAATATAAAATGTATGTGTTTATAGTTCTTCGTCGAAATAATTTATAGGACAATATTACACGTTTTATTGATTTGCAACAAAAAAATATGTTTTATAAACATAGCCCTTTCATATCTCAAAATTATACGGGTGGATCTTTAAAAGGCTATAAATATTTTTATATTTTTAACATTATCCCTTATATCCTGAGTATTATCCTTAAGACATTATACCAGGGATAGGGTTCATTTATCTTCGTTTTGGTTTTGGTTGCTTGGTGATGTGATAATACCAAGTTAGATCTTCTTTTTCTTATCTCTAAGTATTTCTTCTTCTTTAAGTCTTTTTTATTTTAAGTTTATTTCTTGCCATTTCGAGTGCTTAGTTTTTATTTCTTCATTGCTAAAATTGTTGTAGAAATGGAATTTTTTACTTTTCAATTAATACTTTTACTACTATGAGACTTAATGAATTTTTGTTTTTTGGCAATCAAATAAAAGTTACAAATCAATTGTGCTTTAAATTTTTTATGTCATTCGTTTTGAATAAGTTTTACTACATTAAATAAACTTCCAAAGTACAAAAATTGGCTATATATGTTGCTACTTTTCCTTATAACTTCGGTCACGCTTCGCTCGTACTCAAAATTTCATGGTTATTACAAATCCTTAACCATAACTTTGGACTTGAATGTCATGATTATTCAAGCCTTAATGTGGTATTACTTTGATCTCGCTACACTCGACCTCAGGATTATTAGATTATTAGAACAAAATTTCTATGGTACTTACTCAAGGTTGAAAAAGTAGCGTCGAAAAATATTATCGTAGATAGCCTTTCTATAATTTAATACGAGAACTATACCTTTCTATCATGTTTACGAAAGCCTTAGTTTACTATGGACAGCATAGTTCGTGTTAATTCCAATAATTTAAATGAATTATAACGATATATTTCGGCATTGTATTATATGATTAGTTAAGTTGAATTTTTGGTGGTAAAGTGTCATATTCTCGACAGATATAAACAAACTATTTCATACAATTTTCAGTATTCTATCAATTATATATATATATATATTATATATATATATATATATATATTATATATATATATATATATATATATATTTATTTATTTATACTAACTGAAAGCAATGAAGCATCAAATTAAACTGCTAGTCTTTTATGTTTTACATTATCTGACGATACGTCGAACGGTATACGTTAAAGTTTAAAAATTTCATAAGTAGATATTTTCAAAAAGACAACCAATATGAAAATAGATTTAGCAGAATGAGTCACCCACCACCTATTGATGTGCATTTGTGTTAAATTTCAATTAATAAAATTTTTAGTCTTAACATATTATCTTTTGAGCAACCCGACTAAAACTTAAGTATGATTTTGTGCCACGTTTCAACTCTCTAGCAGGAACACATCGGGAGTCATGCGCGCCACAGAGACACATGCACACACACAAACATATACGCAAATTCGATGCATCTTAAAAACGACAAAACGGATGATTCTAATGAAATATCGCTTTCGTATATTTAGGTTAAACTCAATACTTTTCCTATACAGCTACAGTAAATAGGAAGTGTAAAAAGACCCTTAAATTTAACATTTTGTTAAATATAAAGTATTCACCGTTATTTTTCAAATAAATCCAATTATTAGGTTTCAATCAATATTTTATATTTTAGAAACACTTCTCTTTTTCTTTTTTTTTAGTACGATGCAAATTTATAAAATGAGATAAATTACTACTGAACAGATATTGACTACTGTTTAAAACTTATTGAAGGTTTCGAAACGATATTTGTTGTCCGTACTTTAAGCAGGTTATCAATGTTAATTTGATCTTTAACAAGTTTCAGTATGACTACACAGTAATGCATTGTGCAAATGTACACATTATCAATTTATAATTCAATGAGAAGCTACAGAAGCTCTGTAACAATGTTTGTTAAAGTATTATTTATTTTTTTCTTCTTCTTCATGTAGTTTTAAATAATAATCTCTTGGAAAGAGATGGCAGACTTTTCTCTCAATCCTCAGGGAATTTTCCTTTCTTATTTTCTTTATCTTAATTCCGGAGCACTGGATTTTTTATTTTTAAAATAATGTTTGAAAGTACCTCTTGGGAAATAAAAGACATTTACGAAAAATTAAAAATTACAGTTTGATTATTATTTTATTTTCTTCAGTATTGATAATATTTTATCATGAGCTCTATTCTGTAGTTTATGTTTCATTATTAATAAAATCTAACTCATTTAAATAATAAAAGCACAAAATATCTCTTTTGTTTTTTTTTGTATCTTCAAAATTATGAACAAGACTACTTTTCATTTTTATTTGCAGATTATTTTTTACACATTATAACTTTAGTTTATAAAATATTTGACGTCGTAGGACTCTTCTAGATGTATGCTATTTTATTTTATATTTTGGTATAGCCGACATCCTTCACGTAATCTTTTTGAATCCCTCAACCTTCATGATTACTGTCATTTTTATGAACTACGAATTTTGCGGAGTAATTGATCTTTTATAGTTATCATATTATACGAAAACCAATTTATGAGGAAATCCTCTGGATTTAAAGATGTCTTGAGTTTTTATTCCTATTTTCCCTAAATATTTTGACATAACTGATCAATAGAAATTAAAATCTCGTGCAGGATCCGTACCTTTTGCTCTTTATCTTGTTCGTGACGGAACTAGACAATTATTTTTTTTTTTGCGAAAATATCTCCCCGCACCTGTAATAGGTGCATAATTATTTTTAGTACAATTTTGCTTGTCTAAATCTCGTTAATACTGAATTTGAAAGTAAATTAACCAAACTTGTAATGATCCTTAAACATTTAATTTTTTTCAGATATTTTTAATAAAAAATAGAGTACTTTGTTCTCAAATACTGTTTCCTGTTTCAATATTCGTATTTCTCAAACAAATATTTTAAATTTTATATTTTTCCAAAAGGCACGCAACGATAAAGTCTGCCTAACCAATTAGTATTAACTGTGGATACGAAAAACATTTAAAATCAATAAAAGAATACTAAACCCCATGCAACCATTGATAAAAAAGAAATATCCTAAAAACTTGTTAACGGTTTGTCCGTATTTTATTTTTATTGTTTCCATGACTCTATTACATTTTCGTTTTTCATTCTATTATGTGATAAATTGTTTACGTTTTGTAGAAGATTTAAAGAGTTTAATGAATATTTAAACAATTTCCATTCTTTTTTACGAGAAAGTAAAACTAACTATAAAATAAATTAAAGGCATAAAAATAAATTTTAGAAAAACTCATTTCAACACAATATATATTATTCTTTTTTTTTATTCTACTTGTTTTGAAATTAGAATTAAAAAAAGTTCCATATTTAATTAGTTAGAATGTATTGTTGGTTTTAGTACTTTTTAACACATTAGAGTTTTAGTTAGATGTTGTGTGGAAAAAACATAGTCATCAATAACGGAGCTCTGGGTTGCCTGCTCCCGGCGTTCCCTGAAAGATGAGCTGATAATAGGCCTCACACAGGTTAATGGCCCGCTGTAAAACATAATTAAATTCACAGTATAGAGAGGGTGTAGCGCCTGTTTTGTGCTCGCGTGGAAAAATATGGTTTATGTGTTTGAAAAGAACGAGGCGGAGTCCCTCAGGGGATGTAGCTTGGTCCCGTTTTCTACCGTATACATTTGTCTAAGTTTAAATATTCACAGATCGATTATAAATCATTTATCAGAATTGAATTGTACTTTATGTTTTTAAGTACATTTTTTATTATCTTTATTGTTAATTGATTTTTAGTTAGTCATTAGTACAATTCCGTATTTTCTTTTAACCCTATGATGCTGTCCATTTTTACCCAAATTGTTAAAAATTTTGAAATTCTTTACTTTTAGATATTCTTGCAAATAATTTATTTAAAATTTATTATTACATTATTTTATTACTGTGATATATTTTAGATATCCCAACAAAAGGTCCAAAAATTTTTACTATGAAACGTTTCATATTGAATTTTTTTTTCCAGAAAATAAATAATGGTTCATTTTTAGTTCCTGATGGTTATAATGGTAATTATTGACATTTTAAAATGATCAGTTGATTGACTATTCTCTTGATTTTTACATTAAATCAATAATATAGGTATATTTCAATAGAATTATTCTGTAAGTAATATTTAAATACTACTTACAGTAGTATTTAAATACTAATTATAGTTGTTTTTGAATACTACTTATAATTAGATATAAATAATACTTACTGTATATAAAAATATACTTACTGTATTTGATTACTTCTTACTGTAGTATTTGAATACTACTTATAGTTTTATTTGAATAGTACCTATAGTTGTAATTGAATACTATTTACAGTAGTATTTGAATACTAATCATAGTTGTTTTTGAATACTACTTATAATTGGATATAAATAATACTTACTGTATATAAAAATATACTTACGGTATTTGATTACTACTTACTGTAGTATTTGAATACTACTTATAGTGGTATTTGAATAGTACCTATAGTTGTAATTGAATACTACTTACAGTAGTATTTAAATACTTTAGAGTACTGTTATTTACTGGTTACTGTTTACTACAGAGTAGTCTGTTTACCCCCTAATTGTATTTTTAAGACTTGGAACTTACTGTTTTTAGAATAATTTCGTGTGTTAAATCACAAAGAACGATTTTTTTTAATTTTGGATTTCGGGTTTTATAAAAAATTGTCAAGAATTGTATTTCTAATTGCAGAAGGAAGTAATCAACTCGATTAATTTAATTATTTTATGTTGGATAGAATGGCTCAGGTGTCTTAGCCGTCAAGAAAACTACTGAAACTAAAACCTTGAAAGACCGCAACTTCAAATGATCTGGAAAATGGTTTTAGGGCTGTGTCTTAGGTTTTAGTTATAGGTTGATTAGTGGGTTCTCTTGTTTTGGGGAAACCTACATTTTAGATACCACCTGAGGTTCAGGGCGAAATTTGAGATTTATATGTTATTTCATGGAATATTTTAACTAGTGAATGCTAATATTATTTATTGAAATTAAATTTATTTATTATTTTTTTATTTTATTATTAATATTTTTTAATTATATTGTGGGATGGAAATGTATGCTATATACAACATTCAAGTGAAGTAAGAATACTTATTGCTTTAAAAGATTTAATGCCAGGATATTGGCTTGGATTATTCTCTGTTTCTATAGGCCTTCCTGTATAAACTTTATAAATAGGACAAAGCTAAACTGTTTTCGTTTTAATTGTTTACTTTATAAACTTGTTAAATATTGGTTTTGATTAAATGTCTTATTTAATATTAATTATGCTTCATTTATTTCCATACTTTATTTTGTAGTCAGTGTTTAATTGTTGTTTTAGTCAGTGCAATTAAGTGCGATATAGGGTTACCCCAAGGAAGTGTGTTAGGCATATCTTTTTTTTTACTCCTGATGAACGATATGTGTGAATGTTTAACTCTGCTTAATGTTCCACTTAGGCTGTTTGTTGACGATACTCTTGTTTATATTTGTGGCTGGTACGCTGTTATTTTAATTAATATAATTAATGAGATTTTAATTAATTTATATGTATGGTTATATCTTAAGATATAACCATACATCTTATGATGGTTCGACTTAAGATTAATGATATTAAAAAGACAAAATGGATGTGTATTGGTGGTAAATATTTTTGATAGAGTTAACAAAATAGTAATTTTGTTATCAAATTAAACTGTGATTTTATAGATAGAGTCGATGAGTAAGTAAGTCGATGTATAAGTCGTAGAGTAAGTCGATGTATAAGTATCTGGGAATAGTAATAGATAGGTGTTTAAGTTTTTCTAGTCATATTAATTATACTTGTAGGGCGTTAGGCGCTAGATTAGGTTTCATGTGCAGGTGCTCTAGTTATTTAAGTGTTAAGACTAAACAATTGATTTATAAGTGCATTGTCAGTCCTTTTGTTATTTGTCCTTATTATGTTTAGTATTGGTAGTTATAATTTTGATCGTCTTCAAGTTTTCAAAATAACGAGAATTATATTGTGTCGTCCAGCTAGTACCTTATGTATGGACAATGAGCTCCATTGGTTAGCTGTCCGTTACTCGATTGAGAATTATTCAAGAATATTAAAATATTAAAAAGAGAATTATTAAAAATATTACCTATATTACATTATTAAATATATTACATTAAAAAATAAATAGTTTAAAAATATTTATTTTTAAACTAGTAAATAAGATGTTACTAACTTACTTTAATGACAAGATAGTTACCAAGAACCAACCCTAAGAAAGCCTTAATAATATTAGGTCATCTAAAGAAATAGATAATCCTTTAATTAATAGTTCAGCCAGAAAGAATACTGTGTTTATAGATGGAATAGAATAATCATAATAAATTAGATAAAACAATAAAATATTTCTGAGTAATAAAGCAATTCAAATATTTACTTTTTGATCACCTGTTTTCAAATGTTGAAAAGTTTTGAAAACATAGAAATTTTGAAAGCTTATTAGTGTTACAATACAGTTTTGTAAATGTAAAAATTGAATTTTTGTATTTTTTATGTATGTAATTTTGTAAGTAGCTTTGCTAAATAAATATACATTTCATTTGTTAACTTTTGCTCGTTAGGCTTAAAACACATTAAATAAAGAATAGGACTAAGATATTAATAAGGTTTATTTTAGTACCTCGTTTCAATTAGTTACGAGAAAGTGTTCAAAAATTATCTATCCGCCATACACATATAAATAAATAAATATATATATATATTTATTTATTTATTTATATTTATTTATATGTGTATATATTCTTGATTAGGGAGTCCCTCCTTCCAAAACAACACCTCCGCCTTGACACCAACTTCATAAACTCATTTTTTTTGGAAATTCGCTAAAACAAATTAATAATGTTTGTACTATGCGTTAATTGTTTAAACTGTTTGTTTCAGGAAATACACAATCAGGTGGAACGCCGCCTCCTAGATTCGTAACCAGAGGGCAAACATACAGAGTTGTTATTGGAGACACTCTCGTCTTACCATGTGAAGTAGAAAATTTAGGTCAGTTATTTTTATTTATTTATTTTTTAATTAAATGTTTTCTAAAAAAGTTTTTTTTATTATTAACTTCATTGTTGTGAATATATTTTAAAACTTTTTTAATTAAAAAAGTTAATAAAAATATGATACCAGACATTTTAATCATTAATATTTATTGTGATATAAAAATCTAATGATATAAATACATGGTCAAACTTTTTTTGTATGTATTCTTGATGTGTGTAAAAGTGATGGACTGATAAAGAGTTATGAAAATTGTAGCTTAAGAGGATACGAGGTGGTGGGAAAATCATCAGTTCATTTTTCAGTTACTAACTTGTCATTTAGTACGAGTTGCCGGGGGGGAGATGTCCTCCTAATACTCTAAGTTAGTATGGGAGGTTATACTTTTCCAAGTTTTTTTCGCAGTAAGAGAACTGTTATACAGTTAGGAGTGTATGTCGAACTTTTTTGTACATGAATTGATTCCTATCATTTCCGACTCAGTTGGAACCAATTTCAGACTTTTTTTCCTCTCATGACCCCTCTTTTTTATTTTCCTCTCCCGCTCGTAATATAACTCTTCTGGGAACATTTTTTTTAGAATCTGAAAACTTGTTTTAACTATAAAATGTTGAGAGAAAAAAGTAAAGAAAATAAAGAGAACATTCTATATTATGATATACATCAATATCAACGTATCATAACTTTATTTCTCTCTTATTTTCAATTATAGTTTATTTTAAATTGAAAAAAATGTTGGAATTTATAAAAAAGTATAACATGTTTTGTATAATGTTACTCGTTTAAAACATTTATTTATGGTTCATGAGATTCTCATTTCAATCTATATTTGTAGGTTTTGTATAAATTTGTATTAGTTGCTTCTATTTAACATTGTTTGAAGACTTTCAACACTTTTTATATTAAAGATTTTAGAAGAATATTTTCTAGAATAATCGTCATTTTTTGTTACTATGCTTATATAGAGTATGCTGTATATTATAGTGATATAAATCTTTTTGAAATTACATACTTACTACTTAGAAGTACGCATTTGTAAAAATAAATCACCAATCTAAATAAAATTATAATAACTTGTACTTTGACAATGCTATTGAATGAGTGAATGAATAATCGCTTTAGGGCCTTAAGGTACATCAGTGTATTCATTTAACGAAATATTCATCTGGTGGGATTATCCAGACTATTATCAGATCGATCTGTCATTAAAATTGGATGCGTACCCCAAAATATAGGGTACTCCAAAATTTTACGACTACTAATAAAGAGAAACCTAAGATATTAATAATATTAGTAATGCGTTGCATTACTAGTAATGTGACGCTATGATGCAACTGCTAGTAAGGAACTCACGTCAGAATTTAATAAAAATTGGTCCGCCATATTCGTTGATATTTTAAAATTATGGGTTGTGTTAATAATTTTATGCATGATATATAAATTTTCTTTTTCTACTTTGTAAGAGCTTTAAAATTATATGCAACACAATTTTACGCTCGAACTTTTTTTTCAATTTTTTTAAATGGTGCCATATTGACTGCCATTGTAAAAATATTGGTCTCACTATAATCAAAACTATACAGCTGAAGACAAGTTATCTCCACATGTCTACCCAGTGTTTTTTAAATTCAGTAATTTGTTCGGCAGTTATCGTGACTTCTAAAAACACACAAACTTACGCGGCGTCCCAAATTGAAGTGAAACAACTTATTAACGTTCGTTCAATTTATTTAAATTGATTTTTCTAATTTAACACCTAGAAATCGTACTTTCTTATCAACTACGATATGCATACTCTGAAAGTATTTATTAAAAGCCTATTTATTTATTTTTTATTAAAAGCCTATGGTATTTTTTTTTCTTTTCATTAAAATTGAATTAATTATTTTGTTTTTAACTCTTCCATTTAATAAAATCGTTAGCTTCTTTCTTGCTTAAAAGAATAGATGAACATTTGTATAATTAAATTAAGTGATAAGGATTGCTAATATGATTTTGAAAGCTAGCCAAGTTAAGAGTATTTTGATGTAAAATATTTCCGTTCTTAAATAAAAATTGTGTTTGGTTTGAAAATTTCCCCAGGTCATCAATATAATAAATCTTGTAGAGTTGTCTAGGCGAGTAGACGGAGGAAAAGCGGCTGATTTAATACTTAAACCATTCTTCATCCGAGATTCATCAGTTTCCTTATACCCGGTTTTTCCTACTTATAACCAGTTTTCCTCGGTACCCTAAAAAACCATTTTCCCTAAAAACATTTTCGTACCCCGTCCTCTTGTCCTATCCAATCATTTATCCCTAAAAATCTGTCTAAAATAGAAGGAGGTAAAGGAGAGAAATAGAGGAAAGGCTTTTAAGTCTGAATTATTAATAGGGCACCATCTAATCCCGAACTGAAATCATATTTCTAGTTGAAGTGAAATCTTAGGGAAACACCCCCCTCTATTACCCCAGAATGCCTTATCTTATTTTCCTGAAAAACCAACCTTAAATGCCAAATAGAAAAAATCCTCATTACATCACAAATTTATTTATTTATAAAGAAGTATATTTGATGGTATGATTTCTTTTTTAAATAAAAACAGAAATGCCCATTTATTTATTTGACCTGAGATTTTCGTATTATTTTTGTGTTTTTCTTCATTACAAATATTAATAATTAACTTACTTCTTTCCTTTTATTTTGCAGCGAATTTGCATTATAAATTAATGTTAACATTTATAAATAATAAAATAAAAATATAATAAAAATATTTATGCAAATGATGTTGCTAAAATAGAAGAATTTTTATTTTAAAAATAATTATCAGTGATTAATTAAATCAATCCTAGACAATAATGTTGTTTTTGATTTTTACTAAAAGTATATTTATATATTAATAATAATCAATGCAAAAATTAACTCGAAATTAAACTTGGCTCCTAAAGCATAAGAAAATAATAAATATATCTAAATAATATATATATTATATATATATATATATATATATATATATATATATATATATATATATATAATATATATATATATATATATATATATACATATATATACAATATTATATACAATATATATATATAATATATACATACTGTGACTTACTAAGTCACACGCGTCCATCCTAATCTTGAGTTGTTTAGAAGTTCTTTGTGTATAGTTTGCTTGTTTTGTATTGTGGGTTGTAAAATTGCTTCATAGTGAGTTTATAAGTTTGTAATTGCTTTATGTAAATAATTATTCATCTATTAAATATGTGACAAGTCAAGGCAACATTAATTTTTTGATGAACTAATTCTTGCATGCTGCAAAATTAACTTTTTAAATACGTATTGTAGTCGTTGATTTTTTTTTAAATTTTTTCCATTTCTGCGCCCGTAGCTCCGATGTTCCTTGATTCGAAATAGTTGGCATCATTGTAAAAAGTAACAATTGTTGCCACTTTAATTTGTTTCACTTTCTTTCTTCATTAGAAAGCCTGTCTGTTTAAACAAATTTATCACCATCGTTTTTGGAGATAAATTTGTAATATTCAGGATAAGGAAGGTCCGTGCAAAAGCGGATCAATATGGTGGAGGTGAAAAAAATAGTGTTCGATGAAAAGTATGTTACATATTTCCTTGAAAGGCTTGTCAAGTAGGTGAAGTGAGTATATTTCTTTAAAATCATTATAAACTTTTTAAGTACAAATACCTAGAAAAGTCTTATATTTTTGAATTTATTTGTTGTAAAAGTTAGAGAGTAAATTGGTGTATCGCTTAGTTTTTTAATTGAACACTTCATGTTTAGGTAATTCTGTATAAGTTGCTGTTTCATTAAAATACAATTCTGTGTATTTCTTAATTATTTTGCTAAATGTGAAATACGTTTTTCTCTCTTAATTTATTTTGGTCTTTTTAATCTTTTTTTTTTCTTCTATATATTATTTTTTATATTTTTTAATTTTATTTTAAATGCAAATTATTTGTGTAGTGGAAAAGGTCTTGGTCTGGTTGAGAGGTCTAAAAGTTTACTGGGCCCTTCTTTTCACTAACTGTGTGGGATTTTTCCATCCTTTGACTTTTAATGTAAACTTTACTTTGTAAGTCCCTTCACGCATTAAGTCTTTCAACAACAACTCTCATCGTTTTATATATAAAAAATTAAAAAGTCAAGTTTTTCTTTACTTTGCCGAATTAGTTTCATAAATGAGTTTTTATTTTTTTCTTTCTTGTTGAAGAAGCCATTTTCTTTGATGACTTTATAATTTATTATAACGTTTTGTTTTTTTTCTTATGGACGCTTTTTCATTTTTAAATTATTTACTTTTTCTATTTAAACATTTAGTATTCATTGTTTGTGTACGTCCCTTTTACCTTCTTCTGAAATTGCATTGTAATATAATATGAAAGAAATATATCGACTGTGTTTTCATTATCAAGAGCTTTTGAGTCTCTCTTTTATATTCTTGGTCATGCAAGAATTAATTATCATTAAGGTCTTTATGAAAAATTGTCTAAACATTTATTTATAATTTTAGTAAAAATTCTATTTCTTGATATTATTAATGTAAATTTTATTTACTTAGTTAAGTGTTATTTAATTTTTATGTTTTGATATTCTGTTAGTTGAAAATCTTAGTGAATTGACTCGGTTTAAGATTGCATTTAGAGCATTTTTGTATGCAATGTTTATGTATTTTCTATGTTACTAATACTATTTGCAAGTGCATGTTAATGTCAGTACTAGTACATGTTACTTTTAGAATTTTTTTTGATATGGAGTAAATAAATGTGATAATTATTTTAATACCTAATTAAAATTGGCTCAATTTATTGCATTGTTCTTGTTTCTATTTTGTATATTGAAGAATAAATAATCACTAATCTTATTTTGTCTATATTGTGTTTGATTTGAAAATTTAGTATTAAAACAAGCTATAAAACTTTACACTAATTATTGTAATGGATTTGGAAAATTATCATTTTGTTTTACTTTTGCATTAAATATTCAAGGTTTTTTCTACACCAAAAAATAGTTTTTGTTGGATGACTTAAAAGATTGATTGAGACAATATTTGCTCGCTAGATTGAGGGACAAGTTTGTCGAGAGGCTCATTTCATTTATTACTTCCCCTCAGGGCAATTTATACAAATAGCCTTTAATAAAAATATTATGAGAGATTCGATTTTTGCCTTATACAAGTCTATTTTATCGTTTGATGAAATTAAACTTTTTTTTCTTAAAATAAGGAGGGTAATGGTTAAAAAATCGTTTTTTTTTTCTTTTTAGACGATATTGAATCAAATTTCCTGACTTTTACTTCGAGTAGTAGCAAAATAAACAGACTTGATATTTTACATTAGAAATAAACCTGATAGAAATATCCAAAAAAAAATTAGTATATTATATAAAAAATATCGTCTAGTAAAAACGGAACAATGATTCCATGCTACTTTTGTTGGTTTGCTTGAGAGGTTTTTATATATTTGATTTGGCTTTCCGCTTGGTTCTGCTGGGCAGTTACTTTCTAACTAATTATTTAGAGTTATTCTGGTAAAAACTGATTTTCATAACTTTTCAGGTGTGTAAATTTTATTTAATTTTAATATAACTAACTTATTAGATAACTACCTTAACAGCCAATTTCTTGTTTCGCCTTATTACACCCTTAAGTTTAATTCGATGCCATTATGCCGTTAAAAAACGTCGTCTTTATTCAGGTCTAGGATTGCTGCCAAAGTTATTTAATACAAACAAATATTTATTTGTAATTTTTAGCCTTCATTTTCATTTTATTTGAAATAAAGGTTTTTTAAATTGCATATGATCACTACTAAAGTATAATTCGTTGAAGATTTTGTAATGCAGTTCTTTCTAGGTTTTAACCGCGTAAATAAAGATGATGAATCGGACGTTTTCTTCTTCTTTATATATAATATAAATATATATATATATATATATATATATATATATATATATATATATATATATATTAATATATATTATATAATATATATATATAATATAATATATATATATATATATATTATATATATATATATATAATATATATATATATATATATATATATTATATATAATATATATATATATATATATATATATATAATATATTATATATATATATATACCTGACAAAAGATATATAAATTAACGATTTATTATCATTACTACCATTGTTACAACCAGTTTTTAAACCTTGCAAAACATTTAAACAAATACTTTCCGCACATTTTTAATATTTTATGATAATAAGCAAGCAACATTTTTGGGGGAAATTCTTTCTAAATGAATGAGTTTTGAATAATAAAATAGGTGATTTCTTGATGAGAACCAAAACCTACCACTTTCTTGAAAAAAGTAAACGAAATAAAAATGTAAATGTTATGGCGCTCTAAAAATTTAAGGGTTAATATTTTCGGTAAAGATTTTCCTTCTTATAATGGTTGATAGACATTATAAATAGCTTGGGTTATTTTAGAAAAATTTTGACAAAACGAGAAAATCGTTTGTCTTCATCTTTTTCTCGTTTAGGAAGGGATTTTTCAACTAAACGGCTTTAGAGTCTTCGCTTTCCCCATAGTCGAGTTTCAATTCAAAACAAACATACTTTCATATATTTCTATATAATAATAAAAGTTAAGTTTGAAAGTATAAGTAAAAGTATAATCGCACATCTAAAATAATAATATAATAGAAACTATAGTTTAATCTTTTTATAATTAGCATCACAAGTAATTTGTTTAGTTTTTTTTGTTGCGTAAATATTTTTGTTCTGTTTTGTCTGTTTTGGGACATACTTGAGTTACTGGCGTTGACCATATCTTGTTAGACATATAATTTACATCGTTAGGTATGGCTGACGATGTATGGTATTTTACAATAAGAGTTATTGATTCTTGTAGACCATATTTCCTGGACACGTTAACATTTTTTTTGATTGGTTTGTCACCCGTTTATTGCTTTTTCCATCCCTTGCTATTCCTTTATACCTTCGGTATAAATGAGGAAATGTAAAAAAGTTTTGTAGGTTGATACAAGTTTTGATAAATTACGTAGGCACCAGCGGAACCCCCAAACCTTCACAAGCGTTTGTATATTAATTTACTTTAAGTTTGAAAACAATGTTTTGTCCTTGCTTACGTGTTGATGGTAACTATTTTATAATTCCATATAGGTTTTATGTTGTTGTGACAAAGTTAAGCTAGACTCAACTTGACTAACTTTATGCAATATTGAAGGATTTTGATATCCCCTATCCTTGTTAGTCTAAAAACGTAAAGTTTACAGTACTAACGTAAAAGTTAATCGAGTGTGTGAGGTTGCAGAGATGAGTGAATATGGCTTTGGAATATATTATTCCATTAACTTTAGACATATAGAGAAGGTTATTTTAAATGTTATAGTCAGGTTTATAGTTAAAGCTTTTCACTTGAGATTTAGAAACTATACATTGTTTCGTACCTTTATAGACTTAATATCCTTTTAGTTGAGTTAAAGTGACCTGGAACACTTTGATACAAGTGGATATCTAAATCCTAAGAAAACTGTTTAGAGTGGTGAAGATTGTAAACCCTAGTGGGTATACAGGACCAGAGTGGAGATTACACCTGACTTATAGTGGAGAGTATGGTTCTCTTGAGGTTACGACCTTCCCTATCGTAAAATACGAAAACCTTCTCTGGGTTTTTACTTGCATTTACTGCTTTAGAACCAGGTTGGACCTCCTTGATATCCTCTCAACCAGATCCCAACCCCATACAAATAACTATATACATATAGATTTTCATAGTATCTCCTATATTATAGTAGATTCTATATTTCAATATAAACTTTATGATTGCTATTAAATTTCATTCACTCTGAAACAATTATATAAATCTAAAATTCTCAGTATAGTATGTTACAAACATTTTGTTTCGCATTTAATATTCACGTTCTCTGCTTTATGCTTATAGTATACCGTAGTTTTAAATAGATAATAATTTAAAGTTCCTTCTTTTTGTTTTGATTATTAAAAACAATTCAATATATTCTAATGTAATCACAGTTCCGGTGTACCGTAACTACAATTCTCAGGTGGGAGAACACTGATGCTTCACGACTAATATTTTATTAGTTAAATTTAACTTTAAAAATGCTTCTTCTTTCATTTTGAAATTCCTGCCAATAAGTAACCAGCCAATTCTGTTCTGTATTTAAAAGCTTCCTGATTAAAAAATATGTGGTATACTCTCTAACAAAAATAGCAAATAACAGCACCTATGAATCCCAGTTTGTGTCGTCCCTTTCTAAAAGGCGTAATGTCGGGGTATTATACTGAACTTTCTTTGTTTTATGACCAACAAGTTACTTTTATCAAACAAATTACCTTTTTTACCTAAATATAGGAATTATTTAAAAGTAAAACTTTGAACTTCTTTGGAAGTTGCGCCTCCATTTTAGGCTTCACAAAGTTAAATCAGTGCCTTGTATAACGAACAGTGCCTAATATTGTCTTAATATAAAGACAATATAAGATAACCGTCGTCTTCGAATCTTATCTATCGCTTGTAACTGAAGGTTTTTCTAAGTTAACAAGTCACCAAATCCCTTTTTAAAAGGAAAGGCTTAAAGAGCCACAGTCATTTTGATTCGTCATTTTGGTTTTAATTGCATTTAAAATGTTTAGGAATATTTATGGTTACCCATGCCTCCTTTTTGAAGTACAATCTTAGGATACAAAAAACATTCTAAATTATTTGCATGTCAGTAAATTGAGTCCACTGATTTCGGAGTCACTCATATGGTATCTCACAAATCATGGACAAACTTATGAATCTATGTATTTCGAATCCTTTACAACTTATGCTGTATATTCTATTTGCATCACTGAATGAACGTAGTGCAAGATGCGATAACCACTTTTTACATTTCTTGTTTAATACATAAAAATAACATTCTTTTCTATTTCAAACCTTTAACTATGGTGCTACTGTTTTTTATCATTTTGGATCATCCCCCTCTGTCTTCGATCTTATTGAAAACCCTTGTCACGCATCATGAAAAAGATAGATGGAGAGAGAACGTAGACGAAATATATAGTCGTATTCTTAGCCATCTCATAACGAAATAAAAACCCTAACCCTCTTGCCCTATTGTAAAAAATACATAAACAAAATAATAAACTCCCCCCTCCTCTCTGAAACAGAGCTGTAAATAAACCCTTTTCCTTACATCTTGAAGAGTTGAAAGATCTTCCATAGTCGATGTAATAAAAACCTCTTTTGTCCGCTCCTCTCCTTAGCCGCGTTTAATATGTTGTAATAAAATATAATCTAATGCTTATAAAGAATATGATTTATGTGACAATGCTTTGAAAAGACATAAAGGTTAACGATGTAGTTTTTAGGGGGATCTGAAATTATTTTATTCTGTTTAAAGTAATAAATAGTGTAGGCATATAATTATGCCATAAATCCCAGCTACAACAGGGGTTTATGGTGACGGAATTTTTATTAATTCAAAAAATAAACTTAGTTAAATAATCCTAATGTTTTTAATTTATATTTTTGTTTGTGGACATAAACAAAATATGCCTGAGGTCAGCCACAAAATAATCATTTTAAGAAGTAAGAAGTAGTTATTACCTGTCCTATGTCATGTGTCATAAAATGTTTTTTAAAATGCTGTAAAATGGGGACTACAGTCTATCGTTTAGTTTAAAAATTCCTAAGTTCATAAGTATTTTGGGGATTGACCAATCAGAGAAGCCACTGCCAACCTCTCACTTAAAAGAGAAAAAAAATCCCTACCACAATAACCGCTGTAGGGAAAAAAACTTCTTCCCGGCAATCGTTCACTTTGTTTGTCTTCTTTTGATTACATCGTTTTGAAAACTACTTTCAAATTAATCTTAAAATGATATTTTAAAATAAAACTATACACAAGAGAAATGTAAATAAACATCGCCAAGAAAATACGGGTAAAACCTGTATTTACATAGTTTTACTTGTTTACATAGTTTTTTCCCGCTCCCTTCTTGCAAGGATTTTTTTCTGAAGAATCAGTAGTGTCTAAACTGACCTGTCAAGATTTTTAAACTAAACAATAGACTGTAATAAGAGTTTTATTAATTATTATTATTAGTTTGAACTATAATTAATTTAAAATTTCATTTATAAATTATTTGTTAATTAATTAATAAATTAAAAGCTCAAGTTCTAAAAGTTAATATTTTCTGAAGAAGGATTACAAAAAAGTTTTGGTATATTTATGAAGCATACTTAAAAGAGTATTACTTAGAGGACACTTATACTATTCCATACGGTTATAATCATGTGACAGCGTGGAAACATTGTATTAAGAAGCCAATGAATTTGATTCAATATGCATTGTGGGCGTGGTTTAACAGCTAGGACTTACCCCATTGACTTCCTCGCATTATTTTACCTCGCTGTCAACTGATTATATCTGTGTGTACTACCATAGTGCAGTATTATTTAAAGGTATTCTGTGCGCCTACTAGTCTCACACTCTGAACTCATTGCTATAATTTCTTTAATGGATTAGTCTACTTTTATCATTATTATTTATTTATTTAGACATATATAACAATTATAAAAAGTATAAACAATTTAAAACATACAAAAAAATTGAGAAAATTGTATAACAATTTGTACAAAACATTACAAAATTTTAAAATGAGATTTTCTCAATTTTTTTGTATGTTTTAAATTGTTTATACTTTTTATAATTGTTATATATGTCTAAATAAATAAATAATAATGATAAAAGTAGACTAATCCATTAAAGAAATTATAGCAATGAGTTGAGGGATTGTATATAATTAATATTATGCATTAAATTATTTAATTTTTTATATCATATACATGTTATTTATTAATATTATATCTACTACCTACTTACTAACTATCCAAGAAGAAAGAAAAGTTAAGTTATTGATATAACATGTGATGAATAAGAAGAACTTAAATTTGGATTATTTAATTATTTTTATTATTTAATTTTTTCGTTTTAACTTTTAGTTACTTTGTTAACTTTTAAGTTCATGACTTTTAAAAATTATTTCTAATTTAAAAATCACGTATGACATTTTTGTATTCAACTAATTATATTTTCTTTTACTTAATAGTATGTACAAGCATCAAGGAAAATGCAAAGGACACAAATTTACTATAATTTTACTAAACTCTCTTTAATTTAATAATAATACTATTTTATAATTAGTTTTTGTGCTTTTTATAGGTTAATTGTTAATATTTTGGGGGTTATGATGGCAATTATGACAAACTTATATTATGGTAACTCTTATATAGTTGTAACATAACATGAAAACTTTACTTAGAAAAAGTATGCTTTGTTTAAAATAAAACAGAGTTCAAAAGCAGTATAAATATGTCTGGTAAAGGTATAAACCATCCTGTTCCTGTTGTCCTACAGAAATTGTAAAACCCAGAGCTGGGCGAGATGTAATTAATGATGAAAAGAAAACGTTACTAACTATGAGAAATGGAGTGACAGTATGTTGGCGACACTGTGCTGGTTTTTTCTTCCCTCTGGCACACAGAGAGTAAAATGTTTAGTTATTAACTTTGAATGTCATCAAACAACAACTGTTTTGAAAATGTTGTCATAAAAATATTCTTAAAAAGGACAAAATTAAATTTCTTAAAAGAAAAAAAGAAATATGTTCTTTTATATTTAAATTTATTTATACCCGTGGGTTTTAGCGAATTTCAAACAGAAAATAATACTTATAAGGTTATTTAGGTAAGGAAAGTGAAGAGGAGAGGTGATGGTTTGGCCTTTTGATAGTGAAAATATTGTCGTAAACAATTTTTATACAATTATTCTGAATGTTCCATTAGTTATATTGACTGTTGAATGTATTTATTTTGTGGTTTGCAACAATAAGTTACACACCTTATAATCATTTTTGTGGTTGTAAGTAACACCACCTTAGCTTTGGGTAATCATTTTTTGTGGTTTGCAACAATAAGTAACACCACCTTGCTTTGGTAATCATTTTTTTTGCAACAATAAGTAACACCACCTTAGCTTTGGGTAATCATTTTTTGTGGTTTGCAACAATAAGTAACACCACCTTAGCTTTAGGTAATCATAACATTTTGAGAACGAGCAAAGCGAATCTTAAGTCTTATCACTCTATACTTAAGGTAACGATTTTATTCCGAGGTCCAGTGTATTTTTTTAATTTTCATTTAATAATAATGTAAACGGAGTATAAAAATAATAAATTTCTCTTTTTGTTCAACTCAATAAGTTTAAAGTTTCACACCATTACCCATATGAGTGTGTTGATAGAATTTCCCCTTCCATCATATATACTTTTTACCTCTTGGTAAAAAATTTTACGGATATCTGATTTCAGAATGCTACTTTTTTTTACCGAATTCTTTTCGACTTGGAATTCCCATTAGAGATGGGGGAAGGGGGATAAAAAGCAGGGATGAAAAAGTTGGTCTTACGTCATATACAAACTGTGTCCCAGTCCCTGTAGACGAGTTCGGTAAGAAATTTTCCCAAGGAGTTAAGTAGCGTAACTAAGTTTTGTAAGAAGGAAAAGTTTTTAGTTTTAAGGCTCCAAGTCCGAGGCAGGTGTCCTTAGGTTTACTATCTCTTGGGATAGTCTTACTTGTGCCCCTTTGACTTTTACAGAACAGACGCAACACTTTTTTTCTTTTCCTCTGGGGGCAAGGAAACGAGGACATAAAAAACTCCATTTCTAACGTGTTTTTCTTTAAAAATAAAACTCTGCAGTGCTTATTTCATATTAGGCTAACTTTTTATCCTACAGGTTGAATTAATTTAAATAATAAATTTAAAAAATTGTGTTATTATATTATTATATCCAAGAGTAAAAAAGCCAGCGTTGTACTTGCATTATTGTAAGTATGCTTTTGCTTTATTTTTGTTTTTTCGGATTGGTACAGTTAGCAAGGTCATTATATATGCTATATACAGGTTCCGGCAGAGAGGTATGAATGATTTGAAATAATAGCTAAACACTCATTTTCAAATAAAACTAAAATTTTATTATTTCAGTGTGTACCTTGGATGATGCCATTATGAAAATTAAAGAGGAAAAAAATAAAACATTGATTATGTACGAAAAATAATATCTAATAAATGGTGTCCGTTTTTGTCCACACCAGCATTGGACGTGGTATTGCTCGAATTTCTTGAGTTATTGCTTCATTCAAGGCTTCAAGTGTACGTGGTTTGTGTATGTATACACGTGATTTGAGGTAGCCTCATAAAAAAATGTCAGAAGGTGTCAGGTCAACTACTCACAACGTCTACAGCAGCGTGTGGACAAAAACGGACACCCTTATCAGATTTTATTTTTTGTACATAATCATGGCCTATTTGCCTGGCTTTGCCTCCCCACCCTATTAATGTTTTATTTTTTCCTCTTTAATATTCATAATGGCATCATCCAAGGTACACACTGAAATAATAACATTTTAGTTTCATTTTAAAATGAGTGTGTAGCTATTATTTGAAACCATCCGTACCTCCCTGCCGGACCCTATACTATGATCTATCTATTTTATTATTTTATCCACTGCTATGAGGAAATCTATTCTCAGGCCTTACAGAATTTAAAGTAAATATTGTCTCGGAAATGATCAAGCACTACGAATAAGAAACTATTAGTGAATGATTGTAATAAAATCTTTATATAATATTATATGGGTCTTATTTTTTAAAATAAATGTTAAAACTTCATTTTTTAAGAGTCATCATATTACTTTTTTATTGCACCTAATGCGTATTATATGGGTTTTATTACCAATATATGTTATTTAATTAAAAAAATAGTAAAGGTTTTAAATTTCTATGCACCAAAGGAAAATCTTACAAAGAGACTCAATTTATAGTGAAAGAGAAAGTTGAGAGGTTACTAAAAAGAGGAAAACTCATTTTAAGGGGATAAACTGAAAATTGTTATTCTTTTATCTATAAACAATACCTTTTAGCTTAGGGTCCTTCTGCTCTAAAAAATTCCAGCTTTTGGATAATATAAGAAAAGTTTTTACCACCTATAGGAGTTTTCCCTGTGATATTTTCACGGCTCAAAACCGCCTTCTTTTTAAAAAACCTTAAAAAGCTTTGGAATTTAATTTCTGTTTTGGGTTGGTGTGAGAGGGTTATCTCCTGAGGACACCTTGCCCCTGCTCCTATCCTATTTCCCACATCTCCACTTCTTTCGTTATTGGAAATGATTACAAAGGGATCATCTTTTTCGACTATTTGTAATATACTTGTATTTATCGATTTATCTGTTTAGTTGTTTGGATTTTTTTTTTGCTAAAACCATTTATTCTTTATTATTCAGTTCTTGTTAATGTATTGTATTGGAATAGTTTGACAAGTTTAACATGTGCTTCAAAGAAACTAACTTAACTTAAACAAATACTTGAACTTAAAAAAATAGTTTGAAAACCCAAATAAGATTCGCTATTCTTATAGCTTATTCTCACTACTTCGGACTTGCCTCAATCGTCCTCAGAATTTAAAATTCACCAAACTTATAATGCAACACGTCTTCAGACTCGCTTGGCTCGCCTTAAGACAGTAAATACAATTATTCGTTTTATTCCGTGCGGTCGCTCTTCCAGGCCCTGACCACGCTCGATGTTGATTTACTTTTATGATCTTGCACAAACCAAAGATATACTTGCCGTATAAAAACAAAACGTAGCATGCTTATTTATTACTTGAAGGAAAATTTAAATAATATAAAATTAAAAATTAATTAAAATATAAAAAATAAAATATAAAATAAAAAAAATAAAAAAATAAATAATAAATAAAATAAAAAATATATATAAATAAAAATAAATAAAAAATATGTATAAAAATAAAAAAATAATAAATATTAAATAATGTTATAAATTATTTAATTTTATAATATATATATATTATTTTTTTTTTTTAAACTTTTTTTATTGAATATTGCAACTACATGAAAGATATGTTATTAGCAATAATAGTAACAGTGATAAGATATGGCTTTGATATGACTGTTGCAAGAATCTACCCAGTGGTAGTACTTGCTGGCATGAGATATTCTATATTATGACTGCAGTAGTAAATAGAAAAAAAGAAAAAAGCCAGTTTAATATCAATAATCGCTAGAGAAATAAATAAAATAATAAATGAAAGATAAAATAATAAATATGTACATAGATAATATAGATATTAAAAAATAGTAAGATATTATAATATTATATATATTATAAGATATTATTATAAATAGTAAGATTTTATAATATAAAATATAAAATTTAATAACTTTTACTAAATTTCATCTCAATTGGATTAATTTTAAATTTTTAACATTTTTAAAAAAAAGTATACCAGTCATTTGATAAAAATTTACCTAATGCTAATAATGAGATGAAACTTAGGACATTTGTTGGTCTTATACATTAGTACATGTGTGCTGAATTCACGTCGATAAAAACAATGTTCCACGTTTTATGAGTATTTGAAATCTTTTGCTTAGTCATTATTGTTGGTTAATGACGTCATAAAAAACGACTAAATCTAAGGACTGATTTCTTACTAAATTTAAACTCTGTTGCAATAATACATTGGGAGATTGGCTGTAACGAAGAAAGGCTCCTAAAGCATTGAATATAAATGCATTTTAGTAATAAAATAAGCAGATAACAACTCTAGAGGTCTTAGGAACGCTAAAGCTTATAATTCTGGTGATATCTCGGTGTAAGAAGTTAGGAAAAGATAAAATGATATAAATATCAAAGTTTATTTCTTGTTGTAATTAGAATTTCGTGAAGAAGTTGATGATTATGATTTAAGAAGTTGATGCGGCATCATTTCCTAAAGCTCCCTCTTTTAATTGTAAATAACTGGAGAGACGATTTGTTGTTGTATTCATTATAAATCTACTACGCTTAGAGAAATCATTATGTAATACAATTATTTATTTTTTCTGTTGCAGGTACGTATTTCAATGATTCGTCAACTATCGTTGAATTTGTGATTACTTTGTAAGTTACTTTCACTTTTTAACTTGTATTCCTAATTTTGGTAGTTTAAGGTAAACTAAAAACTAGCAAAATCTGTAAAAAAAATCTGGTTTAGCCTATCATATAGTATAGATACAGGCTTGGTTAAGGTTGTCATAGTGTCACTCTACTCTAACCTTTGACATAGGTCCTGGAGTCACGGCCTTAGTAGTTCTCTTAGTCAATATTCATATTAATAAAAAATAAGATATATTGGCTAAATTTACCTATTACATTGTGGCCAGTGGACAAAAGAATATATTCTTTTTAGTAGTATCTACTTTTAGAGCATAATAGTAGGTTAACATTATAGTTTTATGATTCTCACAATAAATTGATCCGTAATATTATTTTACTATTATTTAATTATTTTTAGTTGTACTTTCCTCGCTTAACTGTGCTATATTGAAGTATTTAAATAAGACACTAACTATTATACTGATAAATACCGCATGAAATAGTACTATGAGGTTTTTGTATTTGTAAATTTTATGATATCTAAGAAGTTCTGTTAACTTTAAAGTGCTTCAAAAAATGTTTCTCATCATTTGAACAAGTTTTACATTTGTGACTATTTGAACGAGTTATATTTGTGTTAAATCGTTGTGATTAGCTGTAGTTCAAAAAGTTTTTTTTTATTTCCTTTGCTACTTTCATTTTTTAGATCTGTAATAAAATTGCAAACACAGTAGGGACTAATTAGCGGGTTCGTAATGTGATATACCGCTTCCTTTCCTAATTAATACTTTTGGAAGATGTAACTTTTATATTTTTAGTCTTAATATTCAACGGATGTGATAATTCCTACAGAATTGTAACAGCTATTAACCTAGGTTATATTATTTAGTTTGCTATTATTTTATAGTCTTTAACATAAATCATGAATATTATGTTTCTGTTAAAATAATTACGTTAATAGGGGCCCTTACGTTGCTCTTATGAACTTTGTTCCATCTGCAGGACTTTTACGATAAGTATAATAGTTAATACTACTTAAAAACACATTAGTTAATTAAGAAAATTAAGAACGGTAGAAAGCTGGTATGTATTTTTAAATCAACGATCAAAATGACATTAATAGTTATTTCAATAATTTAATCAAAATTATAAAATCTAGGTTTCTTCAAACACATGCATTTTACAACAACCGTATATGTGTAACATATATTTACGGTCAACCTATACCATACCACAACTAAACAAAAAAACTTCAGTTAAACTAAATATACTACAGTAGTTATTTATGCATGCACCAATGGTAGAAATTGTTATTATTCTTCGAGTAATAATTTGATTCTTAGGCGAAAGCCATGGAAATCAATGCATATAACTCCCGGGATGTATGCATTTCACTTCAGAGGCAAATTCGAAGAAGTTATGTCCAAACTGAGGAAGGTATTTATTGTGAGGGAAAAATTACATTTTATTCCCGAGGCGCGTACAATATTTTATCTCCTGACGTTAACGTGCCCTAATTTTTCTTTTATTCTTACTTTCATATGTTTATTAAAAACCGCATTTGAATAATTGTAATTCCTTTTTTATTTTTATTTTTTTTATTGGTTGGCGTCCTTTAAATTTTGAGGTTGCCGCTCTCAAAAAGAGGAACCACTTTTTTTGCCCCAAACTATTTTTTATTTGGCCTTAAACAGGTTGTGAATCATAAATAATTTTTTGTTTCGGTTATGACCCAATTACAAAGCTAGGGGACGCCATTTCAATGAAAATATGTGAAAATATCCCCTCTTATAAGATTTGGGGTCTCTAACCCTAATGAAAGAAAAAATATTTTTAGTCCCAAGAAAGAAAAAGATGCTTTTTAGTTACAAAGGAGTAAAAAAGTTTTCTTTCTTATAACTAAAAAGTGCGTCTTTACTCCCTAAAAACTAGTCATTAAACTACATAATATACCGTTTGGAAATAAATTATAATTTAATGCAATGCGTGCTCTCATCATTTGTTCTTGTTCGTATTAGAAAAATATTGCTACACGTAATTATTTTGTAATTTTGCCATTGCTTATATTTTAGATTGTTTATTTGAAAATAAAAACAAACATTTTCTAGATAAGACATTATAAACAAAAACCTCGTTGTTTATTGATTGATTAAAGAATAGATTACTTTAAGTGACAAGGCTGTGGGCCAGACCGAGCCCTATTTTTTTCTGTTTTATTACACTAATGAATCTCAGCCTTCCTCAACCCTTTTCTTTTTGAAAAAGAAAACCTACTTTTGTTATTTCAGATACTCTGACGTTACTAAATAGATGGTTTTTAAAAGAGAAAATTCTTTGGAGTAGAAAACATTGAAGAATTAACTTTCCTTTCTATTAAGTGAAATAAAAATTAACATTAAAGGCCCTAGAGCTTGATTTTGATTAAAGTATCGTGATTAAATATATAAAGCAGGAACGTTTATAAACTAAAATGAGAATCTTAAATAGATGTAGGTTAGTAACGCTATATTAATATACGTTTTATCTTATTAGATTTAAAAAGGTCATTAGCGAAGTGAAAAATAGCATTTCGTTTTTTTACTTTAATTTAACTATTTTTTTTTAATTCTCGAGTTTTTTTAATGCTCTTAAAAAGCTTAACTAGGGTCAAACTGAAGAGGCAATTAGCCACTCCGATCCCAGAGTTTATAAAAAAAGAAAGAAAAATACCCTTTTTCTAGAATGAGTTAGCGTGATAGTCTTTCTTATCAGCTTATACGTTCTTTTTCCTGAAATTATAAAAAAAACAACTATGTAGAAAAGTATAAATTTGTATATACTGTTGAAGTAAGGAAAATATTGAGTGAGATATTGTAAACACTGTAATCTTAACGAACTACATAACAATAAAAGTTTATTAATAACAAAATATGCCCTTATTTTCCTGTTTAACAGATTTTATTTGAGTAAACAGCACGCTCTGCTAACTCATTTGTATATTTTCTCTTACTCAAACTAGATGTTTGTTTATGTTGCCAACCACGCTTCGGTTTTGTTTGTTTAGCATTCCCCGATTTATTTGCTTTATTAGGTCCATCATATTGTTCTAATTCGCTCTCTATTATATTGTACTTAGAGCTAATTATATCGTATCTTTTAATTTTTAAGTCACTTTTGTACTAAAAATGACGCTTATTATAGTTATGGAAAAAAATTCAAACTTTTTCCTAAGAAATTTGCTGACTGCATAAATTAACCATTTTTTGGTCGGGATGTATTGATATTGTTATACCTGTTTTTCTTGGTATCAGCAGAACTGGAATGAAGTATGGAATGAACTGGTCTTTTTTAATTTTTTTAAGTACATGATCGGGAAATTATTTCTGGATTTCGATTAGCAATGATTTTTTTTGCTTAAGTTTAATTTAGCAATTAACCAAAGAAACTCAAGCCATTTATCGTCATTATAATCTGCCTCCGTGGCCGTGATCGTAAAGGCCTTCGATTTTGGCACCGGAGGTCCGGGGTTCGCAGCCCGGGCTATGCTCTAAGATTTTATGAATAGTATTTGTATTAAAAAGATTTCGCCAACTTTAATTAATTCTTGGAGTGAAGTAGATGCTACCCACCTGAGGTTGTTCCCGCAGGGTGAATACCCTGATGGGCCGAAAGGCCCTAAAACGGGCATTTTTGTTTTTATTTCTCGTTAACACTTGAATATATAAGACATTATTGTGTTCTAACTAGGGTAAAATTTAAGCCCTTGATGCACGATCCTCATTAAAAAAATATTCATTATAATGTGTTATAAAAAATAAACATAATTATGTTAATTTTATAGAGAAAAACAAAAACGAGGAAAAAGTAGTTTATCTAGCACGAAAGCCTAAACACGTCGAGGCCTAGTTACTGGCAAGGCTATACAGTGCCCTTCTCTTATCTTCTGAATTATAACCTCTACTATACTTCCCCTTATAATTTATCTATTTTTTTCTTTTTTTTCATTCATAATCTACAGTTTAATGTTTAACTCAGATTTTATTACCTAGATGATCCTATTATGTTTTATTTAATAAATGTTTATAACTTACTTGGATCTGAATGAAATTGTAAATTCATGTTTTAGTTATTACCACGTATAAGTGATTAAAAATATAAAACTCGGGTATGGGGTAACTCGGAACTTTTCTTCGCCTACTGGAGTCCTGCACATCCTTACAAGTTTGAACTCGCTTCACTCGTCTTTAAGCAGTTTAAAATATCTAAAAATCTAAAATAAAAATCTATTTTATTACCCATCTACGTAATAATCTCGCTCGATACTACTAAACAAATTCGTCCAACATGGGCACCTTAGTGCACTCAAGCCATTTCTCGTTAAGTACTTTATTTAATATGCCTTGTTTAACGTTTAATTATTTTTTTATGAAACCCTATGTTAGCAACATGGTAGATTTTGAGAGTGAAATTGTTCTTTTTTTAAGGCATGATTATGGCCAGCTTGGCCGAAACGTGACCACGATAATTAATTTTTTACTATCCCGTTCTTGAACTATCAACATTAAAAATCATTCAAAAGGGATTCAGTAGTTTTTCTAATAAAATACAGTTATATTTAATGCCTTAAGAGCTTTTCTACCACCTCATGTCAGCTATGTGACACCACAGCTGATCAATAATTGATACTCCAAATCAATAATTCGTACCATATCCTCTGCTTTCGAATGTTAATTGAAGTTGTAAATCGTTTATTATAGTAAATGACTCATTGTGATAATATTCTTGCTATTTTAGTATCAATATTGATTCAGAATGTATTGAATTGTAATTTCATGGAGTGAATTATACGGTCTAATATTATATTCTACTGAGAGCTAAAGATGTTTATGTTGACTTTCAATATAGGAGGTATATTGAATCTGACAATATGCTGCCTATTGTTAATGGACAAATAGGTTTAATTGTACTCATTAAAATAGCACGTTATATTAATATTTGTTAGTTGAGAGGCCTATTCAAGTAATATCTTTTGAGTGTTCTCTTGAGCTATATTTTAATACGTACAGATTTTATATACCCTGGCTTCTAAAGAGATGTATAATGTACAATTGTTAAGGGACAAACGTGTGGCGGATTATTAGCTATGGTATGATGCATTTGTGTTTCTAATATACTCTGTGATCTTCAAACTCTTGAGCGTAGACGCCTAGTATTGTTTATTCATAGAGGTACATATAGAATTTTCATTGGAGAAATACGAATACACTATACAGAGACAATAATACTACGCGTCTGTAGTCCCCAGCCTGCACCATGTTAGATATTCGTTTAATATCTCTTATTGTAAGTTAATCTCGGTTAGACATAATTTAGGACCTTCAAAGCTGCCACCGTAAAATTAGATATGGGACATATTGTTTCAATATATATTGGTTTTATCAATGGTTTAATAGCGGTTTCAAGAACGTGTTGTTCTTAAATTATCAGGTACATAAATGCTGGAAAGCAGGTTTTCCATTTGACCAGCCTCTTTTTTGTGAGCACTGGCTTCATTTTTTACTACTTGCTCTTATAGGACTTGAAAGGAATTGAATATTGGTTGATGAAATTACTTATTTACTTATAAATTTATACAAATAACAATAAATATTTTTGTACAAAAATAATTAAACTTATCTTTGATACGTTGTTTTTAGTGCACGTCGTACTTCAGTATACTTTGTCGAGCTACTCAGTAATTATTTTAAGCCTGAATCTTTTTCTACAATTTTTGTACCAGTTGACATCTTTATACTATCATTTATTGCTTCAACTCAAATCTAAATAGCCCAAACGAGAGAAAGAAATAAAAAAATAATAGAAAAAATACAAAATTAAGTAAACTAAATATTTAAATTACTAGCTTTTTATTTTTTGTAACATAAATTATACTCGAAATGTTAAAACTTAACTACTTAATTTTCCCTTGCTGATTTAAGTTTTAATGCCATATTTAAAATGTTCGACCCTTCTAATACTTAAAATGTTAGTAAACTATATTTTTAACATTTAATTATGCCTATGGAAAATATAAACCAACAATCCTCTTTTCCAGAAAATATTTTAATAATCAAAACCAAAAATAAATTTGTACTCAATGTAAAATATGTTGAAAATTTCAATGGTTGAAAATCAACCTATACATCTAACTAACTTAAGTCTATCTACGCACAACCTATAACATATAATATGGTTGCAGCATGGAATCTTGCACTTGTTGTTCCTGTTAACCGAATAAGTTTAAATATCCGTTTATTATTTTACATATAATTTTAAAAACTTTTAAAATTTTAACAACATTTTTGATTTGTTACTTATTAATTTATTTTTATCCTGTTTCGAGACACGATTATAGATGTTTTACCACTCTCGATATCCATTTACGTTGGATTTCAAACCTGTACACTTTTCATTACAGTAATGAGTCAGACATTAAAAAATCAATTGTATACGTTGCCGTGTTTATAATCATGTATTAAACAGATAGGTCTTTTGTTGACGAGTAATAATAAAAATTTGTTTGACGTTCCCTCTTTTTAACAAAAACAAGTTAAAACCTTTCACCTTTATCGGAGGGAGAAAGAATTTGAAAAATATTATTTTTTTTAAATTTAATTATCTTTATATAACATTAATAAGTAGTTTAAAAATAATTTAATGACGCGTATTGAAATAGCGCGTTCTTTATTAGTTTAATAAAGAAATTAATTTTAGTTTCTGATACTCAACTAATGATTGTCGTACATAATCGTAAATTGGTCTTAATGTTATCCACAGTTTTAATAAGGGATAAAAGGGAGTATTCATCAAGTGATTGCTATAAACGATTTTTATAATTTCCCCTTCGCTCAATATAATCTATTATCTATGTATAAGTACATACAATCTATAATCTTTTTTTGTATTATGTTTGCACATTTTTTATTTGCTGTATTATAGTTATGATTCTTTTGTTACGCATGGATTTAAAAGGTTTCTATATGATATAAATATTGAAGTTGAAGCCAGGTGTAATAACATAAATGGGATGTATCTTTAGTTCTCCTCTTGTACTTAGTTTGATTGACAGGCTAATCTAAAAAGTTTATCATGTTGCATTGAGATGATTTCGTTTTGCTGTCAGTATGAGTTTTTTCTGATTTGTTTTACCTCTAGAAGCTTCTTTTTGCTAGTCATGCTCTGTATTGGTTTTAGGGGATTAAGAAAATATCGTTAACAATTGTAGTTTAACAATATTTTCCTAGCAACTTTTATACAGGTTTATTAGGATTTGTAGAGAACGGTAATAAATAGTAATACGTGGAAGAAACCGGGTACAGGGTACCTCGGAACTTTTACTCATCACATCGGACACATTCGTTCATCCTCCCTACTTCGGACTCGATTTGTTTGTACTCAGAATAAGTAAATTGCCAAATTTATACTGAAACACAGTTAATACATCCGTTTCATTCCCAGCGGCCACCCATACAGCACTGACCACGCTTAATTCTGCTTAACTTTTGTGGTTCAACAAAAATCATGGATATAATTGTCGATTTCGAGCGTCAGGATTTTCACCACAAAGTCATGATTCCCTCTAAAAAGTTAGGAATCCAGCAGCCATTTCGCTGCGAAGCAGCTTTATTTTGGAATAGGTTAGGAAAATTCTTTAAAATAATCATTCTTATTCACATTACAAGTTTTAAGAGATGATGTTTGGGTTTATTACATTGCCTATTAGCGGTTATTTATAGATAAAAATTTCGATTACATTTTAATTTACTCTTAAAAATATATTTTTGATTAATACATGCTAATTTGATTATAATAATTGGTAAGTATATAATAATTTTATGCTATTAAAGATGCTACCAACGTGTAGTGATAATTAATAAACTCGTTTGGCGGATGTCCAAACAAAAGCTTTAAATCAACTCATCTATTTGAAATCAATTGGTTCCATTAAACTCAACACCAAAGCATTATGATTATGAGTATTTACATAAGTACTATTTTTATCTGAATATCCAACATGAAAAATTGATGCAATAAGAAATAATGGTTGTATTACATCAGAGATATAGGGGGCTTATCTGCCCCTCATACTGCAGGGAATAGGGTTTTAGGGCTTGTTCCTTGATGGTTTGACATCTGCCTAGAGGAATGGCTAAGCTTAGAAATCTATGTTTTTTACCCCTCTTCTTTATATAGCTGCATGTTGCAAATATCATAATCCTATTAGGAAGTTTTGCTCTTGGTTCACCCTTTTCCTTTAGGGTCACTTAACCCTTGTTAGTATCCTTAGTGTTATTGAAATAAAAAAATCCCCTAGTTTTTGTGTAAAATGTCGAAAAAAAAATAAGTAAATAGAACCAGGAGACTAAGAAGAATTCTTTTTAGTATAATCTGTAGATATAAAATCAGCTGTATTGTTAAAAAATTGTTTTACACATGTTGCAGGGCGATATACAACCATATGACTCAGTTTTAACTTATCCCCTTTAGGTGATAATAGTTTAAGATGATTTTAATGTATTTAGTGCATTTTTGTTTAATTTTATTGGATCTAAGCCTAATATAAAACAACTTGTAGTTATTTTACATCGATTATGAACTTAAAATTATAAACTTAATTATTTAAAATTATGAACATAAAATTCTAATATTTGAGAAATTGTTTTTAGCGAATTTCCTTTGGGAAAAAATTCGCTAATCCTAAATGGGATAGGCGTCATGGCGGAATTCGAACCTCGGACCACGACACAAATCCGTTTCAGAGGTCCCTAATGTAATTTTTACCTAATATAAGTTTACAACTAAAAATAATTCTGGCGCGGTGGTCCGCATGTCGGGCGAATTTCCTTTGGATGCGTGTTTCCGTGCTTTTTACATTATATAAGTTTACAACTAGTAAATAAATAATTCCGGCGCGGTGGTCCGCTGTCGGGCGAATTTCATTTAGAATGCGTGTTTCCGTGCTAAACAACCCATTTCTTGCTTATGCAAGAACCATGCCCATTGCGTGGTTCCGGTTCATGCTTTAGAACCTAAGCAGTTACTCAATTGTCAAGCACTGCTCGTAACTCATTTTGTCTGTATTTTCCAAAGGAAATGCGCATAATCATCCAGTTGTTGTACAAAACTATGCCTCTAAAATTATAAGTACGCACTATTATTTGCACTATAGTTTAAAGATTAGTTACTTATCTTTAAGCTTAGTCAGTTATCTTTAAAGGTTTTAGCGCATTTCCTTTGGAAAATACAGACAAAATGAGTTACGAGCAGTGCTTGACAATTGAGTAACTGCTTAGGTTCTAAAGCATGAACCGGAATCACGCAATGGGCATGGTTCTTGCATAAGCAAGAAATGGGTTGTTTAGCACGGAAACACGCATTCTAAATGAAATTCGCCCGACAGCGGACCACCGCGCCGGAATTATTTATTTACTAGTTGTAAACTTATATAATGTAAAAAGCACGGAAACACGCATCCAAAGGAAATTCGCCCGACATGCGGACCACCGCGCCAGAATTTTTTTTATATCTTAATAATAAAATAATATATTTTAATAATATAAATAGCTACTCTAGTTTGTTGAATTTACTTGGCTTTTTAGACTGATGATAGCCGGATGCGGCAGAAAGTTAACTCTCAAGTAAATTAAAATACTATTTAGTGGAGATATTATTTATTTATCAATTATAAGATTTATTATTTCTATACAGTTTTCTGTCGTTTTGGCATAACTAAACCAACCCTAAGATTAAAAAGGTGTACGTGCGATGTAACAAATCAGCCGCCCTTTTTTAGGCCCCTTCGTAATTATATAAAATAAGTAAAGTTAGGTACTTGCAGGTTATTGGATTATTCTTTAAAATAAAATGGTAAAATGATTTAGGAACCCTCAAAAGGATATTTTAAGTTACCTGTTAATTTCCTTATATAGGAATACCTAATTTATAGGTCAACAATACATTTCTTGCTTTATTAATTTGTTCGTGTAATATAGTCCTATCAATAAGTCCTATTTAGTTCCTATGCAGTCCTATTTACCTATCGAATTGTAAGTAATTTCTCTGGATTTATCAAAGGAAAGTTCTAAGGAAACAAATCAAGGAATTTTCGCAAAGGAAAATAAGCTTGAAATGAGAGTTGCTCACTTAATAAGCATGTGCATTTCCTTTAGAAAACATTAGAAAACATCACTAACAATTTTAAGGGTTACAGATAAGAATATGTTACAAAATTAATCAAGCAAGAAATGTCATCCAAGGCATTTTAAAGAGAATTTCCTTTGTTTGGGATCTCTGTGTCAGAATCTTTAAGTTCATATACCATTCTTTAACATAAACAAGACCTACTATGGCCATGTCGACATTTTGGTTATTGTATGATTTTCAAAAATCACTTCCTTATAAAATTAATGTAAAATTAACGTACTAAATTTATGGTAAAATGCCGTGTACAGGAACAGTATCAACATTATTTTAATTTTAAATTAAATCATTATTCTTAGACTTATGCAAATACCTCACTAAACATTTATTTCCTTACATAATACATTAAATAATTAGACTTATGCAAGTACTTAACTAAACATTTATTTCCTTACATAATACATTAAATAATCTTAGACTTATGCAAGTACTTAACTAAACATTATTTTCCTTAAATAATACATTAAATAATCTTAGACTTATGCAAGTACTTAACTAAACATTTATTTTCCTTACATAATACATTAAATAATCTTCGTCTGCAACTGCAGTAATCTCATATCAGCAATGCTGATAATTTTTAGGATTACGTCTACATATTGGAATTAACGATGAGCCATCTGAGAGAACTTCAAGTCATTTGGAAGACAGAGGGATCTTAGCGAAGGTAAAGATAAGGAACCGTGTTTAAAAAATTGACACAAGCTTCTTGAATCTTTAATCTGAATACTTTTATTTTTTTATTTGACTGGCTTACTAAGTTCCACATTAGGTAAAATTTTAAATGCTTCCCTAGGGGTCAGGATTTGTTAATCATTTTACCGTACATTTATTAATATTTTAAAAAATAATCAAATGAAATTTAAAATGGAATAAAGTTAAAAATAAATAAATTTATTACAAAAATATTATACCCAAAGCCTAAAAAATCGACTTTAATAATAAAAAAAATATAAAGTTAATTTTAATAATATTAAAATCAATTTATTCATTTATAAATAAGATTTTTTTCACAGAATCAGGCATTTAATTAACTGAATATTTAATTATAAAAATAAAATAAAAAAATTATAAAAATGCAAGATAATGTGCCTAATGGCAAAATTAAAATAAAATCTCATTAAGGTCCCTTTAAATTCTTTTTTTATATTTTAACTTAATTCTGAAATATGGTGTCTAATGTCTTTTTGCTATTCAATTGCTTTTTTATTTTTGTTACAAAAAGGGCCGTTGAATTATTCAATTAATTTTAATTTTTAAAGTCATTAGAGTTTAGTTATATTTAATGTAAAGTGGAATTATTTCTATGAACTGTTTTTGGGCATATTAAGTTTCAGATAGTTTAGTCAGGGTTT
This sequence comes from Microvelia longipes, assembly GCA_018340805.1. Lineage (NCBI taxonomy): Eukaryota > Metazoa > Arthropoda > Insecta > Hemiptera > Veliidae > Microvelia > Microvelia longipes. The sequence goes on along the minus strand of JACMZG010001863.1, from coordinate 49,784,338 downwards.
AGATCCATTGACGATTCAGTTTTTGGTTTATTTGAGCGAAGTTCCAAAGGAAAAATAAGCATATGTTTATTTAAAAAGGAGCTTATTTATTTAAATTTATTTAATCAACAATGAGATCTAAAAATTTTTATTTTTTTTAAACTAATTCTTTTTTTTAATAAATATTTACAAATAATTATTACAATATCTACTTATGAACTAGAATATAAATTTAATTCAAAATGTTTTTACACTTACATATATATAAGAATATTAATTAACTATTACATTCTATATAATAATAGATATTGTAATCTTAATTAATAGTTTTCTAATTATGTGTTATCATTTCACGATGAATGAAAACTTTTAATGGATAAATTAAGTTATTATCTCTTTTATATTTTAAATATATTTATATACCTAAAGAATACTGAGAACACTGTAAATCTAGAAGATAAAAGAAGTAAAACTCAATAATAGAAGTACAAAGAGGTAAATAATATATTATTCGAGGTAATTATTAGACTGGGTCTCACAGCTTTTCGTTTTCGATATTTAGAGGAAGACCCAACCTCTAACATTACTTTTAACAGTACCTTAAATCTTAAGAAATATTTTACAATACTTAATGCTTTAGTGATAGCTTCTCTCTAGGATGAGAGAAGTAAAACAAAAATCAAATTATATTGAAAAAATATTACACAGAAATATAAACTGATAAAAAAAAGTTTTATTGCTGTTTGGAAAACAAGAAAATTCTTTCTTTGCCGAGAATAAATTTTCTTCTATCTTAAAGTTTTTAATAAGTCTTGAAGTAATGACAAGATCTTTAAAAAACAGATGTAAATCTCGAGCACAAAAAAAAAACTTACAAGAAAAGGCTATATAACTTGCAAATCGTTGATGAATATGGTAATAAAACATTGTACTTGAAGAAAAGTAGTAAAAAACAACAAGGAAAAGGGTTTTTTGAAGAAAAGATGATAAAAACAAAGTCTAGCCTTTTTCTTCACTTTGTATACTTGTAGAGAAAATCTTGTAGAAGTTGGCAAGGAAAGGCTACTTAGAGGAAAGCTTTTTACCCAAAGTAAATCTTAGTTGTTAAATACTAGTCATTCTTATTCAAGACTTCTTATAAAAACAGTTCTTTTTCTTAAGAGTTTTAAGTAACCCACAAATTGAAATTTATAAATAAATAACTAACAAAGCTCTAAATAATGACTTTATAATAATTATAATTTGTGTTATTTAAATAAAGTCGATCTTCTTTTTGTTTTGTTTATCGGAGCAATAATTTAGTTTGTTTGTTTATTCTGGTACATAGTTGAATGTCGATAATTGGTTAAGTTGAAGTAAGTTGTTAGGCTATTAACCAAAGAGATATTATTACTATAGAGGGGCCCTATAGGTTAAATTTTGAAACATCGATAAAGTAACCTGGCCACCATCGCTTATAAATATAATCAAATAATCAATACCATAACTTCTATAACTTATATAGTAGAACGTTAAAAATCCAAAACAAAACACAAACAATGTACGGGAAGTCAAAATCAATTGATTAACTATAACCTCAACTCACTGGTGAAGGAGGTTTCATTGAGGTTGCACAGAGCCTCTGAGAGCCATTAAAAGATGTTTTAGGCATCTCAATGTATTGAGATAGGCTATGGCCCCTCTAGAATATATCTCTATGCTATTAACATTGAACTTCAATGTAATAAGATTAGAATTGTTACTGCGAAAATGAAATTAGGACTGTTAGATTTTTGTAAGGCTCTATGAAAGAGCTGTATGATCTTTAGATAATATTATTGTACAATAATATTATCTAATTTTATTCTGGCTTTTAAGTATCTCTTATCATATAAGAGAAACAATTCTTGGGTTATCAAGATTGTTTTAAGTTTCATTGGATGAGATTTTGAAGCAATTATCTCGCTCTACTCTAATTGTAACCTTGTAAGCTTAATGATATAAAATCCTGCGATTAAGTCTTTTTGAATATTTAGCTGGTTGTATCTTGTAATATATAAAAGCCGCAGTTTAAACTAGGTTTATGCTTCGCCTTTATTCTCTAATTAGTTAGGAGTCTGTGGGTGTTGATGTTTAGCCTTGTGTTTCGCTTTGCGGTTCCACCTAATGCTATTGAATTTCTGGAATAATATTGCTAAACCCAATATCTATTCCACATTGATCTAGACCGCAACATTTTCTCTTCCTTTCATTTCAAACGTTTATTATTAATTAATTAATTAACACAGAATTGTGGATAACTCCATAATGCTCAGCGGTTACTTCCTCGTTTATCTTCACACGAACAAATTATTACAACCGTTAAATCATTTATTGTCATTCAATGGAATGTCATTACGATGGAAACGATAGTCGCAAAGTTCATAAATCCACTTTTACTCATCGAGATATTTAATTTAATTTTTGAGTCAAAAAACGATCTATAGATGTGCCTTATTATTTAGATAGGTTAACAGCTGAACGATTAGTCTACTAAAAAGATAGGAAAATGTGAAACACAAGATCAACAAGCAAGTTGGACTTATGATTCCCTATGATTAAAGTTCGAGCTTATACAATTCCCTACGAAATGTTATATTTTTGTCTATTCTAACGCTTAAAAGACCTGAGTGACTCACTCTAAGTGGTAATAGCTCTCATATGTTTCAGCTTCGCATGTTAGCTTGTCTGTATGAAGTACTAACTAATAACAATAAAAAAGTCGGACAAGAAAGCTAAATCAACATTCGAGAATAATAATTAAGCATAAAGCTAAACAAAGGACGCAATCAAAGAATTATAGCTATTACTTAGTATATTTATCATTTATAAGTAATATTATCGCTTTCATTTATAAGTAACACTTCTAAATTTACCTAAAACATCTATGAGCACCCCTTAATAACTGCCTCAATATACCACACAGTTTTATTCAAGTTTAGGAATCTTTTTATCGAGTACATGACATCGCACAGACTCTAAAGCATCAGCTTTCAAGTCCCTTGCTAAGATTGCGTATACAATTACTCTTATTCTTCGTATAACATCCCTCTTCCGAGATTAAATGTAAAGTGATTACGTGAACGTCCAAACCATTCCATTACCGAAATTTCCTCGAGAGTTGAAAATCTGAAAATCAGATGACTAACAAATTACTAGGTATATTTTGCTGAATTAGTTCTCTGACACCGATCACTAGTCCTGACAGGTGTAGATGTTTTTGGTTATTTTGATGATATTCAATTAAAATCCACTGATCATATTTTTGTATTTAGCCAAATGCTATGAATCTGTTTCCATCGGTTAAAACTGGTTAGTTTTACTAGACGCACTGTTATTGGTCAATATTCGTGACGTGTGATAGTCAGTCTAGCAACGGTAATCACAATTATATCTAATCAGTTTTCAAGTAATAAATTATTCAAAGAAAGTTTTAATAATAAGTAAATGTTTTGTTACTTTGCATACACCGTGGTAAAACTTGATCGGTTTTCAAAATTATATTGATGCTCTAAATAATTTAGTTTCAACAAAAAAAAATTTAGTTTCATGCTGATTATTTATTTTTTTCAGAATATTACTCCTAATCACTTATACCAGGTTATTTTATAATTACCGATTATCAAATTCCCAAAGTTTTAATATTTAAGTAAGAAGTAAACCAAATGAATCTTAAACTCAGGGTTATATTGGTAAATTTGCATATTTTTATCTTTAAAAATGCTTAAATCATACTTCAAGTTACAGAGAGAACCATCAATGACCAATATATGGTGTCTGAAAATTAAAATAGTTATTTATCCATTTAAAATATTGTTTATAAATAATATTTATACATTCAAGTGTTGGCAAGACTGTAATTAAAAATAAAACGTAGTTTCATAGAGGTAATATTACTAGAAGGGATCTATCGGTTGAATTTTGAAACCTTATGAAAGTAACCTGAACACATTCGACTAGTATTATAATCAAATAAACAGTGCGAAATTACAGTAATTTATATAGCGAACGTTTAAAATACCAAACGAAACATAAACTACGTATAAAAAGTAGACTATATAACCTCAACTCGCTCTTAGAGGAGGTTTCAATAAATTACATATAGCCCCCCATAGCCCCCAAAAAGATATTCCAAGCTAGATGTTCAACCATTAAAGATATAAAGTTCCTAGAGAGGGCATTTCCTATCTCAGTTAATATTTGCTTAAAATATTTTAAACATCGCTGCAACGATATTTTAAATATCGAAATTCAAACGATGTGCCGTCTCTAGTGAAAATATCTCTATGAGTGCGCTCCGTGGTCTTATTTACTTCGTTCCGTTCTTTTGATTCATTTCTAAGTTAAATATGGTTTATTTTTTATTTATTTTTTGCTTTATCCTGTTTAAACATGTTTTGCTGCTTAAATTAAGCGCATTAAGTTATTTTAACTCAAGAGTTTATATTAAATTAGTCGTAGTTGGAGTTTACTGTCTTAAAAAGTCTCTTCGATTTAAGGTAAAATTAATTTTAACTCGTTTTAAAGTAAAACAGTTCTTTTAATATAATCACCACAAGTAGTTTTATTTAATTAAGTTATTAATTTTATATCAAGTCCGCAAATAAATCAATAGTTACAAAAATAATTTACTGTATTTGAAAGATGTTTTATTATTCAGAAGTATGATCTTAAAGATAAAATATAAATTAAAAGATCTTAATGATAAACTTAAATAAATATCACTCTTGAAACTTATTACCTATCGATATATCCTGCGTGAGCTATCGATTCTTAATAAGTACAATTATTATTGTATTTATTTAGCTACGGAAATGTTAAATTAAAATATTTTCATTTGATACACAGCTATATCAATAACATTGCTTGCGTATCTGTCACGTACTACTAATGCAATTAAAAAGGGTTTATATTTAAGTCGTGGATTTACTAAACTTGAATAATTTAATGTAAATAAATAAACATATAAATATAAATAAAATATAAACATTTATTAGTAGGAAAAGTTTTTTTTTAAACTAAAATTACAATGTGATATTTCTAAGAATAAAAGCTTAGTGGTTTTGTTTACAAGCTGACTAGATTCCTGTGTCACTGTTTCTACTGAGTTTTGCGCATGCGTGTAGTTAGCTCACGCAGTGACTTGCAAACAAATGTAGGGTTACTTTTAGTATGGTTATATCTTATGAAATGTATCGCAGTTTTGTTTACTTCATTCCAATAATACCTTTATACTTCACTTAATTATTATTTCTTTAAATCAGTTTTATAATATTGATGTTTTTATGAAAAAGAAATAATCCAAAATATCATTCTTATTTTGTTTGATTTCTTATTAAAAACTAGTTTTTTAATAAAGTGGCAAATTCATTTTTATTAGTTAATTATCTTTGAAAGAAATGTTAAGTTTTTTTTTTAAATTTCTTTAAATATGTTTGCTAAGTGGAATTATTTCGTAAAAAAGATTAAAGTTATAATATTTATCACTAATAGGTGCGTTTATACATAATTAAATAAATTAATAGAAATATTTTTATTGCTCATTAAGTTTATAAGCTTATTAAAAGAACAAAAATCAAAGAAGTGATATTAATGAAAAAAAAATAATTAAACTATTTGTTTTAATTAGCAAAATTAAAAGTTGAATTTTGACAAGAATTGTGCATCTATAGGTGGTCAAATTTTGGAGAGAAAATTGCATTATGATATTGGTTGCCATTTTAAAAATATTGACTATTACATTTTAAAATTTTCATGGCCTAGATTTATTTTTACTGTCAGATAGTGAAATACTTAATGAATTAGCAGTGGAAATTTCATAGCTATACAACTTTTAGTTTGTAAGTTATTTGTGGAGATGTATATTTATTGGTGCAGCACTTAAATTATATAAAAAGTACATTTATTTCTGTCAAAATCATGTTGTTTTACTGCTAAAATTTTAAATAAACAAATCTAACGATGTATTGATAAAATGCTGTGCCAATATTCTCATAAAGAACTGTTCAATTAATATATCAGGGTGCCAAATATGATCACAGATTTTGAATAGATTTGTGATCATAATGTAAACTTGTTACCCGTATTTTGTACAAAAGACTTAAAAGTCTCAGTGCATGGGTTTTATACCTACCCTAAAAATTTAATAATAATAATAATGTTACCCGTATTATTTGATTAAATTCCTATCAACCGTATTAATTTTCTAGGGTTTACTTTGTCGAAGACAATAACACCCAAGATATTTAGTTACCTAATAATTCTGAGGACGGGAGAAACGAGACCTAAGTAATATCTCCTAAGGCTGTGGACAATAATGACATTCTGAGGACCAGCGAAGCAAGTCCAAAGTAATGGACTTTGGGGTGTTACTTGATTCTACTACTTTATTCACATACTACATACTTTACTCACTATTTTATTTTGAGGTCGAACTAAGCGATATCGAAGTAATACCAATTTAAGCTTTGAATAATCAAGATATTCTAGCAGGAAAATTGGAGTACATCCTGTACTTTTTCAGGATGTTGTGAGATAAAGTACCGAAGTACCCTGTACCAGATTTTTGTAATATCTTTGGTACAATTTAATATTGAACTGAGGTGGAAGGGTGGTGTTATCCACCTTACACTTGGGAGCCAAATGTTTGTAATTCTTCTTGGCAATTCTAGGGAACTATCTAGTTGAACTCCCTTGCCTTGTCGCTTTCGGGAGCTAATGAAGTTTTCTCCTTGGGCTTTGCTATACGAGGTAACTATTCTCTGAGCTGTAAAACTTTCTTTTCTCCCTTGTTGCATAAATAACTATTAAAGCTAACTTAAAGAGACGCGGCATGTCATTGTATTGATGTTATTTATTAATTATAATTTTCTCTCTTATACTTATTCCTTATTAAAGAATATATTTTTTTGTTTCAGGTATGTACCTTTTTCTGAGTTGATATTTTTTTGTAAGTTTTTTTTAATATTTGTTTTTATTTAATTGTTTTTTGTCAGCTCTTATCTACCCTCTTTAAGTGCTAGCACTTTGTATTCTCGTTTTTTCGATTGCACAATTGTTTTTAAGTTAAAAATGTTTTTTAAAAAGTTTTAAAATTTGAAATTTTGAGTCATTTCAATGACAAAATTAATAAATTGGTTTATTATTGAGAGTGTGTATTAATCTAAAGTAACAACTTTAGATTCATAATGTCAAGAAACGTTTTAGATTGCAACTCTCTTTTATGATGTGATTAGTGTTTATTTAAAGACTTCTAGTATCTTTATATGTAGTTGCGGGCGATAAAGTTAATTTAATAAACTGCGTAGGCTTCCGTGGTTGTTCAAAGGAGGAAACCGATTCCGATTCCTAAATCTTCAAAGTTAATTTAGTTTAAATTAACTATCGGAATTGAACTATTCAAATAATCAATGTTTTAGCATCCTGTTTTACTTATTATTTTTAGTTTTAAATTAATTTACATTTAAAATTATTTGCTTGATAAAAAACTATTCCTCTGAAGTCTTCTCGAGTTAAATTTAATCTTCAATTTTATTAGAGGGTAGGAAAAGAGAAAAATTTAAGAGGTAAAAAGCATTTTTAGTTAGGAGAGTTGTTGAGGGGTCACGTGATTTCCCCAGTGAATCCCACAATTCTAAAAGAGAAAAGATAGAAAAGAGAAGCTTTTCATGATCATATAAAAAGAAAACGAGGGTGTGATTTATCACCCATGAACAGGAACCCGGGCGTCCTTTTTTTGTTTTATCACTATCTCACTAAGCTATTCGAATCAAATTCATAGTGGTATGTGTGTCTTAACTTGTAGCTAGTCGAGTGTATGTGATACAAAATTTTGGTGGATAGCTTAGAATTTAAAAAAGGTTTCTGTGTAATCTTTGATGTTTTTACCTTTTTTCTTATCTTTTTTTTCAAAATAAAAAAATATAAACGGGGTTTTAAAAGAGAATAAAAAAGTAAAACCTATAACGAGAAGAGAGTTAAAAAGATAAAGGGTGAAGGTTTGATAAGAGACAGAGGATAAAACTAAAGGGTTTTTGGAAAGAATGATAAAGGCTTGTGAGTCAGACGAAAAGGGCCTTTAAGCACCAATGCTATCCGTCTTCTATACCCACAGAGTTAGTTTTTAAAGAGTTAAGACTATAAGAGAAGAGTTCTGGATGACGTTATCTACTCTAGAGAGCAGGGCGTATCCTTCTTTCAGACTTTCCTATCTTTCCACCTTTCTTTGAGTTTTTTTTAGTAATTAGTCTTTTTTAATTCAGGGTGGATTTTAATCTTTTATTTTTCTAAGTTTAAATAGAATGTTATCAATAGTTTGTAGAGGGGTATATAGTTAAAAATATTTATACCTTACTGAATTTGATTCTGAAACTCTTGAATTTAATTAATGAATCAAAATATAGGCACGTATGCATATTTATAAGTATTTAAATATATAGTTTGATTGATTTTTACCCTTTTTATAAATTTTATATTTTTATATCATATAATGACCATAATCATGTCCATCTCCATTTACTTTATCGTAATCGAATATTTTGTGAAAGATTAAACTGACTTTAATGGTGTATTTAATTATTTCTGAATTTCTGATAGGACGTGTAAGGTAAGGTATATAGGTCTAAAAATAAATCCTTGAAGTTTGAAACGCAAATTTTCGGACTGTGCATCCCCATAAAAAAATATTAGATACCAACTTCAAAATTTATGTTTTGCTCTCTCCCCACTAAATCTATTAAAGAAGCGTCAGCTTCCTAAATCTGTTTAGTGCAAAGTTTTTTTCGCGATGACGTTGTGTAGAGCATCTAAATACATAGAGCAGCTTTTTTAGTGGTCCCCTCTATTTTTGCTCTACTAACTAGATTATTAATGTTTTGGATGTTCCTAGTCAATAATTTATATAAATTAAAAATGGGATTTATTTTTTCTCCATCAGCATCTTTCATTCCAAACTCAAAATGTAATAAAAAGTATTAAAAAATATCGTAAAAAAAGAAATCTGACTAAATTGTACTTCATTATAAAGAGTAAAATGGAGAAAAGAAAAAAATAAATCCAAGAAAGAGCGGTGGTGTTAAACTGAGAGAAGTGAAATTGGAAGGGGGAGGGATGAAAAGGATAGACAAGGGAATGCAGAGACACGATGATGAACGATCGGTTGCCATTAATGGAACCTGCCATTTATCACTCTTCAACCAAACTGGAATATTTTCTTTCTTATTTCGTCTTTTTTTATACTTTTTCTCTGTTTTAGGGATCAATTTTTAGTTGATATTTAAAGAAAAAGAAAGCTTTAAAATACACATTTTTAGGCGTTTTAATGCTTTTTTTATATTTTTACTGCGTATATAAGTTTGTTAATTGTAAAATGTTATTTTAATATATCGTTAATAAGTGAATTTAGAAAAAAATCAAATTTATTGACTAATCGAATTTGGGGTTTAATAAGCATTACAGCTTCATTGCTTTTATATTTTAAGTTATCTATTTGGGGTTAGGTTATCGCACATGCGTAGTTTTAAATATTAGTACAATATAGTTTTCGTGCGACAGATTTTCGCTTTTAGCGAGGCGTTTTATTTTCTATACTCATGTGCGATAACTGTGCATAGTAGGCAATTAAAGTATTGAAACCTGCACAGTGTACCATCAGTTCAAAAGCGTAAGAGCTATGACATTGCTCAATTCAGGATACAAATTCTTTTTTCATTTGACGGATGAAAAATTCTCGCATTTTAAGTATTTTGTTTACATTTTTTTAAATAATGCCAGAAACTAAAAAAAGCAATTTTAACTTAACCTAGAATGGTCACAGGCGCATACCATCTTTTACTGGAAGAATTTTCATCTCTTCGTAGCTTTTTTATTAGAGCATTATGAGAATATAAAATTTTAGCTATAAGATTATGATGAGTTGACTTATCCTTTAAAATTTCATTTCTTTAACATGCTTAGCTTATTGAATAAGAAGCTCTACAGTTAGACGATTTTGACACTCTTTCACTCATCATATAAATTTTCAGGAACTTTCAGTTATCGCAGATACTTGAAATTTGGTATATAAAATCCATCAATATATGCAAATCGATAAATAATTTATTTATATCTAGTTAATATGTTATATTAAAGACGAAAGTTAACCTTTACCTCAAATTTCAATTATAAGAAAAAACCATTGATTACTAGCGCTACCTACTAGAGAACTCAAAAATTATGATTATTCTGAGTTTCGACTGGACAATTTTTTCCTGTATTGATGTGATTTAAATAGAGTATATAGAGTAATGTCTACAAATCGCGCTACCTAGTAGAGGAAGTTAAAACTAAAATTTTTGAGTTTTATTTTGACAGGAGTTAAAAAAATGACCAAAAAAGTTAATGAAATCCCAAATTGGAACACTAGAATTGGGTTTTTAGTGTTAAAACTAAGTCTTGTGCAATGAAGAATTGAGATCCTTTTGATGTCCAAATTTTATCAGCCTCACACGTTTTATTGACTTCCTAATAAGCAAATATAAAATGCCTTGATAATTTCACTTCGTCAATTTCCCAGTTCGTAGTGCACAGAGAAAGAAGTATATAAAATGAGTGTTTTGTTTAATATACATTGGGTTGGTATGCAACCCAGTGTTTAAATAGTTCAGTACCTTGCGATGCGTACTGGTCAAGTCACAAAGTAAAATCATCAAGGCTTTTAATGCTTGCTTATTTAAATGCCAATGAGATGTGTGAGGTTGATAAGACTTGCATATCAAAAACAGTTCTATTCTTTTTGCGCATTACTTCGCATTTTTTACTATAGGGTTTTTGGTGGTAATAAGTTACTGTAATTTTTTTACTGCTTGTTTGATAATATTATTAATCAAAGGTGTTCAGAATAACATTTCAAGGTTTTAAAATCTAACGTAACAAACGTGGTTTACATACTTAAATCGATGGTTTTGATTTACAAACTTAAAGCATTGTTTTGCCAAAATATTAATGGGGCTGGATCATTTTGTCTATCTGATGAACTATTTTTATTGTTCGACATTGCATTGTTTTATTCGTATGTTATTTATTAGCTTACAGTCTCGCTGTGTCTAAATTTACCCTTTTTACACAAATGTAGTGCGATTTGTTTTTTTCTTGATGTTTACTTCTTTTTGTTTTCTTTTTCACACTGATTCAGTTGGAGAAAGCTTTGAGGCTGTTTGAAAAATCCTTTCTTTCTATCTGTTTCTATTGGATTACATGTTGTTGGGTTGCTTTGTGCTTCATTACACAAGACGCTTTTCAGAACAATTTCTTTTTTTTCTAAATATAGAGAAATAAAGACTTATTTTTCGCTCACAGATTGCAGAATATCTTTCACATGCGGACTACAAATAATTGCTTTTCCGCCACATTGCACTGTATTTAATAACTTCTTTTCAAACTACAAAATATTTTACTGTCTTTTTGTATTTTTTATATTCTATTCTGGATTTTCAAAATATATTTAAAAAGTTTTCCTTACTTTTTCTTTTAATCATCGAGAATAATTTCAATGTTAACATTTTTTAATATTAAGTTTCACTTGTGAATATGGTTAAATTCTTTGTTTTAGTTTTTACTGCGTTTTTCTAAAAATTGATTTTATATTGTAATATGAAAAATCGGGATACCTTGAACCTTGTCCTCATTT
>JACMZG010001863.1:49597676-49767676 GCA_018340805.1 Microvelia longipes | reverse complement strand
GCTAAAGACTGGTTTTCAACCAATTACTGACACTTAATGATGAGAAGAGTCAAGTGTGATTTTCGCTGAAATCGCCAGATAGAGAGAATTCGCTGAAGCCTTGGGTTACTCTGGATTCTCTACTCACCTGGGAGAAGCATACTCTCAACTGGCAAAGAATATCATCAGTTCTCTTCCTACTCAGGAAATTATCAGAAGTATGGATGTAAAAATGATATCAGTGTACTACCTACTTCTTTTCAAGAATGTCTATATTGTGCTGCTTGTGGGGAACCGTACCAGTGCTTTAAATATTTTCTACTCCAAAAAGGCCCTGCGTATAATTTTTAACTTACAATATTCTGAATCGTGTAAGCCCTATTTTAAGAAATTCTCTCTTATGACTCTACCATCTTTTGTTATTTATAACTTGCTTTTATTTATTCGGAAGTAACCACCATAGAATATTGATAATCATACTATAAACTAGATATAACCATATGCATAGTACCTCACTGTAGACTTCATAAAACTTTTAATTCGCCTAAAATAGTTGCCATTAAAATGTATAATTGCCTGAAGCCTAAAACTCAAACTTAGAGTTAACAGCATTCGCTAAGCAAATAAAAACATATTTGATTACGGAAGCTTTTTATTCTATAAACGATTTTATAAATAATTGTTCTTTGTAATTAAGTAAGATTTTGACTCAGACACAATGTAATTTTACTTTTGTAATTTTATGTATTTGTATTAACTCTTAGAAAAATAATAAAATAAAATAAAATAAATAAATAAAGTAATATAATAATATAATACATTTATCCATCACATACAATGATTTTCATATTATAAATTTATAAAATATAAACGTTTACTTTTTTAAAATATGTTTTCAAATAGTTATTGTTTAAATATAATTTTGTGATAAGAGATCTCAGTAGCTCCTGGGCAGAGCTAGAACGACTAAACGTCTATTTCTTTGTTTTCTTGAGTAAAATTTGCCGAACTGTTGTTCTTTGTTTGGATTAATAGTGTCTGATAAGTGAAATGTCTTGATAGATTCGATGGTTTGTACCAATACCTTAAGTAAGCTCCATTCCAAAATATCTATTAATAGTTATTTCAAAAGGCCTATAACAATAGAAAAGATCACTAAGCAAATACTAATTTTAAAAGCAGAGTTTTGATTGCAATGTTAGACTAAGACAGTTTGTGAAAAGCCATTAGGAATATTCCATCTCTGAGAGTTGGCTAACTGCCATCAAAATCTGTAAGAGCAATCAACACTCAGCGATTCTCAAGTTTTGATTGCTTTTGCTTAACTACAGTCTTACCTCACATAAACTTAAGTTAGATTTAATTTAAAAATTTCAAACTGAGTCACAATTTCTAAAATATTGTTCCTGCTTTCGTGAAAAATTCTTCATTTATAATTTATTATTTTTTTAGATTTAGAGTGTTAATTAGATATTTATAATATAATCAAGAAAAGGAACAATTTTACCAATAACATATCAAATTAGGAAAATGCTCCGTTCTTCTTATCTTATTTACTATCTTTACATTCTTAGTATCACGATAAAAGAAATAATTTGTGAATGTGTATCAAAATTTGTCTTTAATGTTTTTTATTAAAAAGATAATATATGTATTTAATGATGTTTTGCACTAAAAAGTAAATTCATAAAAATTCTCTTATAAGATTAAGGATTTATTTTGTTGATGTTTATTTGAATAAGCAAAAAGAACAAAGACATGCATGCGTTAATGGTCTTCTTAAAATGAAACATGTACTAGAAAGCTAATTGCTTGGTTTTGTTTCACAGTAGGGATCTTTAATACTGTGAATACTAAAAGAAATTAACAGAACAATTAATATAAAACAATATCGGCGTAGATTGGAGTCATTTGTAAGTGTTGTGGGTGTATTAGAAAGGCTAAGTATTTAGAGATAGCAGTGTTTGAGAGGGATTATTAGCGAAGAAGAAAAGAGAAAAAGTGTTTAAGCTAAAGAGGTCTAAACAGGGGTTTAAGTGAACATCAATCAGTTGTGGGAAGAAGAGACTGTAAGGAGAATTTGAGGAAAAACTCATCTAGAAGCTTCAAAATACCGAGCCAGGAGCCGGATTTATTGGATCAAATTAATGGCAAGGGTCTAAGGAAGGCGATAGCCGGCTTGGAAAGGGTTAAAAGCCTCTTCTCAGAAGACCTTGTTTAGCAAAGGGTTTGTTGGTATCACAAAACCTTGGGATAAAGCTTTGTTAAGGTAAAATATAAAGCCACCGAGAGGTCTTTTGATTTGGTAACCTGAGCTTTAATAGATCAGGTCAAGTCAAATATTACGGGTGAATAAATATATTTTGTTTTTACCTTACTCTGTAAATATATTTTACATGGTGTTGAGTACACTAGGACCGGGAGTTAAACCAAGTGGAATTTGGTACCTCCAACCATACCTCTTACTAGATTGAACCTTGACCCTTGGTTACACACTGGAATCAAAATAAAATTTCTTATATTTTGTTATGATCATTGTAGTGCTAGTAACAGTTTAATTTGTTTTTGCCTCAATAATAAAATAAGATTTTAATATGGTCTGATTGTAATAAAAGTAAGTTATTTAATAATCGTTGACCTGAAAAAGACCTATATAATTGTTATTATATTTTGAGGTAAGTGCTGGTAGAAATGTTTTTTAAAATTATTAGAAATAATTTAAGCACAAATCTTGTTTCTATGTATAGGCTTTTGTGTAGATTTTTAACATATACATTGTTGAAGTGTTGTTCGAATCTACATTTAAAAAAATATGGGAATAAAAAGTTTCAAATTTTGTCGACTATGAAAATACAAAATACAAGAGTAGAAGTATAAGGGAAACTTTTTTACGTTTTGCATTAATTAGGAACATGTGGAGGCTCTGACTTGTAAACCCAAAATAACATATTTATAAGATACAGGAACCTACCTAATAGTAGCAGAACCCACGAGGGATCATTCATACTTAATTAACTTAGAAACCGTAAATGTTTGGGGTCATTTCAACGTCACAATATCCACTACCTTTATATTATATTAAAATAATGTATTAATATTTCATATTATAAATGGGTAAACCTGTAAAAAAGGAGTGGACAGGAAAATCAAATCTAATATTCGATTAGGTAAAGTTTCCCTGAATAAGATGCCGACCCTCGTTTTCCTCATGAGTGTCACGTCATAAAATAATTTAAATATTATGTTAGAAAGTTAATATTTGTTGCATAAATGTTTTATGATAATTTTCTTATCACTAATTATTTATTGGATATGAAAGTTGCTCCTACTTCTTCTGGACTTTATAGCTGAATTTGTTATCCAAAATAATTTTGTTACTACTGTATAGGGGTAACATTTGCAAATCTATGACGCTTCATATTTAATACCTTTAAAAGGTACTGTAGGGGAAATGTTAAAATGTGTATATTTATTTAAAATAAAGAGAAAATTAATGTAGCATTTCTAAATCATGTGTTACTTTTGTTTAAATACTATATAACATTTAGAGTGGGAGAGTTTGGAATGACTTTCAGTAAAACTTTTAACTTTTATTGTAGTTAGTTGTAACATTAAAGCTTAAATTGAAAATAAAATAACTGCAAATAAATAATCAAATTTGTAAAACATATTACATGGACTATTTTGACGTGTCCTTATTTACTTGTGTTAGTTTCCAGGGAAGTTTATTGTGATCATCCTAAATATTCTATGGTGAGATTTCATAGTTATTATTAGTTTTAGGAATTTGGAGACTTACTTCATGCTTTTTAATCTGTCTCTGTGTATATGTCTACCACTTCATTCGTCTCATCTTCATCGCTCATTCATGTCATATTTAATTTATTTTAATAGTATATTTCTAATTATGGATTTTTTGTTGTTTTTTGTAACCTAAATAAATAATATAGATAAATCATAACATAAACAATGAATAATTATTTAAATGTTTGTATTTCAAAACGATTTAAGCGCGGAGGGCCGTAAGACGGGCAAAGTCACTATAATATGTTTAATTCCTTGTCCGCCGATCTATTTCTTGCATTAGTTTTCCCTAGCCTGAGAAATACAATTACTACGCATATAATAATTTGTTCCTGGATTTTCAAAAGAAATGCTTAGCTTTTTTAAGATTAGCCTAAACTGAACTTAAAGCTGAAAAACGAAGCTGTAAACGGTGAATAATGATAGGCTCTGACCCAAGTACTTGTGACCGGACATGGAGTATTAGACGATTCTTTCAGCCATCATGAAAATTATTCTTGTTGTTGAGTGCAACATCCACCTCGTCAGTGGCCCACTGCTCCGTTATGATTGAAGAGCTTTAATGGTTAATCCTTCAATATCCCAGAAGAACGAGATCATCTATCGTAGAAAAAGTTAGGCGTATACTGAAACAGAGGATTGAAGTAAAACTTCTACATTCACAAAAAATGATAAATTATTACTTGAAGAAAAAGGGTCAAATGCCTTTATCTTAACTTTACCTTTTGTTAAATCAATTAGTTAAAAAAAAGAATTAGAAAAGGCTCTGTTCATACTTTTAGATAAAAAAGGATTATGGGTTGAAGGTTAGAAGGTACCTCATCTCTCAGCTTTGGTTTATACACCAAGGCTGGAGGCTAGATAGATAGACGGGTTAGAGAGACCACCTGCTACAATCGCACTGCAATATTATTTCCTTATCACGTTCCTAAATAATATAATATCAATATTATCGTTTTATTTTATAAGTAATTTTTTGAGGTAAATATAGGTAATATATTATTCTTTATTAATATCTCTTTAGAATCATCCACATATACATTTATATTGGTAACTTTTAATATTACTTATTTTTAATAAATTTATTGCGTCAGTTATCAGCTCTCTCATCTCATAGAATATCTTAAAAATAAATTTTATGGAAGGTTTATTGAAGCAAATAAAAACGCGACTCATAATTGCAATGAAATGAACCCATTTGATTGTATTCTACTCAGCATACCGAGTGGCAGATTCCGATTTAACTTATCCTGTCAGAAAAAAAACTATTTATGTATATTAATATTATGAAATGACTTTCAAAGTAAATTTTTGTAAAAGGCGTCTCGGTATTATTGATAATAAAATTTAATTTTTACTTGCTTTAGTTGTTTTTGTGATATCTTAATTTTATAAATGTTTCATCATAGTTTTATAAGTTTGGTGATAAATAAAAGTTATAACTTAATATTATTAAAAAGTTTCTATTTGTGGACTTGTAAAACAATAACATAAATAAAAACAGATTAGTTACACAAAAAGTCCTTTATTTTTTAATATATAATAATAACTAAGCTTCGACTAAAAATTAGTCATCATCAGAGTTAACAAATATAAAATATAAAATGAAAATACAATTATAACAGACTACTTCATATTGCACCTTGGTAATGTTTTGGTAAGCTATGTTTTAAAAAACCGTTAAAAACTGTTACATTGAAGAACTTTTAAAAATATCAGTGTTACCAATAATATTAGTTGAAAAACAATATTTTTAAACTAAATCAAGAATTACAAGATTTAAGAGTTCCTTATAAATTTGAGTAAATGGAGCTTAATTTTTCTACATCTTTTTTAAAATTAACTTGTTATCAAATTTGACTATATTTATCATTTCTTTAACTTTCCTTTTTTGCCAATTAGGTTCATTTTGTAGAATTCGGGTTTGTCAAATCAAAACTGTGTCCTGTATTATGTTTGTGGTTAGAAAGTCCAGTATTATTTTTATCTTTTTTGCAGTCATATTTATGTTGGGCCAGTCTTTTATTTAGATATTGTTTTGTTTCACCTATATAATATTGGGGGCATTGAGAAAACAGGAATTTTATATACTAATCCGGATTTTTGTTCTTTCTTGGTTTTTTCTTTATGTTTTTCAAAAAATGGTCGGTTTGATTTTTGACTTTTTTGAGCAATTTTAAAGTTAGGTAGACTTTTGATAAAGTCCTTCTTATTTTTTCAGATAAGTTAGGTACATATGGGATTGCAACGAATTGATTATGAATTATAGGATCTTCATTATTAAGCATTATAATATTGTCAATTATTATTATTTGAATTATTTGTATTATTAGAATTATTGATTGGAATATTATTTTTATATTATTAGAATTATTAGAATATTAATTATTGAATTATTTGATATTATTAGAAATTATTGAAGAATTATTAAATTATTATATTTATATTAGAAATATTTGAATTGTTATATTATTAGTATTAAATTTTGCATTTTTTCTTTGTTTTGTTTTATAAGTTTGTTTATTAGAGGTAATTTGGGAAATTATTATATTGCAATGTTTTTTAATATCTAGTATTATTTCGTTGTGGGTATTCAGGATCAGTTAATGTTAGAGATCTACGGATCAAGTTATTAGCACTATTTATTTTATATGACTGAGGTGTTTTGAATTAAAGTTGATCATTCTTATCTGAAGCTGTTGGTTTTTTATAAATTTTAGTTTTTATATTTCCATTACTATTTATAACTAATACATCTAAAAAGGGAATTTTTTTATCTAATTCTTTTTCTAATGTAAATTGTATTGGCACTATCATAGGAATTGAATAAAACTTAATAACTTATCTACAGAATCTTTTTTTTATTAAAAAACTATCATCTACATATTTTTTGGTAAAACTAATTTTATTTTTAATGTTCTTTAAACATTTATTAAAAATATCATCCATAATAATATCAGCTATAGTACCAGACAGAGGTCCACCCATTTGGAGGCCACTCTTTTTGAAGATATATCTTATTATTAAAAGTTAAGTAGGCATTTATACATATTTTTAAATAAATCCATAACTGTTGTTAAATAAATAGTGCATATAGTGTATAATAAATAAATAGTGATAAATAATAAATATAAATAGTTAAAAAATAATAAATAGTGTATAATAAAATGTTAAATAAATAGTGCTAATAACTTAATCCGTAGATCTCTAACATTAACTGAATCCTGAATACCACAACGAAATAATACTTAGATATTTAAAAAAACATTGCCAATATAATAATTTCCCAAATTACCTAATAAACAAAACTTATAAAACAAAACAAAGAAAAAATGCAAAATTTTTAAATAATTCTAATAATATAAACAATTCCAATATCTAATAATATAAAAATTCTATAATAATTCTTAATAAATTCTAATAATAAAAAATTCCAATAATTCAAATAATCTAAATAATTCAATATTCTAATAATATAAACAATTCCATAATTCTAATAATTACAAATAATTCAAATAATAATATGACAATAATATAATGCTAATAATGAAGATCCTATAATTCATAATCAATTCGTTGCAATCCCATAATGTACCTAACTTATCTGAAAAAATAAGAAGACTTTATCAAAAAGTCTACCTAACTTTAAAATTGCTCAAAAAAGTCAAAAATCAAAACCGACCATTTTTTGAAAAACATAAAGAAAAAACCAAGAAAGAAAAAAATCCGGATTAGTATATAAAATTCCCTGTTCTCAATCCCCAATATTAATATAGGTGAAACAAAACAATAATCTAAATAAAAGACTGGCCCAACATAAATATGACTGCAAAAAAGATAAAAATAATACTGGACTTTCTAACCACAAACATAATACAGGACACAGTTTTGATTTTGACAATACCCGAATTCTACAAAATGAACCTAATTGGCAAAAAAGGAAAGTTAAAGAATGATAAATATAGTCAAATTTGATAACAATGTTAATTTTAAAAAAGATGTAGAAAAATTAAGCTCCATTACTCTCAAATTTAATAAGGAACTCTTAAATCTTGTAATTCTTGATTTAGTTTAAAATATTGTTTTTTCAACTAATATTATTGGTAACACTGATATTTTTAAAATTCTTCAATGTAACAGTTTTTAACGGTTTTTTAAACATAGCTTACCAAAACATACCAAGGTGCAATATGAAGTAGTCTGTATAATTGTATTTTCATTTTATATTTTTATATTTGTTAAACCCTGATGATGACTAATTTTTAGTCGAAAGCTTAGTTATTATTATATATTAAAATAAAAGGACTTTTTGTGTAACTAATCTGTTTTTATTTACTTAATATTATGTTTCTGATAAGTCAGTATGAATAGAAATCAAAGCACATTTGCCCTTAATCAATGAAATTGTTTAGCTTATGTCTCTGAAAGTTTCTAAGATCAACTTTCCTTTTACATTAATTTTCAATTCAATTGAAGACGTCAGTTTGTTTTTAGCTACAGCGTTTGGTCTTTTGTTTGTGTGTTATCAATAATTTTAGAAGTGATAAAAATTACATTTTTATGGACACTTTTTCTTTGTGTGTTAAGTATTTTTATAAATTCTGTTGCTGCTTGTTAGTACAACAATTTCTGGCGTGGGAACAACATACTGCACGAATTATTACATTACTTGTTTGTCTATTTTCCTGGATTTTGCGAAGGAAATGTACATTTTAATACCATAGGTTGATTGAAAATTGCTCACCTTTGCTTGATTGAATTTGCACAACATTTTGGACAGTTATACAAACCTCAGTTTATGCTAAGCTTCAAATGTTTTATCAATTTTCCGTGGAAAATCCAGGAAAAGTGACATACATAAGCATTCCATGACATAAGCAAGAAGCTAAGCTTCCCATAATCATTCGTGCAGTTTGTAGATTTCCGCGCCAGTTAGAGAGTTAGAGCCTTTTGACATATTGGGGTATTTACTTTGCGTAAAACTTCTGTGGTAAGTATAGTACCAGTTTCTAAAGCTAAAAAAATATACGCCTCATATTGAACGTATAATACAAGAAAACGAACTCATAAGCGTAATATTCTTTATGCAAATTCGCCTAGAATTGCCTGTGCTAATTTTTTGCCGAAATAATTTTATGTTTTGATAGAATAAGAGATAACTTTAACATTAAGATTAAGCTCATAAGTTAGTTTACTATGCCAATTTGTTATAAAATTGTAAATTTTATTACGTTTAGTTACCTTAAATCAAAGATAAGCTTTAACATATGAGTTTAAAGATCTGACTTAGTTAAGTCTAGTGGTCATGCATCCTAAAGTTTGCGTGCCGGCCATACTCGCCTAACTAAGCTAAGATTTATACTTCTTAGGTGTTGTGACTAACGTCTTCGTGTTTTGCAGTGATTTTTTTTGTGTTTTCCCTTTTGCTGTAAAGAAATTAAATTTATTAATTTAGAAACTTTGTCGACGTTTATCATTTATTTATTTTAATTATTTATTATTAAATTAATTGTTGCATAAATATATAAAATTATTTATTACTGAGCCGACTTTTCATAAATTTATTATGTGTACATTTTTTCTTTGTGTGCGAGTGAACAACTTTTATACAGTTCTTTTTGTTGAATGTAGAGAACTGACATCGGTCCCACGACCTATGCATTATTTACAGGGCAATAAACATCTCTGTTTTATTGTTTAATGTAGCTTAAAATAAGTAGCTATTTCTGGATATCCGATAATTCAGCTATTTACTGATAAGTAATAAAAGTTTGTTTCCTATTTCCTTCAGCGGCCTTACGCTGACCATTAATCACATTTAAGAACGTCTAATGGATAAGTAACGTTAATGTTGAATTAATGGTGATTTTTTTTTCTGTTTGTACTACTTGCATTGAAATAAAGTAAATGGATGGAAGAGATTTAGTATAGGGTGGGTTGAAACTTGTCTTAACATCAATTTCGAACATAGGGGCTGATTTGGATCAAGAAAAAGTTAAAGAAAATAAGTAAACTTTGAAAATAAATGTTTTTCCTACTGAAAAATATACATGAAGGAAATCCTTTTGAATAGTGAAAGAGAATAAAACCAGTTTGTGAAGAAAAGGGAAAAGCGATAGTTAAAGTGAAGCAATTGAAATAGATTTCTAGAATATAGGGTTTGTATAAGGAGGTTGAAAAGTACGGGTGTTTTTGTCTTTAAATGGCTATGGACTGCATTTCCGGCAAAACGTATCCCCAAACTAGCCTTTTTTATGCCAGATGTATTGTATTTCGATATCCTAAACTATTGACCTTTGCTATTACGAAACACCCCTTTTTTCTCCTATTGAATGTTGAGTGTAAGAGATGGTGTGTTTAGAATGATTCTGTAGCATTAACTTCCTTTTTAGTGAAGTGTGCTGCAGTCTTGTTATAAATTGCCTTTTTCAATGTAATCATTGCGAATCATTTGTCGAGTGAGTATTTGTTATACATTTGTTATTATTCTAACATAAATGTATGTTACTTAGTGTCTAATAAACATTGTTTATGTTTAATAGTTAATATTTTATAGATTTCTTTTAATGAACCCAATATAACAGACCTGGTTGTTTTCAATTCTGCTTTAGCGATTATATTTTATGTATGGATGTTTACAATTAGAAAAACAACAATGATTTCAGGTAGATGATTACGACTAAAATTTGGATTACATACATAATATATATATATATATATATATATATATATATATATATATATATATATATATATATATATATATATATATATATATTTATACAAATATAGAGTTTTTTTATTAAATGATTACATTAAACATAATTTTTTGTGTATTAAATACTTTTCGCTAGTTCTTAAGTAAACTTTTACATAAGGTAACTATAAAGAACAAATACATAAATAAAGGAAGTTATTAAAAAGTTATACTACAATTTCTTTATACATAGCGGACCATTAGAGCACAAAGTATTGGAAGAGAACTCGTTAAAATTTAAGTTTTTAGTATTAAAAAAGATGGGGAAGGAATCATAATGGCTTGTAGGACTGGTGTGAGGCATTTTCCTCCTCTATTCGCTTGAGCAAGTAATTTGAGGCAAAATTATTTAAAGCTCTCCTGGATAGAGGGGCCAAAGTTTTTTAAGACCCTTCTTATTCCTGGTACTCCACTTCACTGCCCAAAAACTGATCTCACTAATGAGACCAATTTAATTTAAATATGAATTTTCTATAGCCTAAACAACTTCACAGGTATTATACCATTAATTGCTTTATCTATTTTATGTATTTTATCAAATTAAATTTGATTAATTTTTTTCAGCACCTTTGTGTAGGTTAATAGGAAACATTTTTTTTAAATCCAGAGCCTGAATTGCATCCAAAGAGAAGTCCTTAGCTGTTTTAGTGTATAATCTTGTTACCTAATCTAGTTTTTATCTGTGGCACGCGTTTTTTTTGGTGGTCTTAAGACCACCTAAGAATTGCCAAAAACGAACCTATTACTTGTTTGCACATTTTAGATTTGATTAACATGTTTTGGTACATCAGCCAACATTTAAATGTCTTATAAAAATTGGTTGACCAATTGGTTAAGATTTAAATCAAATCATTCTTATGTAAAATTCGCCTAATTACGAAATAGGTATGAGGAAAAATTTCAAATATTTAATTAAATGATTTATATTTTTGGATAAACTTAGAATCTAATTATTTTACATTTTTGAGGAAAATATATGCTGATAACACTTTATCAAACTAAAAGTCAAGTTCTAATTTAAAACAAAGAAGTATTAAATCTTTATATTTCCATTTTAATCCTTTGGATGTAACAATTCTTTGAAACTAGAGTATACCACCTCTTTTATACCCTTTAATTATAAGTTAAATAACAATCTATGCTCTATTGGAAACCTTTTGCATTGGTCTACATAAATCCACGTATATAACCTTGTTAAAAGAAAAAAAAATCAAAGAATGATATAGTACATGTGTCAGCGATTTTCATTAATTTTAATTAAAATATGTAGGAGGTATATAGAGGAGGAGAGGAATATAATTAAATGAATGTGACTGGTTTATGCTGGCTTGGTTGATGATGTGGTTTGTGAGTGAAAACCTTTTACTCTCCTGTTTTCTCTGTTTTTCTTGTTGATCTGTTGGTCCCTCTCTTTTCCTGTTTGTCCCTCTATAACTCGTTAAGGTGAGGTTGTTGCTTTCCAAAATCCTCCTGTGTTTATATTTGATTTTAGATCCCTTTACTCTCTACTAAGTAATCCTCTTTCTCCCTCTTTTCTTTGAGTAATCTTGTTGAGTTATTTCCGACCATTTTTTACGCTCTTCTGCCATAATGCATTTCTGTCTGATTACTTTTCCCTTTTCATCTTCTGATTAATAATTTTTTTTGTTACTACTTAAGAACCTTCTAGAAAAGATTAACATTTCCTGATTGGAATTCGGGATTTCTTAAGTGTATTATTTGTTATTTTTATAATTTAGTTTACTATTTATTTTTCTGATTCCCTGGTAGTTTAATTACTTGGTAGTTATATCAATTTTTGTTTGTGTATTATTAAAGGCACGAGTCTTAAGATATGATCCTAGACATTTGAAATAGTCTCAAAACCTAGAATGGTTTGAAGCGAGTTCAAATTTTCCAAAAGTGAAATTAATTTGTGAAATTGGAGCATTTTATGAAACAAATTATTTTGAAAACAACATTAGACCCTAAGACATACATCATAGAATTATGTTTAAAATGATCGTTTCTTTTAGTTTTGAACTCACGTATATGTATGTATATCTGACTAAAGCTTTTCTTGCTATTACGATATTAGTAATAAATTTCTGTTAAATTATCAATTTAGTGTAGTTAATTAAATTTTACCATAAATTTTATGTTACAGTGGAACATTCATTATAACATTTGATTAACTATTCAAAGATTTCATTTCATTAACTTTTAATTTTTTTTTTCAAAATTTTGGCCTTTATTAAATTTGTTTTAGCTGGTTTTTAGTTTTAATTATTGTACAATATTATAACTGTTTTAAAACTCTTTTCTTTCCAGACGGTGTGTAATGTAAAGTTTATTAACTAGTTTTAAGGGAGTAAAGAAGCACTTTTCACTCCCAAGGGAGAAAAAGTTACTTTTCACTCCTTTGGGAGTAAACTGTTTCTCCCTAAGGAGTAAAAAGTGTTTCCTATTATTGGGTTATTAGAGCCAATTATACCAATTTTTTTTAGGGGAGTGGTATTCTTTAAATTTATACAGGTCAATTTTACAGATAAATTTATTGTAATTTTTCCAATAGAAGTTGTTTGTAGCAATAAAAAAAATGATTTTTTTGGGGGCAGCACCCCTTAAATTTATAAGGAGCTCCAACCCAAGAAAATAAAAATAAAATACAACAAAACATGTTAAAATGAAATTAACGTCTTGAAATAAACTCTTGTATGCTATCCCGAGACTATTCCTCGAGAAATAAACACATATATCCCTCGGCTTAGTTTCCTCGGCTTACGCCTTAGGAACAAACTAACTGCTCAGGGAAATAATAGCATTCTTTACTCTCTTGGTGCATAAATAACTATAAATTATAATAATTATTAGGAGAGGACTTGATGTTACGTATCACATACAAAATAATTTGCAAAGAAAACATAGATAGTGTTTAGATTCGTCTTCGTTAAATGATAATCTAAAGTTAAATTATTCTACGGGTAACTACATAACTGTATCACTTTATTTTCGGATTAAATGTTTTCGTAAAAACGTTTACTTAATGTTGGATTAATGATTTCTAAAATACATATTAAATTGTTACTTCACACAACTCCTCCTAATTTACTCCAGTTTGCTTTGTAAATGTTGACTTTAAAAACATGAAAAGTCTCTTTATTTTAATAGAGAATTATGTAATTTAAGCTTTTAATTTAAAATACAGGTAGAGAAAAATATTAATTCTATATTTTTTCTGTAATATGTAATGTTCATTCTAGAATTTTTAGTAATGATTTAGATTGAAAGTTTATGTTTAGATTCTAAAGGGAAGTTTAGAAGAGTCCAAACTAAGTTTCATTATATTTTTACCATAGGTATAGGATAGTGTATTATATATTTTAAGTTCATCCTTTTATTATTTAACATTATTTTTTAAAATTTTTTTCGAGTAATACAATAAAATATAATTTTTACGAATATTTAAATTAGTAAAGTTTTAGTGGCTTGATAAGTTTAGATACAATTCAGTGATCGTGCTAAACCTGGGTTTTATTTGTCATCCCAGGTGAATGCATTGATTTAATTTATTAAAGTTTAAAAACATGTTGCATACCTGAAAACTAATTTCTATTGATTTAATAGATATGAACTATTTCCCGCTTCAATATTTTATAAATCACATTCGAATAGTTGATCCTTTTTATTTTCAATTCACCATGTGATTTTTTTTTAATTGTACTTTCTACTAAGTTTGTTAAATTTTTACTATCGGTTATTTATCTTTTTCTAACAAAAAGTAGAAGTATAAAAATATCTATTTTACCAAAGTGGCCACTGTCTCCGACACAATACGCCTTCTTGTTTTCTCCCATATATCTGGGGTTCCCACAAGGAAACCTTTATACTCCCATATCTTCATTTTATATCCATTTCTTTTTAAAGCTTTGCTAAAAGACGTAAGGTATAACTAATGGTAGAAGATGTTATTGTCACAAGTGGAACTTATTCTTCTTATTCATCCCTATCTTGTCTAGTGTCCACCATTTCAACATACTTTACCAAATGTTTCTATGTCCGTTTTTTGTGTGTCTAGTTTCCATTATTCTTTTTTCTATAACATTGAAGCCACTTTATTTTCTTTAAGACCCTTTTTGTTGTTGTTAAGTGGACATAGCAGTAATGCTCTTAGGAAGTATATTATCCTTCAAAAGGGTTTTTCTTAAAAATATTAATTATTTACTTTTTCTAATAAAATTATTTCTCATGGATAAAATCCTCTCCTGTTAAGTAGAGGATATGTCTTCGCTTTGAATACCAGTCGCTTCTGGAGCTGTATTTTCAACTTTTATTGTAAAAAGATAATAATTTTAAATATACTACAAATTGTCTTAATAAAATGCGAAAATCTATCTGAAATAATGATTCCTCCTGGTGATTTTTTTAAAGAGCATTTTTTTGTAATTTTTAAAAATGTCCAATCCAAAATCCATCGTGTGTGAAAGATAAGAGTCTCTCCACAAAAATATTTTATTGGCAAAGCGCTTTCAAGCTAGTATAAGGCCATCCTCAGTGCCTGTACAAACAAGTCAAAAAACAAACTAGTCAATCAAATAAAACAATAAAGTAACATAAATACAAAACTAAATAAAAATTATTGAAACAAAATAAATAATAAAAGAACAAAAAATACGGGGAAATAATACTTGAATAAATATTTTATCATTATTTAAATAAATAATATATTATTATATTATTTTAAATAATATTAAAATAAATATTTTTGTGGAGAAACTCTTTTCTTTCACCCATTATAAACGACTCCACTGCTGCTCAATTTCATCCAAAATCTATAGCTTTTTAGATAGCCTTTTCCACCTTTTTTATCTGTCTTTAATTTTTTTTCTGTTTATAAAATATTATCTATTAGACATATATGTTAATTTTATATCTATAGGTTGTATCAAAGTAAAACTGTTGTAAATAAAATATATATTACCTTAATTATCTTCCTTAGTTTCATGTAATGACTTTCTTTTCTTATCTATAAATATTGGCCATTGTTGGTAAAGCTGATAGAATTTAGGTTGAATCACCTTGATGGAATCAAGGTGATTTAATTGGAGGGTTTTTATGAATGAAATCATTTTTTTAATGTTAGGTTATAGTTCAAAATTGACGTCATTGCAGAAATAAATAGTAATTTTTTTCATGTTGATAGCCTATAGTGAGTCCTGCAATGACGTCAGACGTAACTCATACAAATGTCAGGTTATAACCTCCGAATGCGTTTTGTTTGTTTACATCAATTTGAATCACCTTCTATATTTCTAATATCTTGATTGTTGGTTATAAAAATATTATTTTTTGTTTCAGGTGAGTCCGCATTTTTGGTTATTTTACTTTTTTGAGGACGAATATTGATTGTCAGTAAGTCGTGTTTTAAATTATAATTTTGCATTTCAATAATTTCATTGTGTTATTTTTAGATTGTTAGTGTTATATTTAAAATCTAAAATCTTTTTGTTTTGTGAAAAAAGAACTGAAATGAATAGGGACAATTAATGTTTAAAAACAAAGTTTTAACTAAATAGTACAAGAATAATACAAAATATCAAAAAAAGGATCAGATAGCAAAGTTTTGTCTTAAGTTAGAAATACAAGACAAGAGGAAGCTGAAAAAATATAAAACGCTATTTAACAGTGGTTTTAATTTGTGAGAGTTTAACTAGAGTTTAAAGAAAATTATTCCGGTCCCGGGATTTCTTACTTAGAGAAACTTAAAAAAAATGTTAAAGAGTTTAAGGTGGGGGTGAAAAAAAGAAGCTACATTTTAACTGTCCTCAGTTATTCTTTAAAAGCTTGAGATTCCAGCTTCAGCTCATCGCGAAAGAGGTGTGGTGGAAGTTAAGGTAATTTTTTACTTGGTCTCATTTATACCGTAGGTATATGGGAAAAGTATTGAGTTTACGAAATTTCCGAAACCGGGTTTTCACCTGAATCATCCGATTTAGGTGTTTTTAATACCTCCTGAGTAGTTCTTACTATGTTGTCTGTCTGTATGTGTGTGTGTCTGTTATCATCGCATCTCCCAGCGTATTTATGCTTGAGAGTTGAAACTTAGTACAAAAATAAATGTTAAGGTCTAGTTGTGCTATCCGGAAAATAATTTTTATATGACGTCATTAATTCCCTATAATAACCGCCAAGAATTGAAAATTCATAAAACAAGGAAAATATGTTTAAATTGATTTGAGATTTGGCACTTATGTAGTCATATAAGACCAACATATGTGTCAAGGTTTATCGCATTATCTGCATTAATTTAATTTTTATCAAATGTAACTTGATAAAACTTGATACGTTTTTTAAAAAATAGTAAAAATAATCCTATCCAGTCGAAATTCGGTACAAGAATATCCTTTAAATAATAAATAAGTATTTAAGTTTCAAGTATCAAGCATATCTACCGGTTTTTGATACATCATAAACGTTCGGCAGCATCGAGCGAGGTCAGTCCCTGAATAGGTGACAGCTGGTAATAAAACTTATGTATATACAGTCTTTAGACGAGCGAAGCGTTCGGCGAAAATTTCAGTAGTTCATTTGATATTTTTTTTCTGAGGCCGAACGTAGCGAGTCCAAAGTCAAAATGATAAGCGTAGCGGAAATAGTCCGAGGTAAATCGCACCTGATTCTTGATATTTTAGTCACAATATTCTTAAATCATGCTAATATGTAATATTAAATCTTGTAAATAGTTTACTAGTTAAGATATCAAAATCGTTTCAAAATCGATTTCAAAAGATTTGCTTAGGGTTTATGCGTCCAATAATTTATTAACATAAAGTTTTTAGTTTTTAGGTTTCATCGTTTTCTTCTCAAGATAAAAATTGTTATATTTATTGTTACTGATTACATTAAACCAATTGAAAGTATGTAGTGACGTATTAGGCTAAAAGAATTCTCTTGTCTTTTTTTTTAAAGTTTTTTTTCAGTTTAGCGATTTTTCGAAGAAATTATAAGCTTATGATGTTAGGGACATGAAGGGGGGGGGGGGGTTGGAACGGGACTCACTGATTAAGAATATATATATATATATATATATATATATATATTATATATATATATATATATATATATAATATATATAATATATATATATATATATATATATTTATATATATGTGTGTGTGTGTGTGTGTGAACGTATGTACGAGATTTTTGTGTCCTAGACGCTTCCACGGACAACGATAACTTTTGAACGCACTTTTGTACTATGAAACATAGTACAAAATTAACCTTGTTAATGTTCCGAACCCTATTCTTTATTGAATACGAGTGACGTCATTTCAGAAGAAAATTTGTAAGGATTAGTGGCATAGCAATAGTGTGTCAAAAACAGTTTTAGAGAAACTTATTACAGAAAGTAGAAGTTTTTAGTTTTCTATTTTTATACCAAAATGTATAAAAATAGAAAATAGGAAACTTTTGTTTCGTTACTTAAAGTTATGATTGGATCTTTTCTGCTGTGAAACATTTTTTGAAACCAAAGCATTGTTTCTTAATGCGTAATTTATTTTCCAAGATTTAAGCCCATAATTCAATCTTGTCTCTTATCAGGAGACGATTAGAAGAAAAAGAACTTGAGTGAGAAAGGATGAAATAAGTGAAGAGATGATAAAAAGTAACAAAACTTAGGAAAAACACTTCTTGCTCGTTGCTCTCCTTGCATTATATTTATTATGCTGGTTAAACAAGTCAAGAAAAAAAGTATCCTTCAAGAGTTAAGGAACCGTAAGAAGGGAATGAAGTTACAAAAAAAGAAGAAAAAATTAACTAAGTTTTATCGGACGGAAAAACACCTCTCAACTTGTTTTAAAGTTAACTTTTTTTCTCTTTTTCTAAGTTACAAAAGAAAATCTTTGTTTAATTTAAACGAAAATTAGAAGGTAGGACATGAAAGGAGATGATTTATTATTGCAATTTAAAATACACTTTGTTGATATGTTTTATTATATTGACTCTTACAAATTAGTCTATGTATTTGTACAGAAGAAGATAATATTACTGATTTTTTTTTCTTTTTATAAAATGCGCTGTGTTTTTATAAAAAGTGAACTTTTCCTAAATAAAAAGTAAATTTTGCTCTGTCCACGATGTGTATTTGACTCAGTAAAACCTTATAAAAGGATAATACAATTTAATGAATTGTTTTTTGGTTATTAATGATTGTGTTGTTGAGGCAATTTTCCACAGTAATCGCGTGTGAGACTTCCGAGAAACGTGTTTACTTTTGCAGAGAAATTTAACTTCCTTACAAGTTTGCGTCGTAGTTCTTTATGTTGGATTCTATGGTAACGTTAGCTGTGAAGTATAGGTACCTACAAGTACCTAGGCATAGGTGCCTACAAGTTGGCACTTAGCTTCTTGTTGGATACTGTCCTGACGGTAGCAGAGAACTATAGTCCTCTGACGAGTTTGCGTCGTTGTTTCCTGTTGGATTCTATGTTGAATATGGTAGTTAAGTATAGGTCCCTACAAGTTGGCGACGTAGCTTCCTGTTGCAGACTACGATGACTATATCAGAGGAGTGTAGTGTCTTACAATTTTGCGAAGTAGTCTCCCTTTGGATAGTATAGTGACGTGAGCAGTAAAGTATTAGTTCCTTTTAAGTTTCTGACGAAGTTTCCTGTTAGAGACATCGTTTACGTGAGCAGAGTAATTTAGCGTATCGTTCATTTTTATTAATGAAAACACAATTTGTTGGCGTAATAGTATTACGTTGTCTCTTAGCTGTGGATTATAGAGCAATAGAAATATGTATCTGGTTGGGAACTTCTACTTCATAAAGCAATCTAAGAATAAGTTAAATTATTGTATTGACACTTTGATTGTTGCTTATTTAGAACTTACTACAATACACTCATCAGCCGCCTGCTTTAAGTATATTTCAGATTAATGTCAACAGATAGTTAGTTCTTTACGTTAGAGCTAATGGGACCGATGCTTTTGTGTCATGTTGACAAATCAACCGGAAGGGTGGCTTCAGCTCCCTTACTATATTATACCTGTGTGTATAATACTGTATTTTTGAGCAAAATCTGATCTAATTAACTTTTTATTATTCTATTTACTAATATTACTTATTTATTACTTATTTACTAGATTATCATGATTGGTAACCTTTAGTTGCTAACTAAACCCATTAAAAATAGGAAAAATATTGAAATAATAAAGTAATAATTAATTTATTTTAAGAAAGTAATATTACTACTATATATATATATTATATATATATATAATATAATATATATAATATATATATATATAATATATATATATATATATATATATATATTTAATTTCTTTATTTATTTCTTATATATTTGAAATAAGTTAAATTTATTTTTGTTTTAGTAGCTAAAAGAGCAATATGTGTTTCTTTGGAGGGGGCCTTATGCCCCTTTATAATCACCATGCAACAGTGTATATTTTACCTTTACTTTTCAATTAGAAATAATTATTTCTATTTTATTCCTATTTTTTCATGGTCAAAGTAAGTTTTTCGTTGTATAATAGTTATACGTATAATAATATTTTATCGACGTGTTCTCAATTAAATAACACATGAATTCTAAGTCCCGAGACTGTTGAAATTGATTAAAAATTATTCGGAAAATCTATTTAGATCGATTTAGATCCTCGATTTAGTAGCGTTGAAAATTTATTTCGGTTTCCACATGGCTATATAAATGGGGGACACTATTTTACTAAAAATTTTCATAGTAAATCATTTTTTCATTTAATGATTCCGTAAAACTTTTATGATAGTTTTAGAAAAATATTTATTTGTATTTATGTTGTAACAGTATCATTACCCCTTATTATCTTATATAATTACTAATTTAATTTTCTCGGACTCTAACTTTAACAAAAGAAGGTTCTCATAAAAATATGTATCAAGCAATGTAGGACCTTAAAAGAATATTTAACTTTTGTATTTTATCCAAGAGCATAACTTACAAAAAAGAAGAGATGTGGAATTTTTTCTCTCCTGTATGAAAGTATTTCACATTTTATTTCTTTTTTGTCATTTTACAAAGGTTATGAAATAAAATAAAAATTTGCTTCAATTCACATTATTTTTAAAGAATTCTTTTATTTCAATTTTTTTCTTATAAATTAATTGCTTTTCTTTAAGAAAAAAAGAGTAACAATAACTTTTTCTATTTTGTCTAAAGGAAATGTCTAATGTCTCTTTTTATCTATGTCTAATGTCTATGTCTATGTCTGATTTCGTGTCTGTGTCTATTTTATTTTTGTTAGCTTAGGGCTTTAATCCTTACGCACTCACTACGTAGAGTCCGTGTAAGTCTTTGGTCTGCTCATTGACATCTTTCCTGTTATCTTTGTTTGGAGGCCAGATTCCTCCGTCTAAAAATCCTTACACTCTTAAATCTTCATGGAAATTACTTTCTGGTCAATCCATTTTAAGTGATCCAGAGATGTTGCTCGAAAAAAAATTGATAATTTTTTTCTGTGTTGGTCTTTCCCATAGGTAGTCCAAAAAGCCTAATATTAATTTTGTCTACTGCCTCCTTCATGTTAAAACATCATTTTTTAGTTCCTGAGACACCTAAATTTTTCGTTATTTTGCCGACTTTCTTAACTTAATATTTCGGCTTTGGCTCAACCTAGCTTAATGAAACAGGTACATAAAAAGTGAATGTATACCACTAAATATGTTTTATTAGGAAAGAACCCCCAAGATAAACCCTATTTTCAATAGAAATAAATATATATTTTTGTGTAACTGTTCAGCTGTAAAAAAATTATTTTAGAAACGCTGTAGAGTTCCTTGAAACCAAAATAAAGAATATGTAACATATTGGGCGTATAACTGCTATGTAATTTGAAATAAATCGCCCCAGTTCCATTGGACGATAAATTGCCCTGAGAAACGCCAAAATCCTGGACTGTCAAAAATTCATTGACAATAAGCTAGGTAGAACCAAAGCCAAAATATTTAGCCTCAAAAATTGGCAAAAAAAAAATCAAAATTTGGGTGTCTCAAGAACTAAAAAGTGTTTTTTGAAAATGATGGAGGCTTTAAAAAATTCTGAGGCGGTGGTCCGCATGTCGGGCGAATTTCCTTTGGATGCGCGTTTCTGTGCTTAACAACATTCCTGGTTGGAATGATAGTTTTTATAGTTTTTTACTTTATATAAGTTTACAACTACTAAATAAATAATTTCCGGCGCGGTGGTCCGCTGTCGGGGGCGAATTTCATTTAGAATGCGTGTTTCCGTGCTAAACAACCCACTTCTTGCTTATGCAAGAACCATGCTCATTGCGTGGTTTCGGTTCATGCTTTAGAACCTAAGCAGTTACTCAATTGTCAAGCACTGCTCGTAACTCATTTTGTCTGTTTTGAAGAAATATAAAGTATATAAGTATATAAAGTAAAAAACTATAAAAAATATCATTCCAACCAGGATTGTTGTTAAGCACAGAAACGCGCATCCGAAGGAAATTCGCCCGACATGCGGACCACCGCGCCAGAATTATTTCTAGTTGTAAACTTATATTAGGTAAAAAAACGATAAAAATTATTGTTTCTACTATGATTTGAACTCAGGTACTCTGGGTTTGCGTGCTCGCATCCAAAGGAAATTCGCCCGACATGCGGACCACCGCGCCAGAATTATTTTCTAGTTGTAAACTTATATTAAGTATAAAATCGATAAAAACATCGTTCCTTCAGGATGTGAACCCAGGTACCCTGAGTTTAAGGGTCGTATTGACTCCGGACCACTGGCATTCAACTCAGAGGCCCAAAAACATTGGGCCTCCTCGAAATTTAAATTTTCAACGACCGTAATTTTGGTTTTCTATAATTTGTTGTGGTTTTTTAATTTTTGGTAACTTATAGTGGTCGTATCGACTTCGAACCGATTTCATTCGATTCAGCGCCCAAAAATTAGAGAGTAGAGACTGTTGTTATAAGTCTTGGACCATGTTATCCCCATATTTTAAGAATTTAATGTTGCTTTACCTGCAATGTTTCACCTGAACATGCATTCTATTTATTTTAAAAATAATATACACAATACATTACACCAAAGATCTGAAATGAAATCTCTATGCTTTACCTCTTTCATCTAATTTTTAAAATTTTCTTGTTTAGTTTCTTATACATTGCATAAGCATTTCTTGCTCTCAAAAAACAAATATGTTTTTAAATT
Source organism: Microvelia longipes (assembly GCA_018340805.1). Classification (NCBI taxonomy): domain Eukaryota; kingdom Metazoa; phylum Arthropoda; class Insecta; order Hemiptera; family Veliidae; genus Microvelia; species Microvelia longipes. The sequence goes on along the minus strand of JACMZG010001863.1, from coordinate 49,744,927 downwards.
ACCTTTTCATCCTTTTAGTTTGTCAAATATTTATATTTTTCTTAGCTCATTTCTTAGTAAATTTATTATTCTGTCATTTGGTTTTTAGTTCTTTTTTCCATTATTGCTTAGGCTTATTATCTGTGAAAAAAGTAGAGGCTTATAACTTCATTTTTTTTGTCCCGTTTATTTTTTCTTAAGTCTTTAATGCAGATGGCATGAGAAAAAACTTTTGAGCTTTCTTTTAAAAAAAATAGACTTACGTATTTTCATTTCTTTTTTCCATTTCTAGGTTTTTTAACAGGATCCCTAAATTTCCGTTTTACTTTTTTCCATCACCATTTTTTTTCTGATTTCTTTTACCTTATTCTGATGATTGGGTTAGGACCTTAGTCAAGTTGATGTTATGCTTCATTTTATGACTTCTTTTTTTACATTATAATAATAAAATTTTCCTATAACTATATTCAATTACCTATGTATTAATGTTTTTAATATTATTTAAAAAGAATTACTGCATGTAAAGACTAAATCAGCACAAGCACATTATGTGTTGAACAATAATAAACAGTTTAGCACATATCTACATATTACATTCTAGTGTGTATAAAGTATTTTTTTTTAATTTAAATATGGAATTTTAAATATTATTATTTTTATTATTAAAGTAATCCATTTTTTTAGTTTTACGTTTTCATCTGCTTAAAAATTACGTAAAAATACATTTTTGTGTTTGCCTTATACTTTCTTATGTGTTGTTTTATTTTTCTTGATAAATATCTTAATTTATGCATAAATAATTCTTGAAACAAAACATATTATCTTTAGTCTTACTAATAGGCACGTCTATCCTTTAATTTAAACAATTATTAATCCCTGGTTTGTAGCTATAAAACACTATTCATGATTTAATCTTTGTCTGCAAATCTTAATATTGTTATTCATATTTTTAATAGATTTTTAAACTTTGTTTGATTCGAAACATAATAAATTTTATTTCAAAAGTAACAAAGGAGTAAAGTGAATGCTTTAAAATATAAGCTGATTAAATCTTGAAACAATTCAATCGGTAAGTTTTTGCTTTAGGCTGGAAGAAGAAGAAAAATATAAATAGATATCATCATGTACGAAGCTTATAATGAGGAATTCGAAAATGCCCCGAGGTATTGAATTCATTCAGAAAGGTGCATTATAGGATTTGTTAGTTTGATATGCTTAAGACCCTATAGGCGTCGTGGAGTGGGCGAAACTTTAAATATTAGTGTATAACTGTTTGTTCCTGTTTTTTAGATAGCGATAACAACAAAAATGAAATTAAAAGAGAAGAAAAGATTTATAATATTAAGATTAATGTAAAACACAAATGGTCTTGCGAAAAAAAGAGAGGGGATAGTTAAAAAAAGAGTTAGAAAATGAATCTCGGGTTTAAAGCTCTTACGGACTTTAGATTAAAAATACTAGGATACAAAAAAATGAAACCATTAAAAATAATTTATAACAACTTTTTTTAACACAAAAAGCCATGTGGGAGATGATAAAATATTAATAAAATGTAGTCTACTGGATTAAAAAAATCGCATGTATTTGCACAAAAATATACTACACGGTTTTATGAAGAAAATATACACAAAAAAATACAATTACTCAGATTGAAAAATTACAGAAACATTTTTTTTCTTTATTAATTAATTCAATTCACATAAATGTTGACAAATAGAATGGAAAAGAAAAAAATAATTTATTTAATGTCAATCACCGTTTTTCTATTTTCCACTGTACTGAATATAATTGAATAATTTAATTATTTTGACTTTTGTGTGACAAGAATACTTCGTGGTATTGATTTTTGTTTACTATTCTTTTAATTCTAAAATTAGCAATTGGGTATGAGTACTTCGAAAATGTTTTTGTTTAGTTAATAAGAAAAGTAAAAGTAAGTACTCTTTTGCGGCCAACTATCTTAATAGACAACAATTTTTACTTTATTAATGCGATTTAAATTGAGTATAGTAGATTATTAATTTGTTTCTTGACTAGGACGAAGTGCATAGGAAGTATACTCGTACAATAATGTAGTTGTTATGTTTTATGAGAAATGTTTATAAAAAGAAGACAGCAGTCCAAAATAGTCGAAAAACAACACTCGAGCTTTCAACTAGAGGCCCTGGTCGTCATCAGGGTAAATAGATTTATTAAAACATACACAACAAGACTATAAATTAAATTAAGAGAAGAAGCAAAAAACCTTGTTCCTCTTTCATTATTTGATAATGTGAATGTCTTATATTTGTTGGTTTACTCTAGTTTTAATTTCATTTATAATCTTGTTATGTTTTAATAAATCTATTTACCCTGATGATGACTAGGATCCCTAGTTGAAAGCTCGGGTGTTGTTTTTTGGACTGCTTTCTTCTATAAACCTTTTTTCCCGTCAAATTTTGTGCAGTTTATTAATATAATATTTATTTTTTTATTATGTTTAATATACACACAATGTGCAAGTTGGAGTAGAACATTGTGCCTAAATAGTACATTACCAAGGAACTTGAAAAAAGGGGTGACACACTGATTCGATTTGCCATGTAACCAAGTGACCCCACCTAGAACATAAAACTAAAAAAACACAGAGAAGAATCCATCACAAAAAACATGTCAAAAACTAATTGGACATGCTTGGTACGAACAGCTTGCTTACAATCACTAAATGAACTACGCCGGTCTTAAATATAGAGGTAAACTTTACTCCCGATGGTTTCTTGTTTTGATGCTTATTGAAAAGGTTATAAACAAATAGTATTAAACGCGCTATATTTAATCGTCGAAATAGTATTTAAGATTCTTGCGCTATACTATATAATAAGTCACCTATTAAAGTGATGATTTTTAAATTATGCCAATGAAATGCGTGTAATAAGATTTGACGTAAAATTAGATCTCGATTTTTTTACGCTAGACTTGGCTTTTTTCACACTAGTATTTTTGTTCGGTATATTATTAATACAACAAATAGCAGAATTTAAGAAAACGCGATAAAAATAGTGGAAATACTCTTATTAAGTAATAAACTGTTTAATGTATTGATTGATTACATGTTTAGTAACACTATGATACATATGACTAGCCTCGTTAATTAAGCTGATCACTGTGACCGCTGTATTAGACTAATGGCAAAGCAATGATGATTTACTAAGCTTATACAGTCGATTTCTGTATGCTAGATCCCATACCCTACATGTGCTAATTAAACCTATATTACTTAACATGAAGCACTTAAAATTTACATTTTAATTAACCTTTAAACTTTGTCGTATTTGTTATAAATTAATTTACCATTAGGGTAATATGTTCAAATATATTTTTGTTTATCCATAATAGGACCTGTTTTTTTTTTTTTTTTTTTTTTTTTTTTTTTTTTTTTTGTCAACGGAGGAAACGCGACGGCCTCTAGACGAAAGCTTTATCCCTCGGAAATCAAAGCAGCTAACACCCCTAAAAGGGGATGGCTCCTGAATCATCCGAAGGTTCGTCACCTTCTTTCGGTGACGAAGCCTAGCCCATGGCACCGGTCCATGGAGTGTGGGACTGACCGACTTCTCGACTGCCCAGCCGGTACCGTAGCAGCGATTGTCAGGCTTACCCCACTAAAACATCTAGAGGTAAAACCCTCCGCCAGGCGCATACCCCAATTGGCAAGGAGTATTGCACCTTCGCGTGACTATAAGTCTCCACCACGGTCCAACACATGGTCGGGCTGTGAGGGGGCGGCTTCTCTGACTTTACCCTTTCCTCCCTTCCTGCTCCAGTCAGAAAGGGGGAGGCTGAAGACCCATCGATGGTGGATGCTTCGATGACTGCCGGTGCAGCGATGAAATGCCTCTGAGTGCTCCAAAGACCAACGGCACCCAGAACAGAAAAATTGCCCCAGGGGGACCCGCCCATGTGGTGGACCACCAGTCCATCCGGTCGCCCTGAAGCTCTCCCGCTCTTCCACCTCCGACATGAGAGAGCTTTCAGCAAGGCTTCCAGACGACCAACGGATCCAGCCGGGCCGCAATACCCCCGACACAACCCCCCCGCAGCACCGCTAGCCCCGTCACACCCAAAGACACGAAGATGGAAGATGTCGCTGAAGAAGCTGATGGGTCTTACAGGGTAGTTAGGTCCAACAGAGTTTCCAACCATGCCTCCCGTGGGAGCGGACTCCACGCCGGGTTTAACAAATGACCGGGAGAGACCTGACACGGTTGGCCTGCCTGCGCAGCCTAATGACTTCACTAGCCTAAAGACAAACAACTAAAGACAAACTAAATATCACAGAGTTCGGCCACTGCCTCTCACAAGAGAAACTCATACACCGCGGTTTGAACATATTGCCGGGGTGATGATAACAGTGGTCGATCCTAAACTAAACACTGACTAAACCTAAAATAAATACCTAATCCTAGTTGAAACATATCTACATGACCTAGCCTAATATCACAGAATGCCGAGGACAAAACAGCCAGCCGGTTTTAACAGATTGCCGGGACAGGTTGCCGTTCGGCCTAAACTAACTAAACCTAAATATCACAGAATTGGGTGATAGTTCCTCCAGCTATGCTGTGGGCGCACACCCGGTTTTAACATATTCCCGAGGTGAGCATTAACTACCACCCTCCTATCTAACCTAGCCTTAACTTAATATCACAGCAAAATTACACTAACTAACCTAGATTAAAAGAGGCAACTGCCGTATCCCATTGACCTGCAACGGGAGCCTGCCCACCATCCGGTTTGAACAAATGGCCGGGGGGACAGTTACGACAGCCGCTGAACTATACTTAAACTATCCTAATAAACTAAGACTAACCTGACTCTGTTGAACCTAAATCTTATGGTAGAATCCTGCCCTACGCAGGAATTCTACAGTTGATTCGAAGTGAGAGTCCTCGTTGAGGGCGACTGCTACACTCGCCGGTGTTCCGCAGATCGTCCTCAGCTCGGCAAGTGCGTCACACTCTTCAAATATGTGACACACTGTGAGCGCTGCATTGCAGTGTCGGCATCGAGGAGCACGCTCATTTGATAGGAGGTGCCCGTGCGTCAGCTGCGTCTGTCCAAGCCTCAGACGCGTGAGTACGACACTGTCTTGTCTTGACTTCGACAGTGCCGTAATCTTTCCTCTTGGATTATCTTAATTCTTGCTAACAGGGTGGGGGTGCGATTCCACGTGGTTTCCACGTACGCCAGACTGCGTTGACTAATGCAGTCTTGGCATCGTCCAGTCGACGGAACCGTCACCACCCTTCTCTCCGCTGACGCACGCTTGGCAGCTTGATCTGCTGCCTCATTGCCAGCGATACCGACATGCCCGGTACCCATACTAGAACCAAGGTGTCGACCAATAGAACGTAGAGAGGACACGTGGTCATAGATCCGACTGATAATCGGATCATCACTAAATTTATTCTTGATTGCTTGGAGGGATGACAGAGAGTCGGAACAAATGACTATACTGCCGTTTACGTTCTCCTCCAAGCAATAACGAGGGTCTTCTCTATCGCCTTCAACTCAGCTGTGTATACACCCGCTCTAGGAGATAGAGACCAAGACTTGGTCTCTGTCGAAGAGTGCATAGCACAGCCGGTACCTTCTTCTGTCTTCGATCCATCTGTATAGAAGACCCTCCTACCTGGACCGGGCGAGAGTCTCCAAGAGTCCTTGCTTGTATACCTCGGGAGGTGTCGAATCCCGAGGTAACTCGCGAGCCGAGTGGACATCCCTATGGTGGTTCTTTTCCATGGTGGTGTATCAGGGATGAGCCACTCGAGGATCTCATCTTCTTCTGCTCCGATCCTCTGACGATCTCGCGAGCCTAACTGGTAGCGGTCGAGTCCGTGTACTGAGCCATTCGTACTCCGGTCGAATGGCTCCTTGGCCAAAAATTCTTCTCTGAGAAAGTGACGCGGCTTCGACTTGACTGCCTCAGAAAAGGACAGAGTCATTTGCTCCCGGCGGTGCTGCATGGCAGAACGCCAGCTTCTGCGTACAGAGAGCTGACGTTGGTGGTAGGAAACGCACCGAGAGCAATCCGGAGTCCTAGCTGAAAGACTCTGTCCAGAGGCAGTAGCCACGACTTCCTCGCCGATCCGTACACGAGCTGCCGTAATCCATCTTGGGGCGAACCATGCACAAAGAATCCTGACTAATGTCGTGCGGTCCGCCCCCATCTAAGATGGGCAAGGACCTTGATAACGTTCACATCTCTCTTGCAGCGCTGCACGAGCTCTGATATATGATGCCTCCATCTAAGCTTAGCATCAAATATCAGACCGAGGAAGCGAGTTGTCTCTTGATACTGCAATCGAACCCCGTTTAGGAACAGCTCTGGAGCAGCGTGTTCCTTCCGCAAGCGGCAGAAGTGAACACACACAGTCTTCGTCGGCGAGAATTTAAAACCAACTCTCGCCGCTTTCTCAGCTATTGAATCTATTGCCGCTTGCAGAACCTCTCTGATATCCTGATCCGAGTCCCTGCGAAAAAATGCCAAGGTCGTCCGAATACTGGGACGCCTTGACGCCTGGAGGGAGATTACTTGCTAGATCATTCGCAGAGATCGAGAACAGGGTCGCGCTGAGAACGGATCCTTGTGGTGTTCCGTTCTTGCACCTCAAGGTCAGATAGAATAGCGCCTATTCTGACCCTAAACGCTCTGTTATCTAGGAAGCCGATAATAAAGGCTAAAGCTTTCCTCTTAGCTCCCAGTTGTAAAGTTTCTTGATTATTCGATGCTTCCAGGCAGTATCGAAGGCTTTCTCGAGATCGAAGAACACACCGACCACATGCTGTCTGTAAGAAAGGCATCCTGGATGTATTTTTCCAGGAGCGCTAATTGGTCGGTGGTTGAATACCTTCTTCGATAACCTGCCTGGCTTGGAGCTAAGAGGTTATTCTTCTCTAAATAATAATTTAGCCTGAAATTAACTATCGACTCCATAACTTTCCCTAGACAACATGTCAGAGAGATGGGTCGATAGCCATTCGGTGTAGACCTGTCTTTGCCTTCTTTGGGAAGCGGTATGATGACTGCTTCCCTCCAGCTTGAAGGATACACACCAGTAGTCCAGATCTCGTTATAAATATCTAGTAATATTTTCTTACCTCTCTCCGGAAGGTTCTTTATGAAAGCATAGGGTATATCATCCTTTCCGGGGAGGTGTCTTTAGTCCGGGAGAGGGCCCTGTCTAACTCTTCTTGCGTTAGATGGGAATCCACTCCTTGATTGAGACTGAGATCTGGCACTATGACTTCTCTCTCTGCTTCTCTTTTCCTTTCTTGAAATTCTTCTGAGAAGCCTGCTGTAGCGGAGGCAGCTTTGTAATGTTTTGCTAAGACGTTAGCTACCTCTGCTGCGCTGGTGTGTACCTGGCCATCGACCACGAGGATGGGGTTCGATGACGGGCGGTGCTTTCCAGCGACAGCCTTAACTTTATTCCATATTTCTTTTGCTGTAGTGTCTTCTGTAAGCGACGAGACGTAGTCCATCCAGGATTTCTTCTTGGCTCTTCTCATGGTTCTACGCTCGATCGCTCGTCTTCTCTTGAATTCTATAAAGTGTCGTTGCATAGGCTGTCGATTAAATTTATTCCAAGCTTTCTTCTTGGCTTTATTCGCCCGTCGGCAGTCTTCGTTCCACCAGGGTACGGTGCGGCGCTTCTGGCCTGGACCTCCTTTCTCCTGCGTGGAACGGTAACACTGGCGGCACGACCTATGGCTTCTGTTAGTAAATTTACATCTGTTTCCACGTCGCCAGTAAGCACTGGGGGGTTGAAAGCTCGCCCGAAAACCATCCCAGTCTGCTTTGCCAAGGTCCCAGGTCTCTCTTGGGACCGTTGGCTCTACAGAGGACTCAGCGGTGATGAACACCGGAAAGTGATCGCTCTGGTGGAGGTCTTCACAGACACCCCAATCCAGAGCGACCGCCAGCGCAGGTGAGCTGAACGTGAGATCGATGGGAGCCGTCGTTCCTGTGCTCAGCGTTACATGGGTTGGACTTCCATCATTTAGAAGTTGAGGTCGCTTCTATTAATTACTTCTTCAACTCTTTGCCCGGAGGGGACAATCTTGCAGAACCCCACCAGGGATTATGCGCATTAAAATCTCCCATTAGGATGACAGGGGACGGCAGCTGTTGTATGAGGTTCTCTAGCTGTAGTTCCGTCCACTGACCATCTGGGAGATACAGGCTGCACAGGGTGGCAGCAAACGGTGCTTTGACTGTTACCGCTACTGCCTGTAGTTCCGTTGTTAGTTGGACCTGTGCAGCCGGGATGTTTCTTTAATTAAAGAGCGACCCCGCCGTGCGCACGTCCACGTTCAGCTATAACCGTGTCTTTTCTAAAATATTTGTAACCTGTGAGGTTAAAAGCCTGCGCTGGTCCTAGCTTAGTCTCCTGAATCGCCAGAGCGAACGGCGTCCTGTCCAGCAGGAGTCGCCGTAGCTCCACGTAGTGACTTCGGAGACCTTGCATATTCCACTGGACAATAGTATCTTTATTGTCAGTGGCATTAAAGTGTATTTTTTCTGGGCCTGCCTTTAGGCCAACCCTTCTTTTTTCTAACCTCTAGAAAACCAGTGTCATCATCATCACTTTTATTGTCTCCTACGGACCCTTGTGAGGTACTGGGTCCACAAAGAGATTCTGCCTCTTGCTGAGTCCGCCGAGTCCTCTGTTGGTCAGACGGAGGAGTAGCGGTGGGAGTGTTGGTTCCACATTCCTTTTTTAGTGGAACCGGATGAGGGGAGGGGGGCAGCATCGACGGGTGTTAAGAGTCGTGCTATCCCCTGCTGCATTAGCAGCAATTTTTGAAGGTGGAGGAGTAGGAGGAGTAGCCGGACGCTTGTTCCTCCTATTCCTTCTGTTTCTGTTCCTCTTCCCTTCATCCTCACTGGCTGAAGCCGTAAGTTCATCTTCTTCCATCTTTGTTTTTTCTTTATTTTCCTTTCTTCTTTCTTCTTTCTTTTCTTCTTCTGCTTTCCTTTTTTGTTCGTCTCTCTTCCGTTGTTCATACAATCGCTTTTGCTCTTCTTCTTTCTTTTTCTCTTCTTCTAACCGTTGTTTCCTTCTTTTCTCACTCAAATTCTTCTTTTGGCTTTTACTTAAGGCTTCAGCTTTGTTCACTGCCACCGCTGCAGCAGAGGTAGTGCCATTGGTCTGAGGTCTACTATTAATATTCGTGCTATTATCATTGGAGTTCAGCTCGTTAGCACTACCCTGCTGTTGGTGAGGCGAGGTCTGCTGAACAGGGCTGGGTTTCTTTGGCCAGCAGCAGTTTTCCTTGCGTAACTGATGGCGGGCATAGCATAGCCTGAACTTCTGACTATCCTTGTCGCTTCCGGATGCCTGAGTTTGTGAATAACTTTATACCTCTGTATTTCCTTTTCGATAATAAACTCAGGACAATCCGGAGATTTCGATGAGTGTTCACCGCCACAGTTAACGCATTTAAGCGGAGGCTTGCATTCGTCAGTGTGGGCGGGCTTTCCACAAGTACACATCTGCTCCTTCGGGCACTTGTTGCTAATGTGCCCGAAGTGGAAGCATTTAAAGCACCTAAGTGGCGACGGAATGTATCGCCGCACACTTAGGGCCCTGTAAAAAGCCACTTTCACTTTCTCTGGGGGTCTTGTACTTAAAGGTGAGAAAGTACGTTCCCGTCTTCTCCGAGTTTCCTCTAGGAGTTCGACGGGAGACCTGCTCCACCTTAATTACACCTTGTGCAGCTAGCTCTTCTTGCAATTCGTCGATGGAGCAGTTCATGAGGTCTCTGCAGAAGATGACCCCCTTTGAGCTGCTCAATCTTTCATTTACACACCCACACTAACATCAATTCCAGCGATTTTTTCATAGCTGCAAGCTTCTCCGCTTGGCTCTTCGAAGCAACCCCGAAAACTAGGGTGCCGGAGCCGGCCTTTGAGACGCTCTCAGCCTCACCACCTAAAGTCGCAATAATGGACCGATTGATTGCAATGGGGGACACATTGGCAAAACTACCCCCATCGCTTCTCTCACGGTCCAATACTTCACGTACCTTCTTCTCCGTCTCTCACTCTACTTCTACAGTCTAGATTGGACAAAGTAGCCATAGGTTTTCTTAAGGTGAAGGGGAAATCAGCCGAGGTGTGACCAGAGAGGAGAGAGGATTGTCGGCCAGAGGCTGGATAGTTGACTGACCAGCCCCCCCTGGAGTACTGACCAGGCCTCTCCTCATACTGTGAGCCTACCCGCGGTGAGCCAAGGCGGACGGTAGGAGTCACACGGAGCACTAGGACCTCCGACAGTCCTAGCCACGACTGACCCACTGGACAGTGACCCGAAGCGAGAATTAACGCTACGCAACAGGCCCCCCTTCTACCAGGCATCCGACGCTTTGGTATGGCAGTGCTAGGCACACAGCAGGAGGGGCGACTAAACCCTCCACGACATACCAAACGGCGGTGACCAGCAGCCCGGGATCGCACCTCTTTTAGGAAAAAGTTTAAGATTCAACCCGTTAGAGGACGCACTGGGCACCTTTTTGGGAAAGAAACCCAACTCTACCTGGTAGAGGACGCACGACGATCGGCACCTCTCTTAGGAAAAAGTCTTAAAATAAATAAATAAATAAATAAAATAAAATAATAAAATAAGAAAGTTAATACTAAAACAAAATAGTGAAGAAAATAAAAGGTAGACAGCATGAAATAAAACGAGAGAAAAATTAAAATAAAGGTAAAGAGAAGGAAAGGTGAGAAAGTAGGGAAGGCAAGGGAACGGTGAAGGAAAGTTAGAGATAAGGAGATAGCAAGAAAGAGAAAGAAAATAAGACTCTACCTGGTAGAGGACTCTTGCGAGGTCAACCTTCAGGGACGCCACCCCCTGACACGCCACTCAGTCCGCCAGACGCAAATAGGCGCCTGACTTCCCAAAAGGCGCTCCCTATAGGTTTACCCATGTCTGCCGGGCATACGGACCTTAAGCACGATCGGCTGTGTCATAGAGCCAAACAAACACGGGATTAGCTAGAGTGGGCCGGGAACGCTTCTCTTCCCGTCAAGCACCGTAGCACTTGCTCTGACCAGTCCCGGTACCCTGCATAATGCAGGGACCAGTGGATGCAGTTTAACCTCATGCCCAGGAGGGACCTGGTCTTAGAATGTGATCTGTTATTATCCAGAATTATCCGTTTATCTTTAAATTGAAGCATCTCTTAAATTAATTAGTTTTTGTTATCAAAGGCAGCAGTTCCATATCGAATTTATCGCCAATTGTATCCAATCTAAACTAAGGGTCATTTTGTTTTATTATTGTTTTTTTTATTCCCTATGATTGATAATAAAATTGATGTAATATTTACATTAAATTTCTGTCATTATGTACTAAAAATATGTCTTTTCGTCGTTAAAAAAAAATAATTCTCCTTATTTTTGACAAAAAAGGGATTTTTTTAATTTTCTGCACAAGTGCCGAAAGTAAGACGAATTCTTCTCCGTGGAACCCGTCACTGGAATTATCCATTCCAAGGGGTTTAAAGGCCTCCTAAGTGGGTTTTACTAAGTTGTCTGTCTGTATGTGAGTGTTTATGTGTGTGTATGGGTGTGTGTGTGTTCTTTATCATCATAGCTCCCAGTGTACTTATGGTAGAGAGTTGAAACTTTGTAGAGAAATCAGTTTATTGGAGTAGTTGTGATATTCGTCAAATAAAATTTCTATCACGTCATTAACCCGCAAGAATGACAGCAAAAATTACGACCATTCATTAAATGCGGAAAAATGGTGCGATAGGATTGAGATTAAGCACGCATGTAGCTTTGTATGACTAACATATGTGCTAGTTTCATTTCATTATCAGCATTAGTTCAATTTTTATGTAATGAATTGTATACGTTTTTTTAAAGAATAGTAAAAAAAATCGGGAAATAATTAAATTGAGCTGAAACTCGGTACAAAACTATATCTTTACTTAATAAATAAATACACTAAGGTTGAAGAAGCAATCGAAGAATCAGTTACCGTCGATACTTGCTGTTGGATATGAATATCCCTGGACCGGTTTCGGCATAACGCCATCATCAGCAGGCGGGGCAACACTCGAGCTCTCAACTAAATAAAGTTTTATATCAGTGATTAACTTCTAGTCTCAATGAGCACGACGAGCCCTCTGAAGATTAGGGAGGAAGTAGGAGAAGGTTTAAAGGGAATGTGTACTGAATCAAGGCCGTGACCCTTGAGAAAGGTTGTGTGAGTCAGGTGTGTGCGTGTGAGTCATCTAACGTTATGATGCTTTGTATCTTTTATTATGATATGTACCGGTGTCATGGCTTTCAAGTTTTCGTTTTATGTCAAGTGCTGGTTTGAGTACCGAAAAAGTAATGTCCGAATTGAAAGTAAGTCAATTCGTTAGTTAGTAGTTAGTAGTCAGTATCTTAATTATGAAAGTAAGTTGTTCGTTAATAATTGTCTTGTCAGTAATTCTGACACTAAGGTTCGTTTCAATACGACAAGTACGTCTATGATTTTCTTTGGATCATCAAAGTTAAGCAGCATTGAGCGTGTTCAGTGTCTGGATAGGTGACTACCGGGAATGAAAGCGATTCCGAAGATGTGCTGCAGTATACATTTAACGACTTGTATATTCTGAAAACGAGCAAAACGAGTCCAAAATAGAGAGGATGAGCGTAGCGATTTCGATGAGACGGGTAAAAGTTCCGAGATACTCAGTACCTGATTTTTTTCGTTGTAAGTCAATAAAATGCTGTTTTGGTCAATTGGTCTCTATAGGTAGGAAGTAAGAAATATGTAGGATATATCATTCACTGATTGCTATTTAAGGTAGTTTCTACTAGGTACAGACGACCCTCCACTCCTTCAATCCTTTCTTGAATGATAAAATTTTGTCTATAAAGTCATTCTTGGTTACATACCTACAGCTTGCTTGAAGCTTACCTACATGGCTAGTTGATTGCTTCTTTGTTTGCTGTGCTAAGTAAAAGACACACGGCAATGTCTTCTACTTGGTTGGAACTGTATTCAACTCCAACATCAACCTACTGCTACGTACTTATTACATCTATTATTAATACTTACTATACTCTTTATATTAACCAATTATGTCTGAGACGTTGTACTTTATGCGTTCTTTTACACATATTACGCTTTATGCTTGCTTTTAAGCTCTAATTGTTTAAATACTTAAGGTGTAGGATTATTTTCAAGCCTCTATCTTTACAAAATAATTAATCAATCCACCCTTTATTCTAATAGAATGTTTAGGGTTTAATTAGTGTTTAGTTTATTTGTAAATTAATCTTCACTTTAGTCTAGGTTTTAAAACCTTTTAATATTGATGAGAGAAAAGTTCCAGACAGGTTTAATCTGTTAAAATTTACAGATTGTTTTTCTTGCCTTGTCAGGAGAGACTTGATTGTGAAGTAAAGGATTAAGACTTCCAGAGAAAAAGCTTTAACGAGAACGAATCCTAGCCACTTTACTACAAGCTTTTAGGCAAAGAAATTCCTTTTCTTGCTTTTTTAGGATTATTGTTTAAGGTATTTTGCTTCTGTGTAGTTTACTTTCACTTAAATGCATCTCCAGTGTTTAACACATTTCTATTTTCGCCAAACTCTTAACAGTCTACTGAATTTGAAGATAATAACCTAATTCTTTGACTAAATGTATCTTTATCTATCTTTCTATTATGAATCTGAAGTATTTATTTAATATTTTTAAAAACTTTAATACATGACACGATATAATTATGCAAGAGACGCCTAGGAAATGTAACCATTGCTGTGCTGAATTTTGAATCAGTTCTATCATTCGACATTTTGTCATTATTGATGGCCTGACATTATATCATGTCCCACTCTGTTTTGTTACGTCTAACTCATAACGGTGCCGACAGCGCCTAAATGTTTTACAAAACTCGGAAGTATCAAATGATACACTTAATATATTTTCATTCGTTTTAGTACTAGTGTATCCTATTAATAAATCTAATAAATTTAAATTATATCTTATGACATTTTTTTATGAATTTTTCTAAGTGTACATTTGTATGGCTTACTGAAAGTTAATGACAAAATTATAGTTAACTGGAGAACAGTTTGTCCTCAACTTGTATTTAAAGTAAGATACACTTGCTCAAAAACAAGTTTATCTAATGAGATGAAAAATATTATGTTTTTGAGAATTTTTGTTATTATGTTGGTAGTGGAGTTGTAATGAATATTATAAAGATTAGTATTTTATTATTATGTTGTTTTTATGCTCAGAACAGTATATATTACTTGAATAGTCTCAGAAAAAATTTAATACACATTTAGGCGCATTCCGCCAGAGTGCAATCAGTGGATTGTTTCTCTTATCACACTTCTCAACCCATGAAGCTATTAACTCTAATACTTGTAACAATAATTGTTGTCGTATTACTCAATATAAAATTTAAAAAAAAGAAAAAAGGCGCATTCTACTCTCGAATTATTTAACTCAGCAAAGCCTTGGAAGTAAATATACACTTATCACCCTTTGCAACGCCTTGGATGTAAATATTCACTTATCACCATCTGCAAAGCCTCGGAAGAAGAGCTTTGTAGTCTTTGCTTAAAACTTTTAAGCAGTTAAATTTTTTTGATCTCTGGTGTGTAAATGACTACTTTTGTATATTATTCACAAGCTTACATGAAGTATTTTTGACGTAATTTCTATACACCCATCATGCCACTATATTAGTTTAATAATACTCTTTGTTCGAAAAAAATATTTTTAGACTCATTGTTAAGGTTAACATAGCAAAATTTAGTGTCGGTTAATGGTGTAGAATTTGTATAGATTGTGAAGAAGTTGGGGACTTGATGTACATCCTGGCTAAAGTCTTGGCACTAAGACTGATTTATCCTTTATCCTTGAGAGCTCTAGGATTAGAGGAGTGAGTGAAGGTACCCTAGGGGCACTCCTTGCTCCCAACTAGTCCATATCCTCTTTCACCTGTTGTGTTCTAGTCTTTTGGGAACTCTACCCTTAATCCACTCTCGTTCAGTAACAAGGGTACCTTATATTCTTTTAAAACATTTTCTTTAACTTTACCAAACTTTACTCTTTAATTTGTTTAAGGTTTCTTCAGTTAATAGATTAAATCTCGGTGTATAGAATATCGTCATTATTTCTAATTTTCCTCACCTACTACAGTAGGTATATCGAAAAAGTATTGTATTCACGCTAAAAAATCTGAACATGAACACGAGTTTTGTTTTGCTTTCCCGCTTTCAGAACAAGAAGGGAAATAATTGTTTTAGGATTTAGTAAAACTCCCTCTTTTTCATGTTTACGTGTAAGCACTGTACGTTGTGCACAGACTCGTAAATCAGTATGAACAATTGGTGTATGGTATGTATATATGTATGGTTTGATGGATGTGTCCATACTTTCACTAAGGAACGAAGTCCAGTCAACGGCGCATATAACTCTGCTAAATAGTACAATAAGCTAGTCATATCAGAAGAAAAGCTGATTAAATATTTGGGGAAATCATCATTGAAAGATTTCGCATTGATAAAAGTGAGTTGAAAAGGTAAACATTTTGGTCCACGGACCAAAATTCTTTAAATTAACTGCTTGAATGCATTGAAAAGTTAGATCATTTTGTTCCTCTGAGAAAACTTCGATTTAGAGGTATGGTGTACTTCGGGTGTTTCATCAATTATAAACAATCGCATAAATGAGTAACAAGTTCATTAAAGAAGAAATACTTTTGAGCGTTTCGGATCTTTGTGAATCTTTTTATACCTCATAAATATGTTAGTTCACAACTGTTACTTTAGCTCCTAGAAACCTTTAAAGCTTCAAAATTGCTACATTGTTTACGTACAATATAGCCACTAAAATATTTATTCTAAAAGTAATTTTCCGAGAGTAAATGTCTTATTTTTAGCTACTCAGAAAACAAAAATTAAGGGTATCATATCAAAAAAATTTATGGTCTGTTTTGCTCTTATTTTTCATAGCAATATGCTTATATTTTTTTCATCTGCTTGTGCTCTTTAAAATCCACCCATTTGATAAGACTAAACAAAATGCTCATAAAAGATAGCAAAGAAAGCTAAATAAGTTATTACTTCTTCTCAATCGATTTTGATATAATGATTCATTTAATTATTAATTTTATTTATATTTTTTTAATAATTATAATTTATTAGATGTAAACTATAAAATATTAATGATGAATTTGAAAAAAAATGTTAGTTATCATGTTGCCTAATTTATTATTCAGTTTTAAGCATTTTTTTGATGCTGAACATTAGCTCTTTAAGAGCCACAGGTTTTTGACCTCTGTTCAGGTCTGTACGTATATGCCTGTTATATTTTCCAGTTTTTATTATGAGACATTGTAACCCTTGTAAACCTTTGTCCCATTTGTAGTAGCCTATTTTAATAGTGTTGCGTCTCAGTAGAAACCTTTAATTTACTTACTTGCACTCAAGATTATTTCTAATTAATATCGCAGTCCTCAAAATCGTTCAAATTGTTAATCAATTATGATAAGTAAGATTAATTGATAATTATGATAATTAGTAATACTGTTGATTGATTATTATATTATATTGTTTAATTAGATAGTTTTACGTGGAATTGACTAAAGTTAGTTCAGCAATTATTTAAAGACAAATATATTAAATACAATTTAGACAAATTACACTATTACTAAAAGCAAGCGTTCTTAGATTAAACCATCTATAATTAAGCCTGTAAATGAGTACATAAATATAGAAGTTTGGTTTAATAACCGTGATTTGATTACCTTATAATTTGACTATTATTTAAAATATATTAATAATTATTTATAATAATATTACGATTATTTAGGTAAGGATGATAATAAAATTATTATTACAAGTATTTCACTAATATGTACTTTCATAAAAATATGAAGGTAATATTAATTATAACTCTAGCTTTTTATTTTATTGATCTTTATTCTTAAGTTCTATATTTTTATGACTGTAAGTTACTGCGTTAAACTACAGTAAATGTTTGGCATAGCCTGCTATAACATATTTTCAGCTGTATTTTTGCCAAGATTTCATTTCTTCGTACTATCATTCTTTCAGACTTTTTATTATATTTCTTTGTTGGTTTTACTGCTATTTCTTTTTCCTTTAATAGTTTTGTTCTGCAGCACCTTCTGTCCTTAAGAGCCAGAAGGTATCTTAACAGTCTGCTTTTTGGTTTTTTTTTCTGTTGAGTGTATTATAAATAAGTATTTAATATAAATTTAATGAGTTGGATATTAATTTTGTAATTATGTTAAATATTTTTTTTCATAAAGACTTAACTTTTCCCAGTTAAGTTGAATAATATTTTATTAAATTTAATTTATTGCAATTTATCATGGTCGAGAAAAAGTTTTTATATACGAATTAATTGAATTTTATTCTACATTTTATTAATAATAATTAAAAAAGTAAATAAATAAAAATAATAATAATTTCAGGATGAGTGGATTTGTTTTAGATCCATATCTGTATTCACAACTTCTAAAATTAATTATTTTATATTTTGTTTTTTTATTCATTTATTTATTTTTTTAAATTAGAGGGTAAAATCCTTTGATATTTTTATACGCTGGTAACTCTAAACCCAATTTTTAACTAGAAAGGAGGTTATGATTAAGCCCCTTTTTAAAAAATAATCAATAGAGGTAATTAATTTTTTTTTAGTTAATTTATTTGTATTTTTTGTACTGTATATACATTAATAATAAATTTAAGTAGTCCAACAGTAATATTTGTGGAATTGTTTGACGTTAGAAAAATGTATATTGTTTTACATTAATGCTGACTTATTACGTGCAAAAAGTTTGTTAGGACATTGTTCAAAGAGAATATGATTTTAAGTAAGAATAATTTCAATGTTTTTAATACAGGACTATACTTAATACTAAATAAAATACTTTAACTCAATACTTACTTAAACTATACAAATAATATGTGAATCAAATTAGAAAGAAATGAATAATAAAAGAGACTAAGAGCCTCCTGTATCAAGGATTACCTTTTTTGAGGCTCTGAAGTTAATAATCAAAAATTGTTTATTGCCTACATTTTGTAAAACTTTATGACTTTTTTGTACTTATGTATGTATAAACTAATAATATAATAAATAAATAATAATAAGAGGTCCTATACTTACGTTCAAATAATACTTTTGAATACCTCGTTTATGAAAAGTTTTGTATATTCGACATTTTTTTCGTGACGGAAACGACAAATTAATTTTCTTAAAGTATTGTAATTTTTCAATGAGTGTCAGTGATGTACGCATGACCCATTTATATTGCTTGGGTTTTTAAAATATATTTCATGATTTCAATGACATAAAAAGCTCTTATTCTTAAACTTTTTAATATCATCTAATCTCAAGTTTTTTTATTTTTCAATTTCGTAAGTTGCTTATTTCTCAATTATGTTCTGTTTAAGTTTCAAGTCTTTTGTTTTCTTTGAATATTTTATATCATTTCTTAATCTCAATTGTTAAGTTTAGTTGGGAAACTTGTTCTCAAAGTTTTCTCTCTCCAAAACCAGTGTTACTTGCTTCAGAAGGCTTTCTAATTATTAATTCTTTTCTTCGTAAGTTTTTTAGGAAATTTCAAACTCAACATGTTTGGAAATTTTACATATTGCATGTTTTATATCAAACTTTTTACTCTTTAAAATACTTTAATCAGGTAGACTTGGTTTATTTTAATTTTTAGGTCAGCTTATAATAAAAATAAGAGAAAATTTGAAAGAGTCAAATATGATGATGCTTTGTTGTTGCCTATTAGAGCGACTCAAAATTGTTTTATTGCTTAATTAATTGCTTAATTTAGGCCATATTTTCATTATTATTAATATTATCTATATGAAGTGGGCTAAATTATGGTCAAAAATAAAAAGTAAATGTTAAATATAGCGAGCACCTATGTCCTTCCAAAATTTATAAATTTGGGCTTTATGCACATCTAAATGCTTTTTAAGATATGGAAAGCAATATTTGTTCTCTATACTTTAGAGACGTAAAAAAATTTCCATAAAAAAGAAAGACATTATTTAACGCTTTAATAAAATATATTTCATAATATTTCTTTTTTTTGGTTTTGATATTTTTTATTCAACCTATTTTTTGTGATAAGAATTTTTACGATATGTGTTGGAAAAACCATGTGGAGTTCTAGTTGGAAATGAAGAGGGGAGAGTCAGTGAAGCAATAATATATTATTCCCTATAATATATCACAGCAGAGAAAGGCATTTTGCTATCTATAGTTGTCCTTTTGGTTAGATGAAATTTTTCAGGAGAAGGAGGAAGGAGATAGGGAAGAATTTTCCAACAAGATGAGGGAGAAAATTCATAGAACGAGACCAGCATATCAATTGGAATATTTCTACAGTTCTTCTTAGTTACCGAGATCGCTTGGCTTTAACAAGTTAAAATGAAGAGCCGTTTTTCTTACAATTTTTATTCTGACGAACCTCTTATATTTCGTTTTAAAAATAATTTTCAATTAAAATTGTGTTTTTTCTAGTTTATAAGATACGATTATTAGAACAGGGAACCAGAGCAATAAATTTAATGCTTAAGGGTTATAATATAACCAACAACGTCATCAATTCTTATAATTTAGCAATGAATATGACTTAGGAGGTCTAATTAAATGCTATAAGGTTTCCGGACCCTCTTTAACCTAGTTTCCTTTTTCACTTGCCTGATTATAAAATGTAAAATAGATAATGAAGAGGTCTATGAAGAACAAATATATAAAACTCAAATTACAACATTTAAGAGCTATTTTCGGTTACAAATAAGTTTATCTTATGTTCAAAATAAGTTGTTTTAGCTGATTAAATTTTCCAGTTGGCTGTCAAAATTCCGGAAGAACATGTTTAGTCGTTCAGTAAAAATTATTCGTGTGATGATCTCATTATTATGAGGAGACAATTCATATTGTTCGCAATTTTTTTGTGCATTTATCTTTTTTGCAACTGATTGGCCAAAATCATATGCAAAACAATCAGTTGTCTACCACCAGGAAGGCTGCAATATGTTTTCATATGCAGTACCTCTATGTAATACTTTCTCCTTTCATTCTTTTTAATAAAAAATCATTAAAAAAATTTAAGTAGGTGGTAATGTGTATTTTTGTGTGACCAGTATTTTTTATACATAAGAGAAGTAAAATGACTGTATTGTCTGAGTTAAAGTTTCCTTTATCTTAATTTTTCCAATTATTAAGTGTTACGTTATAGATGCAAAAAGAATGTGGTTTTATAGCAAAAATACAATTATATAGATTTGAAATTGGGTATTTAGCTTTTATGCCAAGAATATACTAGTTTGGTTTCTAACGTTTTGTTAAATCTTGAATATACCAAGAAAGAAACTTATTATTGCTTAAACGTATTTAAATATCTCCGTGGGCGAAAGCATTTTTATTAAAGATTTGAGTATACTTACAGAATATACAGATTGTATTCAGAAAGCCATACATGCTGTGTATGATCATTAAAAGTTTACAACCACCTTGTTAATCTTGCTGTCGAGGATCGTGACAGTTGAAATCTTGCAATTTTCTGACCCAGGTTTTCCTAAAACTTGACAAGTTTAAAGTTTTGTTTTATTTGAGAGAGAGGGAATGTTTCCACTGCGGCAACTCCACGCGGCTGGAAATCGACCTTCGAACCAAGCGTCTCCCTCTTCATCCGTTTAAACAACTGTGACACTCTGAAAGGTTTTTTTAGAGCTAGCCTGCCAGTGTGACGGTAGTAAAGCTTCTATCGTAGCTCATCCTCTACCTCCTAAAAAGCAGCCCCTATACACCAGACTCTCTACCCTTATTTATTTAACCCAATTGTGGTGCCCGAATCCTCTCGGAAAAGCCCGGAATCCTCCGCTATCTCCTCACGTCTCACAGGCTCTATGTACCAATAAAACAAAACCTCTTTTTGCCATCTCTTGTTTTTCCTTTTCTCTCCTATTGGATTGTTTTGGAAAGTTTACTATTTCATTATCACACTAAGAGTTTTATGTGTGTACAGAAATAACTTACAGCTATCTCCCTCGTCCTACTAAAGTAAGATCTCTTTTTCTTCTTAACGCTCCTTCTCGGATATATTCTGAGGAAATTTGACATAAAACATTTACTAGTTTGCCGTTGCTGCAAAGCAATCATGTATTCTTGTCCATACTTGAAATAATCTTAAAACTTCCTATCATACCTAGAATTAATAATTTTAAAACTAAACTGATCATAGCAAGTAGCTTAAAATAAAATTTCGTGGACAGTCCAAGGCTAAAAATATCAACATAACTTTGTCAATTTTTCCTTAGATTTAATTAATACTTGTGGTATAACACTACTTGTAGACGTTTATCTTTCGGATTTATATCTATCATTACTATTACATTTAAATAATTACGAAAATTTATATCTCTCTGCAGTATAGAATAATATTTCTTTTTCAAAAAGGTAAAAACAATCTCATGATATATTTGACATTTACAACAATTCTAATTAAAATCAAGAGATAAAAATGCATTTATACTATAAATTGGATTTTTTATTATCAGATACTATACTATACTAGAAAAACTATTTTACCTTTAAGTTTTTCAACAAATTTAGTGATTGTTAAATAATAATTGGGCAATCTTATTTCCATAGCCCGGCATTATTTAGTGATTTATGAAAACTTCTACTTGGTACATTAATTTGAGACTTATTTTTTAGAGAGTTGTTTCTATTTTAATTGAGGAGAGTATTTTCTGTATCACATGTATCCTAGTTTCTATTTACTAATTTCAGTGTTCTCAGCCTATTACGTTTTACGCAATTTTATGTTAACGGAACAAAGGAATGCAAGGATCTCTATATCCTAACGTACTTATTTTCATAACTGAAATCTGAATTATGAAGATTTAATTGACATGTCTCATGTTACATTAGGTTCCACCATAGTCTGATGGCATATCATAATCTTAAACCCCCAAATGTTTCATAGTAAATATTTAATAAAATAATTTTCGAGACTACGTCTTTTAATCTGAATATAATGAATGTAACTGTAATTGTTTCCGAGTAAGCTGCTTGGGAAGCCTAATCAGCTTATAATTAAACCAAGTGATTTAAAACTCTTAACGTCATTACAATTTCTTGTAACTTTATCATTTTGATTAGGACTGCATTTTCCTGCGAGGCCAAACAAATATTAAAGTTATATTCCATTCTTTTAATTAAATAAAGACCGTTGCTTTTTTTGATTTAACAGTTGTTAAATGGCTCTTTACATCACGCTTGCTTAATTGCTAGCTTTTTATCACCTCTCAATCGGATGTTATCGTTTCTCACTGTAGTAGATGATTCGTATACAACCTGATAGAAAATTGATAAAACTCGTTAACATATTTTATTACATTGTACTCTGATTTCAATTAGTTGATAAAAAGTATAAATAATAAAGGTCCAAGGACTGATCCTTGTGAAATTTCACACGTATTGAAGTTTTCGTGGTTGTGGTTGTACTTATTCTGACACACTGAGATTTATTAGATAGGTAAGAAGTTTGAAGATCCTGTACCACTTCTCTTATGTCATGAAATTTGAGCTTTTTTCTAGGAGCACGGTAGTGCTCCCGCCAACTCTAGTGGTCACTGGTGTACCATCCTTTACTGGAAGCATCTCGTGGTTATTTCCCCCTCATATCCTTATATTAAGGACATTGAAAAATATAATTTTAATGTTAACTAAAAGATCTTGTTGAGCTGACCTATCCAACCGAATTTTATATCCTTAACCATTCACAGGTGTTGAGATATAATGGCTCAAAGTAAGGTTTTGACTCTCACTTATCAACATTCTAAGGTATTTCCAGCAATCGTACTCATAAAATTTGGTATATAGATAAATGAAAATTTGTCAAAATCTAGCATTTTCAGTTCCTGCTACCTAAGAAAAAAGAGCCAAGTCTTGCGTAAAAAGTTGTGAGATCATTTAATATGCCAATTTTAAGTTCCCAATAATGCTTGTTAATGTATGAGGTCTTGGCGGTTTCACTTCGTGACTTGACCATTACGCAGCACACACAGAAATGCATAATAAGCATATTAAATAGGGTGAATATATTATTAGAGTGTATGTCTACATTCTATACAAGGTTTAGTACCACACTACTTAAGCTGTGTAATGACCAAGTCACAAAGTAGAACCGCCAAGTCCTGACCGAATTTTTTTAGTTTGTTACTTCATTTCTTACTTTCTCAGAGTCCATTGGTATTACGAAATGTCAAAAAGGTGAATTCATTAAGACAGTGTCATAAAAAAACTTTGCTACTTTGTCTAGCTTAACTTTTTGTTAGTTGTTAGACTTACACATTATTTTGGTTGCTAGACTCACACAAACTATGTAACTGCTGTTTGATATCGCAGGTTGCAGTGTTCTGAGTTTTTGTCAATTAACCACCTCTTTCATTTTGAATAAGTACTGGTAGACAACCTCCTATACTTTAATCAAATTCAATCAAGTAAACTTTTCTTATTACAAATAAAAATCAAAACATACAAAAATCTAAGAGTCAGTATTAATAAAACTGGCTTAAAAAATTCCATTTTGACTTTTGAAGAGTTTTGGGGGCACGTAGAATGTGCTTGGAACTAGTTAAAGTTTTACGAGTAGTCTTTTACGAGTTGAGACTATGACAGTGTTGCGACTGTGTGTAGCAGCTAACAATGGCAAAAACTACGACAAAAACTTTTAACCTGATAAGTTCTTCTTATTTTTGGTTCGAATTGTCTTTTTATCTACTCTTCTTTTTTATTTCCTTTAAATAGATTATTTTGAAAACTTCTGTATTATTAGTTTCACGTTTTTTATTAGAAAATGAAATGAAAAATTTTAGGGTTGACTTTGTTGTAAACATATTTTTTGTTTTGATTATTTTTTAGCTCTTTTATTTTTCATCCTAATCTTGTTTTATTTATAATAGATATATTTCAGAAATATAATATTTTTGATTATTGAAGCCTTATGAAACACATTGCAAAAATATGATTGTTGTAGGATATGACCTAGTAAGAGACAGGGCGATAGTATAATAGCTTCAAGCTAGCTAGTTCAAGTAGCTTAATACTTGAATTAGCAAGAAAATATAGTTTAAGGAGATATGAAGGACATATTTGGAATATTTCTAGGATAACTAACATTTAAATCCTTTCGGATCTGATTCGACAATTATTGACTGAAGACAAAACAGTTTATATTTTTTTGTTAATTCTCTTATTTTTTCTAAAAAAACATTTAGAAAAAAAACAGTTTTATTTTATTTAGTTTTATTTAGGAGCTGAAATCAACTTAATTTGTTCATATTTACCACCTTTACATGTAGTATTATCATTTGTTCGAAACATGTTATTAATTTCTATTTCAATCTTCCACAGGTGAACTCGCATTAAAGATTGAGTCAAATCTCACTCCACTAATTTTTGTTTAAGACAGTGATATAAATTGGTTTACGTATTGCATGCGAGTTCGAACTCAAATTAGAAAATTGTCAAGATTTCTTTTTATAAAACTGCAACAAAAAATAAAAACAACAAGTAATAAAACCATTCGTTTGTGTTCTTTATATTGTTTTTCTTTTTACTACAAGTAACTAATAATAACCAATGCAGTCAAACGTGTTATAAGATTGAATTTTGGTTGAAAATAGTCTGTGGACTAGAATATCAAACAATCAGTTTCCATGTGAACACTAGGCCCTTACTTAGATTCAAGTAAGTTTGAATACTGATTAAAATGAACACGCAATTATTACTAAAACCATTTCGTAATGTATCCAGTATTACGTTGGCGGGTCAAAGCGTATAATCATAATTGATGTAGCTAACCTAATTATGGCTTATGGATAGGTATTGTTTCTCTGTGTTGAATCTTAGTGTTAATTAGTTAATTGACTATTCATTGTTTATATGTTAATTAAGACAGTATCATCTAAATTAACAGGTTGATCTTATTGTGACGTGAAATAATAATAACTTTGATAATGCTGCAGTTTACTTTTGTGATCAAGGTAAACTTTATGACCTATCCGGGGTTTAGGTATATCTGTATTTCATTATTTTCAAATGAATTAAAAATATAATGCTGGATATATTTTTAAACTATTTTTTAAGGCCACCCCAAGATTATTGATCATATATAGTGATTCAATTCGATGTTAACAAATCAAACGCATTCGGAGGTTATGACCTGCCTTTTTTATAAATGACGTGTGACGTCAATGCAGAAATCGGTATAGACAATCAACTTTGAAAATTTACTATTTATTCCTGCAATAACGTCAATTCCGGACTATAACCTAACTATATCCTTAGATGATGGTTTTGCACTGATGATGGCCTCTAGTTAGGTTGAAAGCGCTTTGCCAATAAAGTTTTATTTTGTGGAGAGACTTCTTTTCTTTCATTATTTATAACCTAACGTTTAAAAAAATGATTTCATTCATAAAAACCCTCCTCAATGAAAAATTGAATCTCCTTATTTATCAGCTTGAGGCTACCCTACCCTGTCTATAACCTATGTGTCATTTTACTTAGACACTATGTTTAATCCGTATTTTAAGAGTGCTAACTACAATCGGAATAAACTTTTTTTTAGGATATGTGGTTTCATTTGAAATTTTTCGCTAAAGTGTCAAATAAAATCACGCCGGTCTTCCCCAGCGCTGATTTCTAATAGCTTGCAATAATAGAACCCAAACTTTTCCTCATTGAAGTTAACCCTCTCTGTCTTAGGATGAAGCGCAAGGGATTCGACAGCTGTTGTCAACAACAAGAATAATGTTGTTGTCGTTCTTGCTTTGAAAGTTATAAATAAGGACAATATCAAAAGATCGAATTGTGAACCTTGACTGTTTCGGCGTTATGTAAATAGGTTGTAGTGACGTCATACCTTTTTTCTCCGCACCTGTACTCTATTTCCCCTTTCCAGCCATAAGTAGTCCAATCAATGCTAATATTCTATAACAATATTATATTTAATATTAATGTTTTACAATATAATATTATATTTTTTAATTTGATCAAATATACGTAAGAATAGCACACACGTATGTGTTGTCGGTTTAGTAGTACTAAAATATTACAGGCATTCCTTGAGTTTTTTTTATAAATTCATCAAATGTTATCATTATGTTGATTTTATAAGTCGTTTATTCTCTAATCTAATAATATCTAGCTACTAAACTCTATCTCTAATCTTTTGAATCTTTACCCGTGATAGTTATTTATAACCTGTTAATTTTGTAGCCTTGCATAATACTTGCGTAGTAATAAACTAAATTAACTACCGAGGTTATTGTCATGGAGATTTTGCGGCGGTTACCGTATCGACATCGACGCGATTGCCACCGGAAGACCTTAATTTTCATAATTACTTAGTAATTCTTTCGTCTGTTATTATATACTATTTAATTGTATTTTTATATAAAAGGTTTACTGATGGTTCAGTAAGTCAATATGAACTAAACATTTATTTATATTTTTTTTCAAAATTTAAATGCTTTTTTGCAATATTTTATCTATATATTCAATAAAAGAAAATAACATAAATCAATATCTTACATTGAAACCTGCTTTGTATAAGAGAAAAAGGCATGAAAGAAACAGTAAAAAAGTATAAAATAAATAAACGAAAACAATGTAAAGTGTTATAAGGAAATGCGGAAGTCTGAAGGTAGCTAAAAGGTTATGTGTTTACGGTGTAAGGTTTAATACATATAAACATATACCTAACGTTAGATATATTGTTTATGTTAAAGGGCTGTTTTTTCTTAACCGTATCACGTAGGTAAAGTCATGGTTACGCTGTGTTGTTGAATATCAAGTAGATTCAACGTAAAATTGTGACAGAGCATAGAATTGAGCTAAGATTGGATACAGTGTCAAGTCAAAGTTTATATAGATATAATAAAAATTTTAATATTGATAAACTATGTAGATACGACAAGTTTGTTAAGTATATTACTCTTCTTTGCTATTTTATTTTGGTTCTATGTTATTTTATATATATTGACCTATTTTGGGAAAGTGTTGTTATATTGATTATTTGTTAAAACGACTATTGGTGTCAATAATTTTGTTAAGATGAAGTACTTATTACGAATAATGTTAAAAAAAGGCATTTTTACAAGTAGAATGAAACAGAAAAGTTAATGGAAAGTAAATAATATGACAAAAATTAAGCCAAATCACCAGCCACATCATTGAATTATGAGAAATACGATAATACGAAACATAAATGACGATTGAAAAAATAATGAAATATGGGGCCAATTTTAAATCTCAAGGTTAGGTGTCGTATGGCATCATTTGGGCGCTGCGCTCTAATAGTCAATTAAAAAATAATATTATAATATAATATTTGTATCCGTAAAAATTATAATGTAGGCCCCGCAGTTTCAAAAAGTTATCTTACACGGTTCAAAAATTATGAGTGCGGAGACTTTTGGATCACCATACTTTTGCATACATATTTATGTATGCAAGAGTATCTTGCATACTCTTGCTCTACTCTACTCATATTGAGTAGTCTTTACTCTTGCGTATGCAGCTCGATTACTCTTAAAGTCTTTCTTGAATCGAAACGAAACTTATTGTTTTGTTGGAGGCTATTGATCATGTCTAACATCTCGTTCGGCTAGGGCTAGATGTTAGAGAGATTATAGTCTTGATAGTGCAATATTTATGACGTCATCAACTCAAGTTTTGAAGACATAAAATATTTTAAATCTTCACATAGCGTAGAACAAGCGGTAAAAATAAATTTACTTTTAAATATGATGTAACTTTGGTAATTTTAATTTGAATGTTTGGTTTAAATCATACTAAAAATGATTTTTTAAAAATAATATTTGATTGTTTCTTTATTATTTTAAAATGAAACCACTTGGATATAACTGGACCGACTTATCGATTATACGATGCTTATTTCAAATAAAACGGTAATTGACGAGAAAAACGGGAAAAACTGAAGGTGTTCTATTTCAGTGAGAGAAAATTGAGTTATTTTATCTGATGTTGTATTGCCGTCTCTTGTTTTTCCAAAGCAAGCAACCAACACACATTTTATTCTGTTGTTTTATGTTAAAACAATGATGCCAACATAAGTGTAACGTAGTTTTTTTGGGCAACAAAAACTTTCTTTTTTCCTTTCTACAAAACGTAGTTCCTTTTTCGATTATAAAATAATATTTATTTAACCTCTTTTGTAATTAGTAGAAATGAACAAATAAAAATACTACCAAACAAAAGAAAATTCTGGCGCGGTGGTCCGCATGTCGGGCGAATTTCCTTTGGATGCGTGTTTCCGTGCTTTTTACATTATATAAGTTTACAACTACTAAATAAATAATTCCGGCGCGGTGGTCCGCTGTCGGGCGAATTTAATTTATTATGCGTGTTTCTGTGCTAAACAATCCATTTCTTGCTTATGCAAGAACCATGCCCATTGCGTGGTTCCGGTTCATGCTTTAGAACCTAAGCAGTTACTCAATTGTCAAGCACTGCTCGTAACTCATTTTGTCTGTATTTTTCAAAGGAAATGCGCATAATTATCCAGTTGGTTGTACAAAACTATGCCTCTAAAATTAGAAGTACGCACTATTATTTGCACTAGTTTAAAGCTTAGTTACTTATCTTTAAGCTTAGTCAGTTATCTTTAAAGGTTTTAGCGCATTTCCTTTGAAAAATACAGACAAAATGATTACGAGCAGTGCTTGACAATTGAGTAACTGCTTAGGTTCTAAAGCATGAACCGGAACCACGCAATGGGCATGGTTCTTGCATAAGCAAGAAATGGTTGTTTAGCACGGAAACACGCATTCTAAATGAAATTCGCCCGACAGCGGACCACCGCGCCGGAATTATTTATTTAGTAGTTGTAAACTTATATAATGTAAAAAGCACGGAAACACGCATCCAAAGGAAATTCGCCCGACATGCGGACCACCGCGCCAGAATTATTTTCTAGTTGTAAACTTATATTAGGTAAAAAAACAATAAAAAAATTATTGTCCCTACTAGGATTTGAACCCAGGTACTCTGGGTTTGAGTGCTCGCATCCAAAGGAAATTCGCCCGACATGCGGACCACCGCGCCAGAATTATTTCTAGTTGTAAACTTATATTAAGTAAAAAAAACGATAAAAAATTATCGACCCTTCCAGGATTTGAACCCAGGTACCCTGAGTTTGAGTGGTCGTATTGACTCCGACCACTGGCATTCAACTCAGAGGCCTAAAAAACATGAAAAACGACACACCCTACTCGAATTACGGTAAATACCATTTACAATGGTTTTTTAGATTTTTAGGTCACTTAGAGTGGTCGTATCGACTTCGGACCGGTTTCATTCGATTCAGCGTCTCAAAAAACATAAATATTGACCTTTTTCGCGGCAAAAAAAATATTAACCCTGAATTTTGCCGATTTTTTGAAAATTTCGCTGACTCAGCAACCGGGTTGAATGACGTCACAAAAACCTGGTTTTCAATAGGGTTTTGTGTCCTCCCAAGGTTGATTTTTGTACCAAGTTTGGTTAAAAAATATTAATCCGTTCGAAAGATAGAGTGTTTACAAGAAGTGTCTAGAAAATACATATATATATATATATATATATATATATATATATATATATATATATATAATATATATAATATTATATATATATATATATATATATATATATATATATATATTATATATATAATATATATATATATATATTATATATAATATAAAGTCTCGCGAAATTTATTTTTTCGTCATAAGGGACCTCTGAAACGGATTTGTGTCGTGGTCCGAGGTTCGAATTCCGCCATGACGCCTATCCCATTAGGCGAATTTCCAAAGGAAATTCGCTAAAAATATATGTATTGAACTTTTCCAGTAATTCATGCCTAACAATAGAATATAATCAATTTTTAACCATAATTGCTAGAAAAATATTAAAACTTTTCCTAATTATCAAAGTAATTTTTCCTAATTTTTAAAAATCATATTAAAACGAGAATCAATAAATTTATCCTTCCCTCTTATTACCGCGTTGTAATATATAGGAGAACTATTGTGTTTTCTCAGAGTTATATGTTTTAGGGGTTTTAAAGCGTTCTAAATGGTTGTCATTATGATGTCAGTCTGTCTTTGTCATGCATAACTATGCATGACAAATATGATATTTATGTGATACATATGATCTTTCTGTGTTCTAGCTAGAAAATTGAAACTTGGCACTATCATCACACTTAAGGTTATGCTGTGCTGACTGGAACATACAATTGTTATTCCATGTTCGCGTATTTTGCTATGGAATCGAAGATATTAACAGTTCAAATCGAGTTTAAATTTGATACTACCGTATCTGACACTTATCAGTTTGCTATTGGCAGTCATTGTAAAGTTATGCATTTTGATTTTTGAAAATTCGTTTGGCAATTACTCCAAATAAATCAAATTTAGTAGCCGTTTTGCATAGTTTTAGAATTTGTATAACTGTATGATTATCCTTAAAGAATATGAATATCAAGAAGATAATATTTTTGCCGAATTATCAAACATTTTTTAAAAATGTTTAAATCAAAAATTTGATCAATTAAGTTAAAATTTGACACAAATATACATTTGTGAGTGTTAAATGGGTCCACTTAATTTAATTTTGATATTAGTCGTAATATAAAAATATTGACTTAAATTTTTAAACTTTTATCGTTCCGTTTTTTTTTTTTGAAATGAAAAATGTAGCCAGATAGCGTGAGACATAAAGGGCTAGTACTCAAAACTCAATAGTTATTTAACGTTTGGCGAAAATATATATATATACCAGTGTGGTGCTTAAAATTGTATGGAACACTTTGCTTACTTCTAGTAAAATATGACGTTTTATCGAAAAAAAAATTAGGCTTTAATACAAGCTTTAAGTAATCATGACATTCTGACGCCAAGCGAGTCTGAAGTTGTCAGAAAGAGTACCGAGGTACCAACCATTTTTTTCGTATAACTAGAGAATAATTTTAGTTGTATTAGAGTGCAATCACTGTATTATCTCGTACCAGTCTTTGAATGAAACTATATTAACTCTAATTATTGTAAAAATTATTGTTGTTGTATTACTCTATGTATAATGTATAAAAAAAGTTAAGATACATTTTTGTCCTGTGTAATGTAAAAGAGTTTATTGTTGTGTGAATTTCAACGCCTCTTAGATTGTTAGCAGTGGACAAAGTTATACATTCATGTTATTCAATGTAAATGTTCCCTTGTTCTTGTTTTTTCCTTTAGTTCTTGTTGACAACACTTAGCGTTAGATTTATAGATCTTTACAAACCCATGTCTACTCTAGTTTTTTTTCCAATCTTCTGTCAACCTTCTTTATAGTGATTTTTTACCTTATTTTCGTTTAAAAATATCGGTCTTTTTCTACTTATCAGTTTTTATTTCCATATATCTTCCTTTTTTTCAATTCTATATTCAAGAATAATCTCTCCATGATAAGAGACAATAACGTTTTATATATTTTTTATTCTTTTGAAAATTTCCCCTCTTTTTTATTCTATAAGTGTATATCAGAAGCACTTTTTACAATGTTACATTCAATTTGTTTTTGATCGCTATCAGTGTTATTTCGAGACGCTCTTGTAAGTTCTCTCCTCGTCTTTTTCCACCTATTATTTTATTTTTTATTCAGACCCTTTTCTTTATTTCGATTGTTTTATTTTATGTATTTTATTTTCACTATCCTCACTTAACTGTTAATGTATTTTTAAAGATTAACATATTAGCGTTTATGTAGCGAAAAAGATAAATTATCCAAATTATTAATATGTAAATATGATAAAATTAAAAGTTTTAATATTTTTTTTTTTTTTTTTTTTGTTTCAGGTATGCATTTTATTAGCATGAGATGTGATTTGGAAGTCAATGAATATGAAAGGTTTCGTAAATTATTTGCTTATAAATGTGTCGATTGTTAATTTTTTTAATGGATTCAGCTCACAAAATGTATATGTAGCTACAAAATAATAATGTTATGTGGTATTATGTAACAAAGATAATTTCTATGTTTTGTAAGAGTGCGGATTATTTGCTAGTCTTTTCTTTTGCATGGGATATCATGAATACGGAAACGCTTTTTCCGAATCCACCGTGTAAAGATATTATTAATGTGGGTTGACATGCCTAAAAAGGCATGTAATGTAAACAAAGGCACACAAAGGCATGTGTATTATTAATGTGGGTTTACATGCCTAAAAAGGCATGTAAACCCACATTAATAAGACTTCCGAACCAAGTTTTGGGGGATTTTTCTGGTTTGTTTATGCTTAATGAGCAGTTATCCGATGATATGTGGTACGGTCTTTACTACTTTACTCTATAGGTAAAGATCTTAATTGTATTAATATGATATCATTTGTTATATCATATTCACAAGGTACTAAACTCATCGATGTTAAACTAAGAAAATAACTGAAAAGAAAAATTGATGATATTATTCGACATATATATTTATATTATAACAATCAGTGTTGGTTTGCCTGTTTATTGTTGAGTCAATAAGTATGTAGTATTCAATTTAGAATTTAAAGAGCAATATGCATGTTTCATTTTCTTTCTATGTAATAAATTTTAAATGATAGGCATGTAAAACCAAATCTTTACCCGGTGGATAAAAAAAAGCGCTTATGTAATCATGATAACCCGTACAAAAGAAAAGACTAGCAAATAATCCGCACTCTTACAAATATCTTTAATCCTTGTAGAATCTACTGATGTTTTCTGGACTTTTAGGCTTCTTTCTCGTACTGTAGACCGGAAAAGATATTTATAAGAGGTTCTTGTAAAAATAATTTGATTAATTTGATTTAAAATGATGAAAGGATTGTTGTAGTTTAGATTTTACAATATCAGGATTTAGGATTTTCTAGAAATCTGGTAATGTAAAATACCCATGTCTTATAACAATGTTATGTCCCTGGGGAAGGTTACATTTTTTCTGTAGCTGTAAAGTCAGTGTTGTTATATAGGTCTACGTTGAGGATTTATTATAAGGCAGATAAAGGTTTGCGCCGGTTGTGTAGTATTAGAGTGTATGGTGCTTGATTGGGAGACATATTTCTCTGCAATACCGACCTAACTTCCAACAGTTTGACATATAAGTACAGGGGTTGGTTTTTTCCTCGTCTACCATTTCCGTTGGTTTTCCTTTGAGTAATGGTTTTTATTTTTTATACTATTTTGGAACTACACTGTAAGAATATCACGTACTTTTAGGTAAGTACGACACGTTTCAGGAGATAGAAAGCTTTGTCCTCTAACATTACATTATTAACTGATTTCCCTACATAGTTTCTCTCAATGTACTCGGATATCGGGTACTATCGTGTTACGCAATGCATATTAAACGGTGGGTTTTGAATCTCCTGTAGGGGCGAGTAAATAGGGAGTTTTTGTGGTTTTAATCCCAAGCTCTCTGTGTGGTTCTAGCCACGAATATAGCCAGCGAAATCTAAAATAGAGCTGAGCTCTAGCTTAGTTTCTCTCAATTAAAAGCCGGACCCATTGGCCTGGTTGGTATATAAGAGCTAGATTCGTGATTTGTGTCATTATTACATGCTAACCGGACCTCTCTTCTCCTAACCTCAGTCTCGTTAACGAATCTAATTTATATGGTTGCGTTTTAGCTACTTCTTACCTATACTACTAAACCTTATTCTCTATCTGAATCAAAGACCTTATCTATTTTGTAAAACCTTGCTTTTCTGTCTAGTTACCCTTTCCATCTATAAATCCCCTTTGCTTTATACCTAAGACTAACGTTCTAATAAACAATAGTTCCTCTATTATCGATCCCTTCTTTAAAATATCTTCACTAGTTCCAAGATTCATTTAGTAGATTATATTGTTGGTATCTGTATAATAATTTAAAAATCATTTTGGTTATTTTGGTCACTTCCAAAAATTACAACGCTGTGAATAGGTTTATTAGGTGTATACCTCTAAAATATATAAGGGTTTCTTATCTTTCAAATAGTTAAAATATTTAATCCTAGTTTTAATATTATTTTTCCTTTTCCTCATTTATACCGCAGGTGAATTGGAAAAATATTGGGTTTGACAAAAAAAATCCGAAACCTGTATTTCACCTGAATTATCCGTTTCGGGTGCTTTTAAGTACTCCTGAGTGGTTTTCCTGTCTGAATCTGTGTATCTTGTAACTCCCAGAGTATTTATGCTACAGAATTGAAACTTAATACAAAACTCAATCTTTGGGTCTGATTGTTTTATCCGGAGAATATTTTTTATGACGTTATTAATCGGAAATAATGTCTCAGCAAATAATTCGAAAATACACGAAAGGCGGAAAAACGATTCGATCAATTTGATTTGGCACGCATGTAGTTATTAATAAGACTAACAAATGTGACAAGTTTTATCTCATTTTCAGCCGTATTTAAATTTTTATAAAATGACTTATTATACTTAGAATATTGAAGTATTTTACAAAATTATAAATAATCGAAAAATAATCCAATTTTAATCGAAATTATGAAATGTAAGGTAGGAAAATGAAATCTGTGAACTTAAAAAGGGTTACACTGCCATAAGAAAATAAATGAAAAGTAAGAATGACTTAAGTATTTTGTGTTAAACTCAACCTTTTGTTTTTGTTATTGTTATATTACGTTCTTACCCATTGTTCAGGGTGTTCTTTCTCTGGACTAACTGTTATTTGTTGATTTAAGTACATTTCGTGGTTAAATTTGGTAGCTATATTTTCTCGCCTTTTCTTTTACCCCTGACAAACGACTCCACTGGTGCTAAATTTCATCTAAAAAATTGATCTTATTTTTTTGGGTTTTAACGACATGTTTTCAATGGCGACCCAACTAATAATGTAATTGGATAAATGGCTTCACCATCGAATGATTTTAAGTTGTACGAAAATGATACTCGCGCCTTTACTTCCAAATGCTTTTTTTAATTATTGCATACATTTATTTTGGCTCTGCAAAATGGATGTGGTGCTGCGGCACTTTCTTAGCACATGATTGATGCTTGCATTTTACTTAATAATAATAATATCTTTATTTGCTTTAAGACATAGTCTCTGCAAAGAGTACATTATTTACAATTGTTTAAGCTATAACAAATACACAGCATGCAAACAGTTAAATATTATAAGTTTGATGAAAAAGATACCTTTACGTGAGTAATTAAAATTAGTATTTTAAATAATAAATTACAAGAACAGTATTTTACTTAATAATTAGTAATAAGTATTAACAGGGATTAATATGTATGTAATAGACAACTAACAGTGAGACAGATACTGAAATAATAATGTCTCTATTTAAATGTAGAGCGAACGGTTTTGTTGTAATTTTGGTTTAGAATTTTTAGGGTAAACGCTATACTTTTGCAGATTGTTGGTGAAGAAAAGTAAAAAAAGTGCTTTAAAATACTCAGAAGAAAACTTAATAACGATAAAATTGTTACTTCCTCTAGGATTTCTCCCTAGGTGAGACTTTCAATTGTGGTATAGTTGATGATAGGGAAGGCTTTAAGAGGAAAAAAAGATCTTAAGCTTTGAAGAGTGCGAAAATGTTGTAGTTGGGGCAAATTGAGTTTAGTAAGCCATGAGGGAAAGAAGTAGAGTTAGGAGGGAAGCAACTTTATTAAATAGAGTAGTATATAGAGTCTGTGACGGTATAGAGGTGTGAACTCTTTTCAACCAAAATCTAAAGTGTTAGAAGGGTGACAAAAGGAAAAAACTTGAGTGTGGTAGTGCACTGAAGATATACTCTAGGGGATAGAGAGCTTTCTCTGTTATACTGACCGAGATTAGAGAGAAGGCTTTACTCAACATAGAAAAAAATGAGAGGCAAAAGGTCTTTTCTTGATAATAGTTGAAATGTTAGAAGGGCAATAATGGACAAGACTGGCATTTCTATTAGCTAATAATTTTAAACTTAATTTTGCAGATTCGCTGAGTATAAGACAACTTATATACCATTATATTTTCCCCTAAATGTTCTGGTTTGTATCTTAACATAGATTTAAATGGAAGCACTTACTGTCGACGTGTAAAGATTTAATGTGTCAATTATAGTTTTTATTAGAATGTTCATAAAATTCATGCTTGCAACACACATCAATGATGGGTATCATTGATATGTAAATTGAAGACAATAATTAATAGAAAATTAGATCAATAAAAATATAAAATCAGAATTAATCATGTCGTTTTATTAATAAATAAGTCGGTTGTTTCCTTAGAAAGAAAGTTGAAGCAACCATATTTTCGTGCTTGTCGTGCTTCGACAAGTTGTCGTGCTCCCTCTACATTATATGAACACAAAGAAAACTACTAAATTTTACTTTGGCGAAGGATTTTAATTTTGCTTACGCATGCGAATTTAGAATTGAATATTCCAAACGTTTATCTGACACCTTACTGGTTTTAGGACACGACTTTACGTTCCTCCCGAAGGATTACATTCCTCTAGTGCTAGGATTGAACTTATGATCACTCGTTATCTTCAGAGTTTACAGAGGATATCGGAGAGTGTAGTGCCTTAATCACTTATCATCGTAAAATCGATTATTTTAGACTTTTATCCGTGTAATCTTATTATTATCTAATTAAATGCAATTTATGTAGTTAAAAAATATTTGAAATTGCCTATGGTCTATATTATTTCTGTTAGTTTATGAATGTTTAATATATTTTTTTCAATCATTATAATTTGTTTTATATTTGAGATTTTAGAAGTTAAAATTGATTCCTCACCTACTAGTGTAGTTTTAAGGAAAAGTATTGTGTTCGTCCTGACAATACGAAAGTAAGGTTTCACCGGAATTATCTGTTTCAGGCTTTTCCCAAAGGTTTTGAGTAGTTTAATTATGCTGTCTTTGTGTATGTGTGTATGTGTTTTAGTCCCCTAAAACAACAGCTGTGTTTTAGCCAGAGAAGATCATCTAGATCTAAATCAAAATGATATTATTCTGACTACGATAACTTATTTTGTTGAGTCATTAAATACTCTAAAAAATGATTGATTAATCGAGTTAAAATTTGACAATAGTGTACATATATATAGGTGATCAATCAAGCCACATAATTTCATTATTATTTGTAAATTTAAATCATACAACTCATTGATAAAATTAAAGGAGCCCAACTTCAGCGGTTTGGTTGTTCCGTAGCAGCGCATGACCCTCAAGGTAGCGGAGAAAATAGAAAGCTTGTCGGTTATAAACAGTGTGACAAAAACACGAGTACACAATGTTTACTTGATTATTAGATATTTGTTGACAATTTATTAATTTTATAACCATTTGTGAGCGTTGATTGAAAGAATTTCTTATAGTTTTTCCTGTTGATAATTCATTTTAAATTTCTTTCGACTTCCATTGAATTTTGAGGCAATAAAGTAGATGTTTTTACTATTTGTGTTACATAAATTCATACAATACATTTTTAAATAAAGCAAAGCGCCGAGTTTTTTTTACTCTGTTATGTTTCATTTTTTCCTTTGGCACGTGTTATATTAGTTAAAATAAAACAAAAAGTATGCTACGCTGTGCTGTTCTGATGTTCCAATACACCAAAAAGCTAATATGTGCCAGTTTTAAGTTACCTTTGGTATAAGACAAAAGAGAGTTTCCATTTTTACCGCTAACTTTGGGGACAGTGCTAGTTGTCTGCCAAAGGTAGAAGAAGAAGGATGTCCCAATCTTGCCGTACTGGGTTATATTATCTGTAGATGAAATATAGTGCGAATATTCTAACAAAGAACTATACTAACAAAAAACTAGGCTGCCAAGTATGATGGCATTCTTGGCATCATATGAATGCATACTCCCTTAATGCATTCGTGAACATAATGTAAAGTATTACCAGTATTGATCTATTAAATCTATGTGTACTAAATTTCTTCTCTATAATCTTTAATTAACCTAATGCAGTACATCCTAAGATATTTAGATACCTAATAAGTTTGAGGTCGACGGTAGCAATTCTGAAGTTAAACAACCTTAAGCTATGGGTTGGGTATTCATGAAATTCTAAAGATGAGCGAAGCTAGTCCGATATCCTATATCGGTATATACAGTGTAATATATATTAAACTCAAGCTTTGGATAACCACTTTATTATGATGTCGCGCGCAACGAGAACGAAGTAATACCACCTTACGTGTGCATAATCATGGCATTCTGAGGACGACCGAAGTGAGTCCGAAGTCACAACTCCCTTGACTTTCGATGGCCTTTCTAT
Source organism: Microvelia longipes (assembly GCA_018340805.1). NCBI lineage: Eukaryota > Metazoa > Arthropoda > Insecta > Hemiptera > Veliidae > Microvelia > Microvelia longipes. Next base: position 49,706,570 of record JACMZG010001863.1, on the reverse strand, counting down.
GCTGAGGACAAGCGATGCGAGACCGAAGTAATATCACCTTACCTTTGTATAATCAAGGCATTCTGAGGACGTCTGAAGTGAGTCAGAAGTCACAACTCCCTTTACTTTCGATGGCCTTTCTATGCTGAGGACAAGCGATGCGAGACCGAAGTAATATCACCTTACCTTTGTATAATCATGGCATTCTGAGGACGTCTGAAGTGAGTCAGAAGTCACAACTCCCTTTACTTTCGATGGCCTTTCTATGCTGAGGACAAGCGATGCGAGACCGAAGTAATATCACCTTACCTTTGCATTATCATGGCATTCTGAGGACGACCGAAGTGACTCCGAAAATGCATGGAAAAGTACCTTGTGCCTTGTACCCCGATTTTTACTATTTAGGAAATTAATGGAATTATTTATAAGCAAATCTGATTCTTTACTCAATCCTTACATATGTATAAATAATTTTGATGGGTACTTAACATATTATTTGCCTCTATATTTCTAATACTTCTAAAAGCATCTGATTATATTTGACCGAGCCCAATTTTATTTATAATACTCACCTTTAATATAAAATAGGGGCTTAAACTTCAAAGAGAATTGGAAATGTAATATCCTTACTCTCAGGGGGACTTCATTTCTTTAAAAGAAAGTTCGCTTTATTAGATATTTTTCCAAATTGCTCTACGCTAAGCAACATCTCTCCATGAGATGCCTAATAATTTTGCTGTTAGAGAGGCAGATTTGTTTAATTATTTGGTCATAGGGCCTATCTATTCTCATGGAAGCAAACTTAAAGTGATAGAAACCTAAACACACGGGTGAAGTTGAGACTTTATTACAGGAAAAAACGAAGGAGCACTTTGCAAATACTTAGGCTCACATAAAACGACATAGTTATGACTAGGGGAAGGTTTTTTTAGCTATTGTACATTGAAAACATACCAAGGAATGAAGGATTTCAATTAGATTTAATTAAAATCATTTAAAATATCTTTTACTATTTTGCCTACTGCATTTCTGATGTTGGTAAATGGGAAATAATAAGTTATACTTTATAATGTACTGAAACGTGGTAAGCCTGACTAATATGTTTTTCCTTTCACTTTATTTTCACCATTAGTGAAAAGTAATACAATTTCGCTGGTGAAATTAATATTATTCTAAACACACTAATTTTTGACTTATCTAAACACAAGTAAGTGCTCCAGCACATGATAGTAATAGTGATGGTCATTAGGGACAGGTGATATCACCTAGCAAGTATAGGCCTCGTTATTGGGCCCTTTTTGTTAACTCCTTTGTATAGAAGATTGTGTTCCACCTTATGAGTCTTACCGTAGTTACAGCAGGGCTTGGACACTCTGGCTCCTTTACTTTGTAGCATTTTCAGAGCAAGTATAGCTCTAAATCATATTCCTGAACTCTGGAAATCTGCCAAGGTTACTTTTATACCCAAACCTGGACGTGTTTCATACACGGAGGGTAAGGCTTATAGACCAATATGTCTGTCATCTTTTCTTCTCAAAACAATGGAGAAGATTATTGACAGACACATACGCGAAACAGCGCTGATTACCAAGCCGCTGCACAAATATCAGTTTGCAAACTGATATTTGCAAACGCAAATATTTGCAAACGCTTTCGCAAGATTTGCCAGCTTGATATGCATATCAAGCTGGCAAATCTTGCGAAAGCGCATTACATCTTGTTGATAATAAGATTGAAGCTGCTTTTGAAAGCAAAGGATGTGTTGTTGGCGCCTTTCTCGATATTGAAGGAGCATTTGATAACACATCTTTCCAAACTATACTCTCCTCTCTAAGAGAGCGTGGTGTTGAAGAATCTGTCTGTAGATGGATAGCCACTATGCTTCTCAGTAGAAATGTTATAGCTTCTGTGGCTGGAGAGACGGCTGAAGCCCGAGTCACCAGGGGATGCCCGCAGGGTGGAGTCTTGTCTCCTCTACTGTGGAGCCTTGTGGTGGACGGCATACTCTGCTGTCTTAACAGTAAAGGCTTCTTTGCCATAGGGTACGCTGATGACATAGTCATCCTTATTCCTGGCAAATTCATAAATACAGCCCTAGAGGTAATTCAAACACCGATAAGTCTGATTGAGAACTGGTGCAAACAGGTAAAACTTTCAATAAATCCTGCCAAAACTGCACTAGTAATTTTCACCAAACAAACAAAACCTCACTCTGTGAGGCCTCCTATACTGTTTGGTGAACAACTACAGCTATCTGACCAGGTCAAATATCTCGGAGTAATCCTTGATAAGAGGCTAAGTTGGAATCAACAGCTGGATAAAATAATTAATAAAGCCAAACTGACTTTAATGACAGTTCGTAGAGCTGTAGGTAAAATCTGGGGACTAAAACCTCAAGTATTGCGATGGCTTTACATAATGGTGGTCAGACCTATTATTACCTATTGTGCCCTTGTGTGGTGGCCTAAAGTCAATCAAACCACCGCAATTATCAAACTGAACTCAGTTCAGCGCTTAGCCTGTCTATCCATTACAGGGTCCATGAACTCAGCACCAACTACTGCTCTAGAAGTCATGCTGAGCCTTCCACCCCTTGATCTTATTATAAAGAGTGAGGCTAGGTTGGCGGCTTACAGACTGCAGAACAGTGGGAACTGGAAGATCCCTACCATTAGAGGTCACTCCAAAATAGTGAATGTAATTCAGAGTCCCATACTATCTATGAACTCAGATTACATGACCACCCTCTACTCCTATGAAAACCCTTCACACTCAGTTGTGATAGTTTCAATGGGAACCACCTCAATCCTCTGGTGACACTGTATGGTATACAGATGGATCTAAGATGGACTGTGGCTCTGGGAGTGGCATATATGAGGCTCATGCAAATATCAAAACCTCATTTCCTTTAGGAAAGTATGCCACAGTGTTTCAGGCAGAAATATTTGCTATTAATGCCTGTCTAATAGAAAATATTAAAAAGAATCCTAATCAGACTTCTATAAATATTTTTACTGACAGCCAAGCTGCCATTAAAGCTCTTGGTTCATACAAAGTCAACTTCAAGCTTGTCTGGGAGTGCTTACAAAACCTTCTGACCTTGTCACTCAACAACGATGTAGCAATCAGATGGGTGCCTGGCCATAAGGGAATTGAAGGTAATGAGCAAGCAGACATCCTTGCAAAAAAGGGGTCTGAGACCACTCCTGTGGGCCCTGAACCATAGTAGCCATACCGAAAGCTATAGCTAAAGGTGTAATTAAAGATTGGCTCTTAACCAATCACCTGCACCACTGGAACAAATCCTCTGGCATGAGGCACAGTAAACTTATGTTAAAAGGACCCAGTCCCAAAGTAACTGAGGACCTCCTCAGTCTCAGCAGAAGGGACCTTAGAACAGTAACTGGACTACTGACTGGTCACTGTCACCTCCGAAAACATCTCCATACCATTGGTATCTTAAAAGATAACCCAGTGTGTAGGCTTTGTGAATCGGAAACCGAAACTGCATCTCACGTACTTCTGAGATGTGAAGCCCTAGCCTTTCAAAGGTTCACCAACTTTGGTAGCAGCATTCTCACTAAGTTTGACTCTACCAATGAATCACTGGTCAAAAAGATCCTAGACCTAGTCCGGGGAAAAGGATTATTCTGACCTGGACCAATTGAGGGGATTGTACAATAGACTTCCAGTCGCAGTGCAAATGGGGTCTATCCTCGACTCCAACCCCAATCTTTAATAATAATAATAATGAGTCTTAGGCCCGTATTCAGAATGATCAAAAGTTTCAAAAAAAATCTCTCCTAGTCTTCCTAGGTTCTTCCTAGGTTGTTCCTAGTTCCTAGCTTTTCCTAGCTTCTTCCTAGCTTTAGTGTCCATTTTAGAACATTTTTAACCGTCCCTAGGGCTAGGAAGAGATCTCTCCTAGGTTTCTCCTAGCCTTTTCCTAACTTTGCACCTTAAATTCTAGGAAAAGGCTAGGAAAAAGCTAGGAACAACCTAGGAAGATCCAAGGTAGGTAGAGAGGTACCTTAAATCGTCCCTAGATTGTCTCTAGTCATTTTTTGTTCTATTTTAATAATTGTTTTTGAGCTTAAAATCCGTTTTGGGTAAACAAGAGTGGTCCATGGCGAAAAAGTTTTTGGTTGTCACCCCCTTATAAATTTTGGGGGTGCTGACCCCAAAAAGTCAAATTTTTTTTATTGCTCCAAACAACTTCTTTTGACCTGAAACGGATTTCGAGCTAATAAAAACAATTTTTTTGGTCGGCTCCCCCTTATACATTTTGGGGTGCTGCCCCAAAAAGTCTAATTTTTTTATTGCTCCAAACAACTTCTTTTGACCTGAAACGGATTTTGAGCCATTAACATTTTTTTTTGGCTCCCCCTTATAAATTTTGGGGGTGTCGCCCCCAAAAAAATCAAAAATTTGTTTTATTGCTCCAAACAACTTCTTTTGACCTGAAACGGATTTTGAGCCATTAAATTTTTTTTTGGCTCCCCCTTATAAATTTTGGGGGTGTTGCCCCCAAAAAAAATCAAAAATTTGTTTTATTGCTCTAAACAACTTCTTTTGACCTGAAACGGATTTTGCGCCAGTAAAATATGTTTTTTTGGACGGGTCCCCTTATAAATTTTGGGGGTACCACCCCCGGGAAAATTACAAAAAAATTACCGGAATTTCATTTTATTAGCATCAAATGTTCAGAATATGACGCAAAGGTTTGCTCCAATATAATCTAAAGTTACTGTAAAAAATCACATATTGGTAATATGATGACCAATAAATATAATACCACTAAACCAATCAAATAACCAATAAAATAATACCAGACGATTAACAACATAATAATTGGGTATTCAAACTTCCAGTTGTCAACTTAGTGGGGTTGTAACGAATTTTATCGCGATAGCTCCATACGAAGCTGAGTTAATCAAAGTGATGTATTGGTGAAATGCACCAGTGCAGGGTGAAATGCACCACCCTGTATATCTTCTTCATGAGCACTATGTTAATCGTCGTGAAAGTGTGACGTCACAAAATAAATTTTGGCTCGTATCAAAACAAAATAAAACAAAGGATCCTATTATTTATTTTTTGAGATCCTAAAGTGACCAATAGCATTGCTTTATTATGTAAACAAAGAAACGTTCTGCAACAAAACGTAACTTCCGTGACGTATTTATATTTGATATGGTCGATTATATACCCGAAGCAATTTTTTTACGTTCCATTTACATTTTTTAATTTTTTGTTAAGCTATAACAAATGTTTTTCCTTAAGCAATAGGCTTATGAATACTATAAAAAATACACACAGTTCACGACGTAAAGAAAAGCGTGATCTCTACGTTCACAACGTATGAACTCAGAGATGTTTAATGCTGATTTGATTAGAAAGATCAGCTAAGTAACAATCATAACGGGGATAGTAAGCATTATTTACATTATGTTGGTAGAGTAAATATTATACTTATTGATGTATCTCCCCATTAAAATGTGGGATTCAAAACTCTGCCTTAACGTGGTAGTGTTGTATATTCCCATCTAGAATGAAGTAGAGCTGTTAACTGTTTTGAAAATCCCCGTTTTGAGCGACCGCCTTCTTGATTGCTAACCTTGCAATAAATGCTATCAAATATTATAAATGGAAAGTATCATAAACTTGATGAAACCTTATAGAAAATAAATAAAATAATACTAGTGCTGAGTATATTTATTGAGTATATAATTATTACTGGAAAGTTCTAAACTAAACTAAATAATTACGGGTAAATTGGCTAACTTATAAAGGTAAACAAGACTGAAAAGTATATTATACATTTTGTTTGTTTTGTGTAGTTTTTAAGCTGTTCACAATATCAACCGCTTTTAAAACGCCTAAAACGAACTAATTGCTACGTAAACTAATTTGACTTTACGTGATATGACTTTATAGATCAGTGTGAAAAATGGAAGTACCAACTGTAGGGTTTATACAACCCTATAATATGATGATTTATTTATGTCAAATATAATAATTTCTCCTATAAACTTACAATTCAAAATGTGGCACCCATACACTCTACGAAAGTTTAACCTGTTTTTATTATCACTAACTATGTTATTGTAAAAACATTTAAATAGTACATTAATGACATATAATGATTTCTTCATAAGTGAAATTAAAATGCAAATCATTCTCTAGTTTCAAACATTCACTGGGTCAAGGTCACACTTTCACATTAGATATACTTTAAAATAATCGGCAACTATAAATAAGTTTTTTGTCATTACAAATTTACGTATTTTAAGGGAGTTTATTCTGTGCCAGGTTTGTTTACAAATCATTTGTTTATTTTTGTAGAATATCTCAATATTATTAGTTTTACAGTTCTCTACTAGGTAGCGCTAGTTGTCAAAAAATGTCTGTTTACGTAAAATTGAGGTTCAAATTATTGTAAAGATAAATAATAAAATTAAGTTATAATTAACTCTAATGTAAGTTTTTATTCTATTTTTTATATTAACGTTTTAGCACGAATAAATTTACGTAAAATCATTCCTAGGGTTGATTTTTTAAAAGCTAGGAGAAGGCTAGGAAGAAGCTAGGAAGAAGCTAGGAACAACCTAGGAACAACCTAGGAGAGATTTCAAAAACTGATTCTGAATACCGCTAGGCCTAGGAGAAAGCTAGGAACAACCTAGGAGAAGGCTAGGAACAACCTAGGAGAGATTTTTTTAAAATGATTCTGAATACGGGCCTTAGTGCGGGCATTTTGCATCTAATCCACAGAAGAGCTGTGGCTTTACTAAAAGTTTCAATAGCTTTAACTAGAAACAACGAGCCCCATTGCGATATATTAAATAAATTGGCGTATATAGTTTAAATAAATGTTTACTTTTTTAAAAAATCAATAAAAAATTTTGCGTTTAGTACAACGAGAAAATAAGTGTTCCTAAACTTCCAATTAAAAAAAGTACATTTTTTTCTCTCTTCTGGAGGTAAAAGTTTTTTTTTAGCTTTTAAGAGAGATGTCTTCAAGAGCTTTGCACTGTATATTAAATAAAAAAAAATAAGGTTATCGTGCAAGCTTGCATTTTTATAAAATACATTTTTTCATAACCTAAATAGTTAATTTTTTGCTTAACTTAAAATATTGTGCTTTTCCTCTCATAAATTACAACACGCTTTTTAATAATCTTTTTTTAGAGGAAAAATATTTAGAATAGTATAACTTGGTTTTTTTCAAAATATTTTTTTGTAAGTCATAAATTATCAAAATAAAAACCTCATTTTCGTAATGAATTAATAATTATAGCATTACACTTGTAATTAAGCCTGTTACATTAATATCACTTTACCTGAATTAATTTTGTAACACTTAGTTGAAAGTATTTATACAAGATTTTCCCTATAGAAAAAAGTATCAATTATTTAATTTCGAAATGATGCAATAATTACGGGCTTAAACTTTTTTGTATTCCTATAAAATCCTTTTATTAAGTTAAAATAAAGAAAAAGTCATTTTAATTGTACGCCAAAATTACGTAATGAAATCTACCTTGATATGCTAGATGTATTACATTTTAGAACATCTACATTTTACACGTGCATGCACATTATAGAAATTATTTTTGTGAAAAACCTTTTGATTTCATATGTGGTTGCTTATTGATATATAACCTTCTTTATTTTGACATGAGATTTAAGAATTGTTTACTTCAAGTTTTTCAAGACCTAGTGATAAGAATTTCAAGACCTTCCTTTACCAAATTAAGATTAAAAAGTTACCAATATGTTTAACGAGGAAAGATCCAGTTCCGAACACATTTTTCTTTTAGAAGTTCTGGTAAAAGCTATTCATTATTCGTATTCAAGCATGCATCTGGATAAAAGCTTATTATGTTCACTTCGCGAGACCTGCGTTTTTATAAGTTTTCTACACTATCCTACGATGGAAGTTCGTCAAGACGCCGGTAAACCATGTCTTGATTTCAATGCTCCTGATGTTTATATGGGAACTGGTAAATCACTGATTGTTGCTTTACATCCAAAATCATTTTTGAAAGGAAAGCCAGTAATGGATATCGTGTTTAATGTAGTACGGCTTCCTCCTCCAGGATGTAATAGTAAATGTGTTCCCATTGGTAAATGTACGTATGATCTTTGTCAGACGTTTGTAAATCTTATGAAGAGTGCATGTAATAGCTTTCCTGCCAGTAAGACAGTGAATCAAATATTTCCACTTCTAGATCCAGAGTGTAATTCTGTTGGCACAATGTCAGTTTGCATTCGACTTTCATGTTATGGAGATTCAATAACTACTCAATTTAAGCTCGGAGCCAATGCTCAGTTGAATTATATGTTTAAAAGTCAGGAGCCAAAGGATGATTCTGGTTTAGCACCCAATTGCTTTAATAATGATTTCGTCAACGAGCAAACGTTTGGTACGAATGGATGCTGTAGCAATACTGTCCAATCAGGAATACAAAACAATCAACCAGGCTTCCAAATGCAATATCCTCAATCACCTTTGCAACAATATCCTATGCCTTTGATGCCTACACCACAGATGTCGATGCAGCCTATGCAACGTGCCCAAAGTTCCTATCAAGTACCTCAAATGCGCATGAAAACTAATCAAGATGCAAGTTGTGGTTGTTTTGACGATGGTGAAAAAGATAATCGTTACGATTATGGCAAACCGTGGCCACCTAGAGAAATCAACAAAAACGCATGTCCTTGTGAAAAATATAAAAACCCTTGTGGAGTAAAACCAGATCCTTGTGCTAAACAAGATCCATGCGATCCGTGTGCTCAAATAGATCCATGCAATCCTTGTGCTAAACAAGATCCGTGCAATCCTTGTGCTAAAAAAGATCCATGCAATCCTTGTGCTAAGAAAGATCCATGCAATCCTTGTTCTAAAAAGGAACCATGTTGTGATCCTTTTCCAATGTAAAACTCATGACATTGTAAAAAGAATGGTGCAACGTTAATTATTCTTTATTATGTATTAAGAGGTTTTTTTTTTATGTATGACGATCCGTCTGTTGTTTGAAACTTAAACTTTAAGTTTTAAGTAAGCTTGTTAGGTTTTCATATTGTCAGAGAGTAAAAGCTGGATAAATTGATGATAAAAATGAGACGATTTTTTTTGCCTACTATGCAAGAAAAAGCCAGTATGCTCTGGAAGAATATGAAGTCTGAAGATTATGGTCTGAGGCCTGATTTCCTGTGCAGTTTTCAAATGGTACTCTGGATGAAAGTAAATAATAATAAAGAAAAATTTTAAAGCAAGAAGTTGAATTTTTGTATCTTCCAACTTGATTAAATATTTTGGTAAAATTACTAAAAAATGTCTCACTTTTTTTTTGCAGTTAAAGTAAAGTAAGTTCATATTTGTCACAAAAATCTTGTAAAAAAAATTAAAATACAAAATTTTTGCTATTAGGTAAACGGGTTGCTGTTGGAGCCTTATTACACGCGGGAAGGAGGATGCAAGGACATTGATAGGTCGCGGAATTGATTTTGTCATGAAACCATTGATACTGTCGGACGGGTCTTGGCAATTATAGTATTCTATCGTTGTCAGACTTTTTTTCGACTTCTTTTATTTGTACTATTACATTTGCCCTTTACTTTACTGTGCAAAAAGGGTATGATATAGACCATTAAAAGGCAAAACGAAAAAAGCTTGAAATAAAAATATACCCCTTACGTTTCTACGTATATATGCCTCTTGAGAATTGTTATGTTTTAACCTTTGAAACTTTAGCATCCAACTGAAATGACATTTAAGGGTTATTGTGTACGTACTGGCTCTTGAGTACTATAAGGCAAAGGTTTGTAATATGCATACCTAGTTATCTATTCTTATAAACATTATCTTTAGAAATCGATGTTTATTAAGCATTTTTAAGCTTATAGTGGTGTCATTATAGGTGATATACATTATTTTGCAGATCATTATTATAGATTTAGTTGTTGCTCCTTTTTAGGGAACTACTTATAAGACAGAATTGCTTAAAGTTTTTCATTAAGTAAAAAACTTACAAAATCATACAGATTTTAGTTAGAACTTAGTTAGTATTGTGTAAATAATATTGCTTTATAAATATGATTTTACATTATTTGTTTATTATTTTACTTTTATTTTGTTTTGGATACATGATCTACTATTCGTTATGTGAACTATAGTTTATGAAGTATCAAATAAAAAAAGAATGATATAACGAGGGAATGTCTGCTATCGCCTGAAGGAAGACAGCTCCATTTTAGTTGTCTTTGACTACTGTTTTGTTTAAAAGTGTGTCTTTTCGAACGTTGATTGAAATCTAATATTCCTATACAATGTTTGCCTTGACAGTACTCGCACTGTATTATAGGAAACAAATGAGTTACTTGAACAAATACAGAATGACATTTCATATTATTGGTCTAATTTCTTTAATCAAGCATGTACGTTTGCTAGTTTTTTTTGTTGTTGTTTTTTTGTCGCACGCGTGAGACTAAGCTACCGTTAAACCTTGTACACGTGTCTTTAAATCAACCTTCCACCCTAGAATATTTTGATATGACTGGATTAAAAAAGTATCGAAAGCTTGGGGTGAATGTCTCAGTTGATCCCTTCATGCCTGCGAGGCAAAGTAAGATATACTGTTATGAATACTTTGGATGTACCCCTTACTTGAGTCCAATTCGTTACGGATTTTCTTCAACCCCCCATGTGCACACGCTTCACTAAACTATTCATCGTTGTAATTAATCTCTTCTAAAGGACTTGTTTATCACCCACTTGGATTATACTTCAAATCCTTCTTTAATTACATCTGTCCGTGAAAAAGCATCCAACTGTGAGAAATGACTTCATACACCGTGATGTTTCTACGAATGATACTTTATTGTGTCCAATTCTAAAAGGACTTTTTCATTTAAAATATAAAAAATAAGCTTTTACTTTAAAAATGTTATTGTCCTCTTTTATACAGTTTATAAATTCCCTCAAGATAGTACCTTTTTAGATTAACACTTTTTAGATCATTTAGATAATCACCCTCTACGCATATATATATATATATATATATATATATATATATATATTATATATATATATTATATATATATTATATATATATATATAATAAATTTAATCTCGAATACTTGTTAAATTGATATTCAATACCTTTCAAAAACGTTTTAGAGATTCTCTTTTCACGTGGAAGTATCTTCTATTTTAGTCTTGACTTAAAGATACCGATACTTAATAAAGTAACAGGTGGTGAGGAAAATCATCAAGTTTGTGTTTCCATATTTCTCGTTTCAATATTCAATCGTTTGCGTAAAATTTCTTGAGCTGCTTCTTGTCAACTTCACCCTCTTCTTTCTTTCAATATCTGAAAGAATCAAATTTGATTTTTCTGCCAATTTAAACCTTAGTTGTGCTTTAGTCAAAGAAATAGGGTGGTTTGAGGACTTGCTTAGTGAAGCAAACTTAGTTCGTAAAGCCTCAGGCAGTTCGTTATGTTGAGCCTTCCCGTACAATATCGATTCTACGCTGCATCAGTTTTAATACGACAGTCAACTAGCTTTCTTCCTTTCCTTAACAAAATACTTTTTTAACAATGACGAAATTTCATAGACTAAATGCCCGCGAAGTGAGCTGTCTTTTTTCTCTTCTCTGAATATACACAGTATTCAAGGCAAATAGCCAAGTGTTAAAAAAAGAACAGAACAACAAAAATTTAGCCAATAATACGAATTAAATCTTATTACAAAAATTGAATTTAAAACAACAAAAGTAAACTTTAATCTATAATTATTAAAAATTTTATGTTTATCCTTTTTCAGTTTTCTTACATAAATGTATTACTTTTTTCTTATATTTTTATCGTATTTTTTTAGGGGGTTTAACCGTAATAACTATATTCTTTTGTTAATCTGTTTATTAAAAGGTTCTAGATTCTTTTAAGGGTTGTTTTTCTGAGAGAGGTTGTTCAAATGTCAAGACGCTCTCTTCCCCAGGTTTGGCCGTTCCTATAATTTAGACTTTTAAATTATTCTTTGTTACATTTAATTATAATGTTAATGATATTTTTGGGGGTTAAAAAAGTAGTTTCCTTTGGTTTTCTTGGTAACGTCGCTTCCTTCTAGGTTAATTCTCTTTGCCATAATATGCAATTAAGGTTAAACGTAATTTCGAGGTTAAGGATTAAATACTGATGCAATTTAAGGAACAATAGCTAATTAAGCCCTCGAGGGCTTAAGAAGAAGGGAGGAAAAAGGGCTTAGGGATCCTCGTAATTTAAGACCTGGCGCGTCTTAGCAGCATGGGGTTTTTCCTTTATTAGGTCGTCTAAACTGTCTCTGGAAGGAAGCTAAAGCCCTAAGACCCGAGCCAAGACTAGAAAACTCGAGGTACCGTTTCTTTTGCCTTTGTTATCCGTATTAGCCAAACTGTTCTTTTTCTTGTTTCATAAATAATTTTTATTACGTTTTTTGCTGCGTTATGTTTTAACCCTTATCTTATACTCATAAAAGAGAAAAGAATATAAGAACTCTTTAGTTAGCCGAATTCATCCGTGCTCAAAAAAATATCAAAGTGTTAGCTATATATTTTATAAATTGAATTTTAACGACATTTATGTCTATTATTAATTTTATTTGACAATGTAAAAATAAAGTTAAATACAATAACTTCAGATTTTAGTAAAAGTTACATACATTCTAAATTCTTTGTAAAACTTAACAGAATTGAAAATGCCTTCTCAATCAAGTAATGCGATGAGTGCAGATAGTATTTTTCTTCTTGAGGTACTTATAAAAGATTTACATTATTCATACTCAAGCATTAATTTAGATAAAAACCTACTTTGCTCACTACTAGAAACATGCGTACTTGTCAAATTCTTAAATTATCCCCCATTGGAAATAAGACAAGATATGAATGTTCCAAATCTTGACTACAATGCATCAGATGTTGTAATGGGGACAGGAAAATCTTGCTTGTTCTCTCTAAACAAAAACGTTATTATGTGCACCCCTAAACTAAATATTTTCTTTAATGTTGTAAGAATGAGTCCTCCTGGAAGTAGAAATAAATGTGTCAATATGGGAAAAGCGGTTGCAGATTTATCTAAAAACTTTTTACCTCTCATGAGAAAATCCTGTTGCGCACCAAACCCTACGACTAAATCCATTAAAGAGACATTCCCTCTCATAAATGACCAGTGTCAAGCGATCGGAAGTATTTCTGTTTTTATGCGTCTCTCTTGCTTTGGTAACCAGATTACAACACAGTTTATGATGAGTTCTGATGAGCGAGAAAGTTACGTATTTAAAGGAGAGGACCCTAAAGAAAATTTAAACATACCGTCGGAATGTTTTAATGTTGATTGCGACGGAGATGATGTTTCTGTTGATAGCAGATGTCGAGGGGATTTAAATAATTATGGAAATAATTATGGTAGCCCTTGGAATCAGAGTCCTATACCTCAAATGCCACCCATGCAGCTGCCTCAAACACAGTATACTAACAAACAGTTCCAACAAATGCAACCTCAGATGCATTATCCTCAAATGCAGATGACTCAGCCCCAAGGGCAAATGCAACCACAATATAATCAAATGTCGTATCAAAACTACAACGGCCAGTTTAATACAAATTATAATGCATTGCCTACTTATGGTGGCGGAGCTTTTAATTCTCCTTTTGGAGGAGGTCAAGACGATAGGTACCAATACGGAAAACCTTGGGTAGAAAAAAATGATCCTTGCAGTGACAAGAGTCCACGAACGGGGCCTCAGTGTCCTATTAAACTTCCTCGTCCTCCAGACTTAACAGGTATCAAATGCCTGGAGAGAAATTTGAATACGTCCAAATCTAAAGCTACAAACCAAAAGAAAGACATCAAAGAAGAGAAAGAGGGTATTGTTTCTGAAGCTCCTGGGATCCCAACATTTCCTAAGGATTTTCCTTTTTGCCAAAGGGTGACAATAGGAGGAGACATTGAAAGCGAAGAAGAAGAAGATTGTCCTGTTCAAGAGGGTCCAAAATTAAATCTTTGTAATTGTGATTTTCCAACACCACCTGGATTACTTGAGCCTTGCCCTCCTCCTAAACCCAAGAAGAAGAAAAAGAAGCCGTCATGTCCACTTGATTTACAACCAGGAGACTACTGTCTCCGTTCTGACTGTCCATGTGGTCTTCCTATGGTTCCTTGGATGGCTAATTTGGCAAAACCGGTTGAAGACGATAATACAATTATTGAGCAGATAGATAAAAAACGTACCCAACCTCAAGTTAATACGTTTAATATGGCTCCTGGTTCAGTTGGGGTAAAAGGAAAACAAATTTTATTTCAAATGAACGACAGAGAAATCCCTCTCACTGGAGCTGATAAAAAGTTCATGGCTGAAACGCAATATAAAATTGGTACCATAGGGGATTCAAAAGGACCTCAAACAGCTGTCCAGGTCATTCCTGGCAAAGAAAGCGCATTAGATCCAACAATGGACAAAGATCATGATCTGTTTATTTTAAAGATTGGAAAGAAAAATGAAGTGCAGAAGAAAGCGAAATTGCAGATAGAACTAAAAACGCCTAAATATGAAGATAAAACTCCTGTTAAAGCAGATGCTGAAACACAATGGTTGGATTCAGATTTACCAACTAGTCCTCCTTCTAAAAAAGGAAAAGATAAGAAAAAGGGTGGAAAAGGAAAGAAAGGAAAAAAAGATAAGGGAAAAAAGAAGAAGAAGTAGACAAGTTACTTTAAAAATATACAATAAATATAATTTAAAAACCATTATTTTTTAAATTAATTTATTTAAATTATTAATTTATAATAATATAGATATATAATAACAATATAGAGCTCTAAATGCTCTAAATTGAGCATTTAGAGCCAGGGTAGCAGGGTACGAATATTGGCAGAGACGATAATTTTGTATCGTTTTTTTTTACAAAATAATTCTGGGGCGGTTGTCCGCATAAAGAGCGAATTTCCTTTTAAATGCGTGTTTTCGTGCTTGACAATCCATTTCTTGCTTAAGGATCTGGTTTAAGCTTAACCAACTTAGCATACTAATTGTGCAAATAATGGTGTGCGCGGCCATCATAGTTTTGTATAACCAACAGGGTAATTATGGGCATTTCCTTTGTAAAATACAGAAAATTGAGTTACGAGTTAACTGCTGCTCAGGTTATAAAGCATAAATCGAATCCATAAGCAAGAAATGGATTGTTAAGCACGGAAACACGGATTCCAAAGAAAAACACCCGACATGCGGACCACCGCAAAAGAATTTTCTTTTATTACCCATATAGAACACGCATGTTAATAAACTAACCAATTTAATATTGATGGAGTCTAGATTACACGTCAACTATAGAAGTTGTGTTGTAAACTGTGCTGGTGCAAGAAGCTTATTCTATTATCATCAATCTGGTAATTGTGAGATCCCGCGGTGTATTTGATGTGATCTCGGGTTTTATATAGCCGAAGCTAACCTATGTTTCGTCGATACTTCTAGGATATTGGTGAATTATTTTATAAGTTGCCTAATAACAGGATATTACCCTAACACACACATTATATATATATTATATATATATATAATATATATATATATATATTATATATATATATATATATATAATATATATATATATATATATAACGCGGATTCGATACCACACCCAATTCCTCTTCTTCTGATCCCTCCCAAATCTCTCCCTACATCCTCTTTTTCTTAGTTGGTAGAATTACATTTTCTACCTGAAAATTACATTTTAAATTGTCATTTAAAGACGTCATTTAAATTGTCATTTGAAGACGGTAGTACCGGATGTGCTTATCTTGAATATACAGAAAAAATAGGCCATATGGTTAAATTGAATAATTATTTATCCAGTTATTCCTCTGAACAAATAGCAATAATAGAAACTTTAAAATTTATTACCACTTCTAACCACGATCAGTTTGTCATATTTACGGATAGTCTGAGTGTAATACAAGCTTTGAAAAATATAACTTTGACATGCTTGAATAATCCGTTTATCTGCGAAATAATAAAAATATACAACAAGATATGCAATCAGGGTAAGATTACAACCTTAGTGTGGCTCAAAGGTCATGCTGGCATAGCTCCAAACGAAGCTGTTGACCAACCTGCTAAACAAAGTTGTAATGATGTAGAATCAGCTATTTTAATAGGTCTAGGATATAAAGTCCCCGTATAAAGATTTATACCGATATATTAACAATAAAGCCAACGATACGTGGACAGAATGGAATCGCTCGCAGACTGCTGGCAAATTTTATAAACAGGTGCAAGGTAATCTTGCAATGCCATGGTTCAAAGGGGAAAACGGTAGCAGGAATTTTTTTATAAGTTTAATAAGACTGAGAATGAACCATGGTGTATGTGCTGCATATCTTTATAAAATTGGACAAAAAAATCTTCCTTTATGTTCATTATGTAACAAGGTGGAAGATTTGGAAGACCTAGTAATGATTTGCAGTAAATACCAAATAAAAAGATGTATTCTGTTTAAAAGACTTCATAATTCTAAAAGTGTACTACATCCTTTCAATTATGTCTCACTACTTTCTTGCCGTTCTATTGAAGTTTTTAACCATCTCTATACTTTTTTAAAAGAATCAAATATTCATTTTTAAAATAATTAAATTGATTATTTTCTCCAAAACTTAACTTCCTTAAAAAGTTAAGTCCTATAAATAAAATTAAAAAAAAATAAATAAAATAATAATAATAAAAATAAATAACCTAAGTAAAAATATATTCATATATAAATGAATGTGTGTGTCTTTGTGAGAGAGAGAGAGAGAAAGTGTGTGTGTGTGTGGGATATGTATGTACGTATATGTTTTCAATATTTCATCAGCAAAAGTCTGTAGCCTACTTTATAACTATAAATATGTTTAATTTAAGTGTCGGCAAGACCTGTATAGTAAATATCTATCAGGATAAAAATTGTTTATTTATCTATCGCTAGTATAAGATACTTATAAGATAATTTTCATAAAATATATTGGATATTACTTTCATTTACTAATTCTGTTTAGTAAATAATAAATATATATATTTTTAATAAAATCTGCTTACTAGTTCTGTCTAGTAAACAATAATATTTTTAAATACAACTATATTATGAAAATGTTAATCTCACACTAGTTCTGTCTAGTAACCACATGAATGTCATAAAATGGCTGTATGGCTAATAAAGGCCAATGCCAAAAAAAAAAAAAAAGAATGTTATTTCGATGTTGTTACCACTCTAAATGGTTTGCATTATAGTTTTTAGGTTATTTAAACATTTGAATCATCAAGAGAAAGATGTAATTTACATTTATTTACTCCTAGAGGATGAGTCACTAATGTCATTTATATTGTCTATAACCTATTAGAATGTTATATTAAGTATTTCAACAAACACATTTACCTGTTTTCCGCTTTGCAAACAATTATCATTTATCTGTATTACACAGTATAGTAATTTGAAAATAAATCTAGAAACATTTTTCTAAACACCAAAAACTTGAAAAAGTTAAAATTTATTATATTTAAAATGTCTGTTTTTGACTACTACATGCACGACACTTAAAACTTAAATGTTTTATACTCTTCAGTATTTTATAATAAATTTGTGTAAATTTTAATAATTGAGGAAAGATTAATTAATAATAGGTACAGTTTAAGGTAGTGTTTGAGTGAATAAATATTAATAATAATGTTAATTTTCCTGTTACTTCAAATATGTTAGAGTATCATGTTGAATTGAACATGGTGTGTGACCTAAATACATATTAATTTAAATGTAAAGAGGTTTTATACGAAATATATTTTTGTAAAACATAATAAACCACTTATAGGGGAAACGATTGTTAGAGTTTATTTATTTAGCCTTTTTGGGTGATGTAGTTTTTTGCTTATTTGAAAAATGGTCAGTTTGGTTGACTAATTTTGATAAAAACTGTTACAAGCCTTGCGGGTCATCAGAAATGACCAGGCGGAAATCACCTCAGGTGGTAGTAGTAACTGTTAAATTTTAAATGAAAGTTTACATAGTTTATTTGAACTAATAATCTCATATAAATTGAGGGCTTAATCTAGGATGCGAAAACCAAACAACCATACTTTCAAAAGTCAGTCTGAACACTGACTGTTTAACGACCTCAGCTTATAGATTATAAAACAATGAACAAAGCGTAGCGATTAAATGTGTACCTACAAAATTTATTAAAATGAAGAAATATATTTACAATAAAAAGCTTAAAAAAATAAAATTGTGCCTAAGCACACAGATGCTTGTCTGCCACATTTTTATATCAAAAAAAGAACAATCCATTACAAATTAAAGCTAAAGAATTCTTAACACAACTAAATAAAGAAATGGATAACTACTATGTTAGTAAAAATAACAGAGTTGTAAGAACGGTGAATGTATAGCTTGAAATAATTAATTAATAAGTAGTGAAATAATTCATAATAATAATTAAATAAAATTAATAATGATAAATATATAAAAATAAACAAATATAAATATTAGTTATAACAACGATCATGTTGGAGTTTGACACAAATGTGTCGATAAAGGGTCGATAGACGCACTAAATTGTATTTTGACATTGTTCGTTATTTTTTTGTGTAATACTTATATAAATAATAAATTATGTCGAAGTTTTTGTTTAAATCTGTCAAAACTATATTATTTTTATTAACATATGACCAGAGACAGTCTGGTCACAGTCTATATCTAAACATATAGATGCTTAAACAGTAAGATTGTCGACTCATTGGTGGGAAAATTTCGTCACTGGAATCCAGTCGTCACTAGCGCGGCGGGGGACCTACCTTTACAATGAGTGGGCGTGGCTTAATTTCCCGCTTTTGGCCCACAGACAGTTTGCAATTAAATATGTATACTTTGTATAGTCATACTTCTAACTAGCCGTACCGCTTGGCATCATAACCAAATATTGCGATGGTATTTATAAATTTAAATATAAAATTGTAATCGGTAATTTTTCGAAAGCTATTGGGGTTAGTTCATGAGTTGTCCTCAGCGGTCAGCTGCAGCGTTACTTTTCAGTAGCTTGCGATAATCGAATCCAAACTTTTCCTCATTTAAGTTACCCCACTCCCCCTGCATATGACGCTATAGTGAAATATATTGGTATTATTTATTTAGAGAATTAAAATCAATAAAAACTAAGCTGCCAAGTATGACCGCTGGTACTTTTTTGGTAATTTTTATACAAAAAGTTTTGTAAACTATAATATTTTTGGAGTTTTTATCAACCTTAAGTTATATCTCCTTGGAAATTTGATTTTCTAATAATTTTAAGGACGAGCAGGGTGAGTCCGAATTCATAAAACCCGAGACCGTTTCATTCTATGGTTTAGCGTTCCAAGACCGAAGGTCTTCATGACTACATGACATATTCTACATGACATGTTTTCATTCTACATGACTAAGGTCGAAGTCTTTAGATTAAGTACGCAGGTACCAAGAGTAAGATATTTTCAAGGTGTATGGCGATAATGAATAATCTTAAATAAGTATTTCCATCAATTTGCTTAGTAGAAACGTACTGGATTGTAGTATTCCTTACATTTTAAAGTAATTTGGCAAAAAGATATGGCAAAATCTCAAATTAGGAAAATTTGTTTATTTTTAAATATTTTGGGATTTAAAAAAAATATGTTCCTCTAGGCTTTCGTACATATTTTATACGAGAATCCACTCTATCCCTAAGCTTATATTCGAATTGGTGGTAGGGGGTATAGGGTTCTATTCGTCGTTTGTTTAATGTTCTGTGTTAATGTGTAGATTTTTCTACAAGTACTCGTATTTGATGTTGCATATAGATAAATTATGTAAAGTAGAAATATGATTTCTGTGTATTTCTCGTAAAACACTTGTTGTGTGTTTACATCCTTCTTTTTTGTGTGTTGCAATATCACACACATCATCATCACCATCTTTTAATTTCTTTAAATCCTAATCGAATTCTGTTTATTAGGGTTTCGAAGATAATCTTCGAAACCCTTATACTTTCTGTCGAGCGTCTGTCTGTCCGATTTCTCATCTCAGGAACTACAATAGCTAGGAAGTTGAAATTTGGTATACATGTGTAACTATTTTATCCAACAACAGGAAAAATATAGCCAACTATATCACATGCGCATCTGTCGATTTATGAGCGAATGCGCACATTCGCCAAAAAAAAATATTTTTTTGAAAAATCTGTGGGGTATCAAATTGTAGGTATCGATGGGTAGTACACAAATAGCATCGCTTTTTCAAAATGGCGGCTATTACACCCGCCAAAAATCTCGAAAACCACCAAAAAATGCTTGTACCCCCCCCTTTTAAGCATAAGGAGAAGCCCTAAAAAATATGGGACCAATAGCCAAAAAGCACTTTCCGGGCCATAGAAATTCTTCGGAGAAAAGTTTCAAAAGTTATTTTAGCAATTTCAAAATCGCCCATACGCGCACGCGCCAAAAAAAAATATTTTTTTTGAAAAATCATGTGGGGTATCAAATTGTAGGTATCGATGGGTAGTACACAAATATGCATCGCTTTTTCAAAATGGCGGCTATTACACCCGCCAAAAATCTCAAAAACCACCAAAAAATGCTTGTCCCCCCCCCCTTTTAAGGCATAAGGAGAAGCCCTAAAAATATGGGACCATAGCCAATAAAGCACTTTCCGGGCCATAGAAATTCTTCGGAGAAAAATTTCAAAGTTAATTTTAGCAATTTCAAAATCGCCCATACGCGCACGCGCCAAAAAAAATTTTTTTTGAAAATCATGTGGGGTATCAAATTGTAGGTATCGATGGGTAGTACACAAATATCGCTTTTTCAAAATGGCGGCTATTACACCCGCCAAAAATCTCAAAAACCACCAAAAAATGCTTGTCCCCCCCCTTTTAAGGCATAAGGAGAAGCCCTAAAAATATGGGACCAATAGCCAATAAAAGCACTTTCCGGGCCATAGAAATTCTTCGGAGAAAAAGTTTCAAAAGTTTATTTTTAGCAATTTCAAAAATCGCCCATACGCGCACGCGCCAAAAAAAAATATTTTTTGAAAAATCATGTGGGGTATCAAATTGTAGGTTCGATGGGTAGTACACAATATGCATCGCTTTTTCAAAATGGCGGCTATTACACCGCCAAAAATCTCAAAAACCACCAAAAAATGCTTGTCCCCCCCCTTTTAAGGCATAAGGAGAGCCCTAAAAATATGGGACCAATAGCCAATAAAAGCACTTTCCGGGCCATAGAAATTCTTCGGAGAAAAAGTTTCAAAAGTTAATTTTAGCAATTTCAAAATCGCCCATACGCGCACGCGCCAAAAAAAATATTTTTTGAAAATCATGTGGGGTATCAAATTGTAGGTATCGATGGGTAGTACACAAATATGCATCGCTTTTTCAAAATGGCGGCTATTACACCCGCCAAAAATCTCAAAACCA
The DNA here is from genome assembly GCA_018340805.1 of Microvelia longipes. NCBI lineage: Eukaryota > Metazoa > Arthropoda > Insecta > Hemiptera > Veliidae > Microvelia > Microvelia longipes. The sequence goes on along the minus strand of JACMZG010001863.1, from coordinate 49,685,097 downwards.
CCAAAAAATGCTTGTCCCCCCCCCTTTTAAGGCATAAGGAGAAGCCCTAAAATATGGGACCAATAGCCAATAAAAGCACTTTCCGGGCCATAGAAAATTTCGGAGAAAAAGTTTCAAAAGTTAATTTTAGCAATTTCAAAATCGCCCATACGCGCACGCGCCAAAAAAAAATATTTTTTTGAAAAATCATGTGGGGTATCAAATTGTAGGTATCGATGGGTAGTACACAAATATGCATCGCTTTTTCAAAATGGCGGCTATTACACCCGCCAAAAATCTCAAAAACCACCCAAAAAATGCTTGTCCCCCCCCCTTTTAAGGCATAAGAGAAGCCCTAAAAATATGGGACCAATAGCCAATAAAAGCACTTTCCGGGCCATAGAAATTCTTCGGAGAAAAAGTTTCAAAAGTTAATTTTAGCAATTTCAAAATCGCCCATACGCGCACGCGCCAAAAAAATATTTTTTTGAAAATCATGTGGGGTATCAAATTGTAGGTATCGATGGGTAGTACACAAATATGCATCGCTTTTTCAAAATGGCGGCTATTACACCCGCCAAAATCTCAAAACCACCAAAAAAATGCTTGTCCCCCCCCCTTTTAAGGCATAAGGAGAAGCCCTAAAATATGGGGACCATATAGCCAATAAAAGCACTTTCCGGGCCATAGAAATTCTTCGGAGAAAAAGTTTCAAAAGTTAATTTTAGCAATTTCAAAATCGCCCATACGCGCACGCGCCAAAAAAAATATTTTTTTGAAAAATCATGTGGGTATCAAATTGTAGGTATCGATGGGTAGTACACAAATATGCATCGCTTTTTCAAAATGGCGGCTATTACACCCGCCAAAAATCTCAAAAACCACCAAAAAATGCTTGTCCCCCCCCCCTTTTAAGGCATAAGGAGAAGCCCTAAAATATGGGACCAATAGCCAATAAAAGCACTTTCCGGGCCATAGAAATTCTTCGGAGAAAAAGTTTCAAAAGTAATTTTAGCAATTTCAAAATCGCCCATACGCGCACGCGCCAAAAAATATTTTTTTGAAAAATCATGTGGGGTATCAAATTGTAGGTACGATGGTAGTACAAAATATGCATCGCTTTTCAAAATGGCGGCTATTACACCCGACAAAAATTCGACGTAAGGCACCAGCAGTCATATAACCAAGCAAATAAAGGTGAGCGAAGCGAGCCCTAGAATATTTGTTATGTTTTTACTTTATGCTATAAAATTAGGATAAACATATACAAAAAGCGAGCAAAGCGAGCCCATGTTTTTTATATGCCTTGCTTAAAATGTTTTCTTATAATAGATATTGACAAACAAGCACATAAAGGCGAGCGAAGCGGCCCTAGTATTGCATAGTTATTTTATTATTTACTCTTAAGAAGGTACTAAACATATACAAAAAGGCGAGCGAAGCGAGCCCATGATTTTCATGCCTTGCTTAAAATGTTTCTCTTAAGTAGATTTGACAAACAAGCACATAAAGGCGAGCGAAGCGAGCCCTAGTATTGCATGGTTATTTTTATTTTTTATACTCTTAAGAAGGTACTTATAAACATATACAAAAGGCGAGCGAAGCGAGGCCATGATTTTATCCCTTGCCTAAAATGTTTCTCTTATAATAGATATTGACAAACAAGCACATAAAGGCGAGCGAAGCGAGCCCTAGTATTGCATGGTTATTTTTATTATTTTATACTCTTAAGAAGGTACTGATAAACATATACAAAAAGGCGAGCGAAGCGAGCCCATGATTTTTATGCCTTGTTTAAAATGTTTTTTTAATAGATATTGACAAACAAGCACATAAAGGCGAGCGAAGCGAGCCCTAGTATTGCATGGTTTTTTTTATTATTTTTTATACTCTTAAGAAGTACTNAAAGGTACTGATAAACATATACAAAAAAGGCGAGCGAAGCGAGCCCATGATTTTTATGCCTTGCTTAAAATGTTTCTCTATAATAGATATTGACAAACAAGCACATAAAGGCGAGCGAAGCGAGCCCTAGTATTGCATGGTTATTTTTATTATTTTAAACTCTTAAAGGTACGATAAACATATACAAAAAGGCGAGCGAAGCGAGCCCATGATTTTTGCCTTTTTAAAATGTTTCTCTTAAAGTATATTGACAACAAGCACATAAAGGCGAGCGAAGCGAGCCCTAGTATTGTATGGTTATTTTTATTTTATACTCTTAAGAAGGTACTGATAAACATATACAAAAAGGCGAGCGAAGCGAGCCCATGATTTTTATGCCTTGTTTAAATGTTTCTCTTATAATTAGATATTGACAAACAAGCACATAAAGGCGAGCGAAGCGAGCCCTAGTATGCTGGTTATTTTTATTTTTTTATACTCTTAAGAAGGTACTGATAAAACATATACAAAAAAGGCGAGCGAAGCGAGCCCATGATTTTCATGCCTTGTTAAAATGTTTCTCTTATAATAGATATTGACAAAACAAGCACATAAAGGCGAGCGAAGCGAGCCCTAGTATTGTATGGTTATTTTTATATTTTATACTCTTAAAAAGGTACTGATAAAACATATACAAAAGGCGAGCGAAGCGAGCCCATGATTTTTTGCCTTTTAAAAATGTTTCTCTTAAAGTAGATATTGACAACAAGCACATAAAGGCGAGCGAAGCGAGCCCTAGTATGTATGGTTATTTTTATTTATACTCTTAAGAAGGTACTGATAAACATATACAAAAGGCGAGCGAAGCGAGCCCATGATTTTTATGCCTTGCTTAAAATGTTTTCTCTTATAATAGTATATTGACAAACAAGCACATAAAGGCGAGCGAAGCGAGCCTAGTATTGCTGGTATTTTTATTATTTTATACTCTTAAGAAGGTACTGATAAACATATACAAAAAGGCGAGCGAAGCGAGCCCATGATTTTCATGTTTTTTAAAATGTTTCTCTTATAATAGATATTGACAAACAAGCACAAAAGGCGAGCGAAGCGAGCCCTAGTATTGCATGGTTATTTTATTATTTTACTCTTAAAAAGGTACTGATAAACATATACAAAAAGGCGAGCGAAGCGAGCCCATGATTTTTGCCTTTTTAAAATGTTTCTCTTAAAGTAGATATTGACAACAAGCACATAAAGGCGAGCGAAGCGAGCCCCAGTATTGTATGGTTATTTTTATTTTATACTCTTAAGAAGTACTGATAAAACATATACAAAAAGGCGAGCGAAGCGAGCCCATGATTTTTATGCCTTGCTTAAAATGTTTCTCTTAAATAGATATTGACAAACAAGCACATAAAGGCGAGCGAAGCGAGCCCTAGTATTGCATGGTTATTTTTATTATTTTACTCTTAAGAAGGTACTGATAAACATATACAAAAAGGCGAGCGAAGCGAGCCCATGATTTTTTTGCCTTTTTTAAAATGTTTCTCTTAAAGTAGATATTGACAACAAGCACATAAAGGCGAGCGAAGCGAGCCCTAGTATGTATGGTTATTTTTTTTATACTCTTAAGAAGGTACTGATAAACATATACAAAAAGGCGAGCGAAGCGAGCCCATGATTTTTATGCCTTGCTTAAAATGTTTCTCTTATAATAGATATTGACAAACAAGCACATAAAGGCGAGCGAAGCGAGCCCTAGTATTGCATGGTTATTTTTATTATTTTTACTCTTAAGAAGGTACTGATAAACATATACAAAAAGGCGAGCGAAGCGAGCCCATGATTTTCATGCCTTGTTTAAAATGTTTCTTATAATAGATATTGACAAACAAGCACATAAAGGCGAGCGAAGCGAGCCCTAGTATTGCATGGTTATTTTTTATTTTATACTCTTAAAAAGGTACTGATAAACATATACAAAAGGCGAGCGAAGCGAGCCATGATTTTTTTTGCCTTTCTTAAAAATGTTTCTCTTAAAGTAGATATTGACAACAAGCACATAAAGGCGAGCGAAGCGAGCCCTAGTATTGTATGGTTATTTGATTTTATACTCTTAAGAAGGTACTGATAAACATATACAAAAAAGGCGAGCGAAGCGAGCCCATGATTTTTATGCCTTGCTTAAAATGTTTCTCTTATAAAATAGATATTGACAAACAAGCACATAAAGGCGAGCGAAGCGAGCCCTAGTATTGCATGGTTATTTTTATTATTTTATACTCTTAAGAAGGTACTGATAAACATATACAAAAGGCGAGCGAAGCGAGCCCATGATTTTTATGTTTTTTAAAAATGTTTCTCTTAAATAGATATATGACAAACAAGCACATAAAGGCGAGCGAAGCGAGCCCTAGTATTGCATGGTTATTTTTTTATTTTTATACTCTTAAAAAGGTACTGATAAACATATACAAAAGGCGAGCGAAGCGAGCCCATGATTTTTTTGCCTTTCTTAAAATGTTTTCTTAAAGTAGATATTTGACAAACAAGCACATAAAGGCGAGCGAAGCGAGCCCTAGTATTGTATGGTTATTTTTATTTTATACTCTTAAGAAGGTACTGATAAACATATACAAAAAGGCGAGCGAAGCGAGCCCATGATTTTTATGCCTTGCTTAAAATGTTCTCTTTAAATAGATATTGACAAACAAGCACATAAAGGCGAGCGAAGCGAGCCCTAGTATTGCATGGTTATTTTTATTATTTTATACTCTTAAGAAGTACTGATAAACATATACAAAAAGGCGAGCGAAGCGAGCCCATGATTTTCATGCCTTGTTAAATGTTTCTCTTAAATAGATATTGACAAACAAGCACATAAAGGCGAGCGAAGCGAGCCCTAGTATTGCATGGTTATTTTTATTATTTTATACTCTTAAAAGGTACTGATAAACATATACAAAAGGCGAGCGAAGCGAGCCCATGATTTTTGCCTTTTAAAAATGTTTCTCTTAAAGTAGATATTGACTAACAAGCACATAAAGGCGAGCGAAGCGAGCCCTAGTATTGTATGGTTATTTTTTATTTTATACTCTTAAGAAGGTACTGATAAACATATACAAAAAGGCGAGCGAAGCGAGCCCATGATTTTTATGCCTTGTTTAAATGTTTTCTTAAAGTAGATATTGACAAACAAGCACATAAAGGCGAGCGAAGCGAGTCCTTGAATCTTATTTTTATGTTTTAATTTTTTTCTAAAATTTAGGTATTGACAAACAAACTTCTAGAAGCGAGCGAAGCGAGCCCTAGATTGTTATGTATAAGTTTGATTCTATAGTTTAAAATTGGCTAGTACCAAACATGCACCTCAAGGCGAGCGATGCGAGCCCTAGAATATTATTTTATGTCTTTACTGTATGATATAAAATGAGGTTTCTGATAAACCAATACAAAAAGGCGATTGAAGCGAGGCTTTAATTTTATGCCTTGTTTTAAATGTTCCTCTTCAGGTAGTTATTGACAACCAAGCACATAAAGGCGAGTGAAGCGAGCCCTTAAATTTTGTTTTGTGTTTTAAATTTTCTCAAAAATTAGGTATCGACAAACAAATATATAAGGCGAGGGAAGCGAGCTCTAGATTGTTATGTAAAAATTTGATTTCTATAGTTTGAAATTGGCTAGTACTAAACAAGCAGATGTTTACTCAAATTTTATGTTGTATATAATTATTTTTCCTAAAATCAGTGCCAACAGACACATATAGGCTAGCGAAATGAGCCCTTGTGAAATTGGTAAAATTTATGTTTACTCTGCTAAATTTGCAAATAACAACATACAAATGAAACGAGCAACGAGCACTATATATTTGTGTTTTCTAAATTAGGTACTGATTTCTGATACACAAAAACGCATGCGTAGCGAGCTGTGGAATATTTTGTTATTACTTATTTATTTTTTCTAACATTAGGTATCGACAAATACTAACATATAGGCTATTGAAGCGAGGCGTAGAATATTGAGTATAAGTATGATTGTATAGTATTAATACATTATATTTATGCAAATATCTGAGCAGAACCCTTATAATGCTTGCAAAGCAAGCACTTTGGACGGATTTTTTTTAGTTTTTTTTGGAACTGCATATTTTTGTTTTTGTTTAAGAGGAATTTATATACTTGTTTATTTTAGTTTCAAATGTATTCTCTTCATTATTCCTCTTTGTTTTCTTTTAATAAAAACTTTCTGTTCATTTATTTATTTTTTCTTTTATTGGGTTATTGTGTTTTGTGTGTCTAAAAACCCTCATTTTTCTTAAATTGTTTATTCGTTTTTGTGAAGGAATAAAAATTCAATAGCATTATAAATTGTATTATTAATGTTCTCATGAGGTCGGTATAAATATCACTATCTATCTATATATATTAATATATATATATATATATATATATATATATATATATATATATATATATATATATATTATATATATATATATATATATATATATATATATATTATATATATATGTGTGTATATTTTTTTTTGTTTGTGTGTGTGTGGAGATCCCTTAAATTCGGTGCGAAAGGGTGAGTAGGTAGTTATGAAGAAAACCTTCTATCTCTATTCTGTTTAGTCTATTATATTACACAATAAGTACGACACAGACCTACGAAGCGGCCCACATGATAGAAATTTAATAATAAATTATGATAAAACAACAAATATAATACAAAACAACAACATACACAAGGAAATTTTGAATGGGCCTAAGGCCTACAACGCCGTGGTCACCGCAAAGTGGCCCAAGCCCCACTGTTTGTTTGTCTACCTAAACTAGAATACATTAATCACTATACATTAGTTTATTTTCATTTGTTAAAATGTGTTTTTATTTGTTGAATAAGTTAGTGTTAGATATCAATCTTATCAGCTAAATAGAAAATTAATTAATTCTTTCTACTATTATTATCGAATTATTTTCACTTTAACTTAAAAATCATTAATATGTGATATATTGTACTGTTATGTTTCGTGTCTCCCTTGTGCGTAGTGTTTATGTTGCGTGTGTTTTATATATTATGCCCCTGAATCAATTAACCACTTTAAAGTGTTAGGGAGGGGGTTTAGTGGAGGAAAATTATACTAATAGTTCATAGGAAAGGTTAGCTGCTCATAAAGATATCGAGTAAAGATTAAGGTTTTTTATCAAAAGGGTCGTTTACAAGTTAAACTTCTAAGGTCATTGTGATTTCTTGAGGAAAATCTAATGAAGTCTGGTATTGGAACTTTAAAGGTGGATAATATATTTACAATTTTCCTCATTTATACCATAGGTATATAAGAAAATTATTGTGTTTGCACAAAATCCGAAACCGGGATGTCACCGAAATTATCTGTTTCAGGTGTTCATAAGACCTCCTGAGTGGTTTTTATAAAGTTGTCTATCTGTGTGTGTGTGATTGTTGTCATCGCAGCTCCCAGTGTATTTATGCTAGAAAGTTGAAATTTGTACAAAAGTTAGTCTATAGGTGTAGTTGTGCTATTCGGCAAATATTTTTATGACGTCATTAACCCGTAATAATGACTCGGCTGAAATGATTAAAAATTATAAAAACACGGAAAAATAATGCGATCCGATTTAAATTTGGCACGCATGTAGCCGTATATAATACTAACGCATAACAGCGTCAGTTTAAATTGTATCAAATTACTTGTGAACGTTTTTTTTTTAAATTGTCAAAAGTCTGTTAATAATCCAATCGAGTTGAAATGAGAAAGATGCATGTTTGCTAAATATATTTTTATTTAAAAATATGCTACATTTAATAATAGAATAATAGCACTTCTTATTTTTTTTATCAAATGTCTTGTGTACGCTTTTTAAAAAATTGTAAAAAATCAGAAAATAATTTAATTGAGATGAAATTCAGTACAAGCGCTTACCTATACGTAATAAACGAGTACACAAAGTTTCGTTTTGATAGGACAAGTACATCCATGATTTTTTTTAATCATAATAGTTCAGCATTGAACATGGTCAGTGCTGTATGGGTAACCGCTTAGAATTAAACGGACTTATTTACTATCTAAGAATGAGCAAAGCATGTCCGAAGACCTTTTACTGTATAATCGTCTGGTGAATCGTTTTTTCTGAGGATGAGCGAAGCGACTCTGAAGCAGGGAGGATGAGCGTAGTGAATCCGATGTGATGAGGAAAAGTTCCGAGTTACCCCGTACCCGATTTTTTACTATTATTATGATTATCAAAAATTTGAACTGCTTGAAAAAAAAATATCTATAGATGTTAAATACATTTATTTTTTTTACAAATAAATGTAGAAATAATTATTTATAAAATTCTTAATTTCCAACTGGGTCAAGAATTTGCACAAATGTTTTATTTCTCCTTATTTTCCTGAAAGAAAATTTTATTATCAATATAAAGTATCTTTTTTTCTCTTTATTCTATTTTTTTATCCTTTGTTTATAAAATTACTGTTGCTCCGGTTTTCTATTCATCCTAAAAAACCCGAGAGCCAACATTAAAGGCAACTCCATTTGCATTTTTAAGGAGTTGCCTCATACCATTTTCCCGTCTTAAACCCTATTCCTCTTTGAGAACAGTTTGCTACAAAAAAGAACTAAAAAAGAATAAAATAAAATCGCTGCTCCAAGAAATTGCCTTTACATCCGTCGGCTATCTTTTCTTACTCCACACAAAAAAGAATTTTAATAAAATTTAATTTCTTTTCCTTACTTTTAATATTATTAATTAATTAAGAAAAGGAAATATTACTTTTTTCCTCTAAATAATATTAATAATGTTTAAAAAACAAAACTCTAGAATTAATGTATTTTATATAATAAATATGTGAGATTAGAAACTTAAAATTTCAATTAATTTTATTTTTTAGGATATATTTATAATAAGTATTAAGGGCTTTAGTTTAGTAAATAGAATATTATACATTTATTACATCGTTTTGGCGATAGGGCTTTTTACTGTTTTAATTTTTATGTGCTATAATATAAAATTAAGCGTTTTTTGTTCATTTATTTTTTAAAATAAAAATTTTATTTTACGTGAAAAATACTTGCATATTTTAAAACATGGTATTGATATGGTGCAACGAAATAAAATGTAAGTAGGTATTGTGAACCTTCACATAGAAGGCTAAAACCATTACTCGAGGTAATTGCAATACATCATGAGGTTTAAACCTATCTCGAAACCAACACGAAACTTGAAAACAATAAAAAGGTAAGAATTTTATCCCAGTAATTACCAATTTAGGAGCCTAGAAAAAAAGATCAATAAATCAATGCTTTTGTTTCTATTGAGTTATTTAACGACTTTTTTTGGTCCTATTTTTCCAAAAGGCTTTGAGTTGGTCTTGTAAAGTTGTGTGTCCGAGCCAATAGACATTTCATAGATTCAGTGTTATGTGTTGGCACGCTTACAATAGAGAAATGCCTGGTAGGTCTTCGCCTTGATGCTAGCATGGAAATCCTTACTGGACCCTACACGATTTCCTATCTATCTTTGTACAGTGCCTCTATACAAACACAGGCGTATCCCCTTCTATTCTAATGTTGTGATATAGACAAAAGACTCCAAGTTACCCCAATACGGTATCTGAATGCAGTATATTACCAGTTGCTTTAAGCCGTACAACACTTCATATTGAAGTTATAACAAAGGTAATGTGTCTACTGCATTATTGACGCAATCATACTTGATAATTTTATTTCATTATTAACCTTACACTAAATTTATAAAAAAACCAAGTATGGAAACTCCAATACTAATCCATGTTCATATATTCAGACATGTGTGATAGCTGGCTCAAAAAATAGCAGAAATTGGAATAGCTATGTATGAGCCTTCTAGGATTTACCTTTTTTTGTTTTTTATTTTTTGGCAACACAGGTAACATAGGGTAAATTACACTTTTTATCGTGTTTTTGTACTTTTATGTGCTAATTTAAAACATATTGTATCTAATTCTTTATAAATATAATTGCTATGATAATTTAGTTAAAAAAAGAGAAACTTTGGACAACGATGTGTTTTCTGAGATTTCAAGTGAAAGTTGTTTATAACTTTTTGTATTGTTTATAACTAAAATGTTACAATTACTATGATTAAAATGAATTATTAAAGGGAAGAATACACTTATACCAAAAGAACTAAAGGTTAACCAGTGCACACTAAAAAATAGGATTGCTTAAGTCCCTTGTTGCAAGTAATTTGAAGGAAACTACTGTTCAAGAATATCTTAAACCTCTATCGGATGTGAAAAAGCAATTCTGACAAAAAAAAGCGATAAAAAAATGCCTGGTACCGTTAAATAGTTTGTTTATATTTACTAGGGTAAAATAAGATGGCTGCGCCCATAGCAATATATGAGCCGACTCCCTGGTGGAAAATCTGTAAACTACATGCCATGTCTGACATGTTGTTTTGTTTTGAAACAATGGCATTTGTTTTCCTACTTGGTTAATATATTACTTTACAATACTCTGAAGTCAATTATTACATAAAATTTATTAAATTGAGAAAAAATTAAATTTTGTAACATTAGCTTATTATTAGCTTACTGGACAAAGAAATTAGGTAACCAAAAACAAACAAGCTTCTACTAAGCTCCTTTTTTAAACAAAGGATTTTAACTTTAATGACAATTGCAAGCTAACTTAAAGACAAGAAAAATTTGGTATCAATTATAACATGTCTGTTAGATGTCATTTCTAAAAGATACATAAATATTGGTTCGAAAACTTTTATCTTTGTTGTATCATCTCGGTCTAAGAGTCGCCTTTTAGTTTAAGTTTAGTGTTTGACATTTAGTGTAAGAACTAAAGAATGATTTTATCTTGGTGTATTTTGCTTAAAACTGTCGATAAACTAAAAAAGGATAATTTCTTACTTTTTAAATAGAGATACTATTTAAAGAATTTATGGTTTTAATTTAAGTTGTGACTTACGGTTTGTTTGTGACGCATTGCTACTTAATATTTTGACATTACTCACTCAACTAATAAGTAAAGTGAACAACGACAGGTGTTTTGGGTGGCGTGTTCAACCAAAAATACCCCCCCCCCATGAAGTTATTCCAGATGTCTTCTTACTTTAACTCTTCATAGTCTTCATTCCTATTTCCTTTGATTCTTATCTTACAACGCATTTATAATTTTTAACTTACATTTTTTAGATTCTTATTCTAATCTGGATCAGAATCATTTATCTAAGAAAAAAGAGAGTATATATTTTTGGGTATTGTACCTGCATTAGAATTTGTTTTCGTTTTCGAAAAATGAAAAAATCAAGATAGACTTATCTTGATTTAAGTTATGATTAATGTTATCCTATGCGTGGGCGTAGCCTGGAGACAGTGAGGGTCTTTTAATTATATTTACCGTAGTTTTGGACAAAAATCTATAGTTTATATATTTGGGCTAGTTCGTACTCTTTAAAAAATTCAGATTTTTTTAAACAAACATTTACAATTTTATAAAGAAAACATGCTTACTCTGTTTCGTTGCTTTCATCTTATCAAGGCGCCGAAGAGGCTGAACTTAATCTGCGTTTTACTTAAATTTCCGAAGAATATAAAGTAAAATATTTACTAGAGGCGAGCGAGACTTTATTACCACCTCATGTTTGGCATGTAAAACTTATTTCATTTGACTCTAACTAATTTTGCAAAAACGAATAAATGACACATTATATTGTGCAAGAGACACCTTGAAATGCAGCTAGCAAAATGCTATGCTAGATCTAGGCCCTAATCCATCATTCTATTTCGTAATTATTGATATCTCGACGTATTGTCATGTCCCACTCTATTTAGTTATGTCTATCTCAATAGAGCCGAAAGAGCCTAAAAAATAAAGACTCAATAGGGCATTTTTTTGTGACGAAGGTCCGTCAAATTGTAAACCAAAGAATTGCATTCCATTTTGATTTATTTCACTACCATTCTCGTGTATTTGTCTTTTATGCTCTCATTTGTTTATATTATTACTTAACCATTTTTAATTTGTTTTCCAGGGAGCTATGTAATGCTATGGCGGAGAGGTAGTTCTGTTCTGACAGCTGACAAACTAATGGTTACTCGCGATGAAAGATTTCGGTTAGTCGACGGCTTTAATCTAGAAGTATCTGGTGTTATGCCTCAAGATGCTGGCGATTATATCTGTGAAATCGGAGATGGCGATAATAGACATCAGATACACACTGTTGAAATATTAGGTATGTACAAATTTGTTGTATTATTTTACCACACACACACACACACACACACACACACACACACACACACACACACACACACACACACACATATATATTATATAATATATATATATATATATATATATATATATATATTATATATATATATATATATATATATATATATATATATACAGTAGAGCGATGGCTTTGTAGATTGAAGGAAGCATATTGCTCGTCGCAGTATTGGTTCAGTTTGATAATTTAATGGAACAGGAGATTGTTAATATTTAATTTTCTATCCTAAGTAAAATACTTTTATCAGGCCTGTACTATTTTTTCATGGCAAAACATAGTATTGGATTGGCAAAAATAATATTGGATTCAACCTTATAAAAATTATTTCATTAGTTGGATAGCTAATCCTATAGAAACTATTCGCCCTCTTCTGAGTTGGTCTCCAACCCAATATTCTTGTATATCGTTTTTACAAGTATAAATTGTTTCCTTATACCCTTGTACCCCCCCCCCCCCCTTGTACCCTTATAAATCGTTTTTATGAAAATAAGGCACATTACTTCATCTTTCCTAACAATCATCTATAATTAGATATTTACTGTTTTTAAATATATAAAACAGTTCGTACTGATAAAAAAAAAATAAATGAGATTTTAATGAAACTTGATAATTAGATCTAAAAGATAATATTTTCAAAAAATAATTATATACATGAGAGATATTTACATTAGCTTTGAGATTAATATTTTTAACCAAAAGGTAAAATAATTAAGTTTGGCTTAATGAAGCATCTTTTTAAATTAAGTAGAGAAATTTAAAACGCTTTATCTCTAATTAAAAGAAATCTCTGTCGCTCAAAGCAAAAAAAACTAATGCTTTAGTCTAAAACATTTTTTTAATCTCCGTGCTTTTATCTTAACCATTTTTTAAGTGTCATCAGGACTTGAAGAAGGTACAAGTTTTAAAAGAAAGAAAAACTTTTCTTTTTATATGACAATTACTGAAGAGGTTAAAGGGAGGTAAAAAGGTTGTGTGCAGGGTTTTTTATTTGTGCTAGAGTCCTTTTGCTAAGGAAAGCACAGAGAATAGAATATGCTATAGTGATTCTTGAAGTACGCCTTAGGGCCGTTGTAAGGTCCTAGGAGGCCATAGGGATGAGCTCTTTGTATAGTATTCTCTTTGCTTCTCGCCCTTCTTTAAATATAAAAAGAGCAAGACTCTGTCACTCTGATTACAAGCTAACTTTTATATATTTTTTTTCTCTTTTAACAAACTTGTGTTTTTTATATTAAGCTATTTTTAAAGTCAGTTATTAAAATAAAAAGAAATGTTAAGCTTGATTAAGTAAGAAGGAAGTTTAAAGAAGGGAAGAATTATGCAAAAAATAAACTTCTTTCTTCACAAGTTTATTTTTTATAGATTTTTATTAGATTGGTATTTGTTTTAACTTCAGTTTTCTTATAATTTAAAGTAAAAAAACAACTCCACCATTGGGGTTGAGAATAAGGCCAGAAAAATAATGATTTTTTTATTACTAATTAGCTTTTACATTTCCTTAAAATTTCAAACTAAAATAATAATATTACTACAAGAAGTCTTAGACCTTTTGGCAACTCCGTTGCCTCATGATTGTTGACATCTAGCAGTTTGTAATATTAGTTGTTTTTTAAAGTAGTATGTATAATGCCTAAACTGACTGCATACACAGCATAATGACACTATTAGTCGAAAATTATTGTTTACATAACAATAAACGATAAACTTAGAACTATTAGTAATTATCAAATCTATCTTTATTCGTATTTCACATAATAGCAGTATATACTCAGATATATATATATATATATATATATATATATATATATATATATATATAATATATATATATATATATATATATATATATTATAAGTGTCCACCAGAAAAGAAGGTGATAGTACTTCTCAAAAGGAACAAAAAATGTCTTATAATATAAACCATTGTTGTTGAGCTATTGTTGTTGCAACAATAGCTCACATTTTTAACTATTGAATGTATAAAAATATTTAAATTTTCTTAAAGGGCAATCATAAGAGAAGTTTTTTTCGATCTTGGCTGAACTTTTGCTCATCTCTTACTTCCTCTAATGCCCTACTATAAAAATTCCATAAAATTCATTTTTTTCAAAAAATCATGTTTCATGCAAAATTTTGGGCAGTAGTTCTAAAATATTTGACATAGTTAGTAGTTTGTCCTTTTAGAAATTTACTCAGCTTTCTAATGAGACCAATTTCGTCTTTCTAGCTTGAATAGTTAAAACCCTATTAACAATTTTATGATGTGAGGTCAAATATTTTTTTTTAAATATTAAATTTGACCTTGTGGGAAAACGAATGGAGATCGGGGTTTATATTATAGGACATGTTTTTGTTCCTTTTGAGGAGTACTATCACCTCCTTTTCTGGTGGACACTTTATATGAAACACCCTGTGTATATATATATATATATATATATATATATATATATATATATATATATATATATATATATATATATATATATATATATATATATATATAAATATATATGTATATAGATATGGACCTCAACCTAATTTTTGCTTTCAAAATTCCCTAAAATTGTATTGATTTAAAAAAAATAAAAAAATGTATTCGGTTTTTAATAGCTCTAATAAAAGAGAAAACATGAATATAATAAATGAAGTTTCAAATCTGAAACTGTAATGTGTAGTGATGAAAATAGTAATGAGCAATTACGAGTTGCATAATGAGTTTGTCTTGAGATCGCGTATTGATTGAAGAGCTAATCCAATTAACTATAGTGTTGATTTAACATCAATAAAGTTAAACTAAGTCAACATGTGCTTTAGACAGTACAAAGGTATTGTTATAGATAGGTTGTATACAAAGGTATTGTTGCTGATGTATTATAATTAGCTGTACTTTAAATTAATTAATATTTGTTGTAGACAAAGCATTTAGTCCAGGAGCCAGTCCTGAAAAACGTGACTCGTTTTTTTTATATCGCTTTTTATATTTTTTTTTAATGTGCCTTAAATTGTGAAGAAAAACAGTGTGCCTATTCAAAGTGGACACCTTCTTATAATTACGCATGCTCTAAATTTTAGAAAATCTTACAAATATTTGTTTTCTTGAAATAAGTGGTTCCGTGTGTGACAAGTACAAAACTTTAAGAGCACATTTTAAAGCTCATGAAATGTTCAA
The DNA here is from genome assembly GCA_018340805.1 of Microvelia longipes. Taxonomy (NCBI): domain Eukaryota; kingdom Metazoa; phylum Arthropoda; class Insecta; order Hemiptera; family Veliidae; genus Microvelia; species Microvelia longipes. Next base: position 49,669,748 of record JACMZG010001863.1, on the reverse strand, counting down.
TAAAACGAGTGTTCATTCTTTAAAATCAGATGACTGGACCCTAATTTATGGCATTGGCAAAACCACAAAAAATTGTTATTCTTTTGCAAATACAGTGAATGTGTATGTTTTCTGGATTGTTAAGTAATTTTGACAATGTTAAACCTTTAATAGTAGTTTTTTTGATTTTGACGAATAAACACTGGATGCATAATAAAAAGTTCTGTTCAAGGTTTGCACACGACAAACTGGAAACCACTTATATCACGAAATCTAAAATTTGTGCGAATTTTAAATATTTTGAGTTTGCGGCATTATATGCAGGCCTCCACTCTAAATAGGTAGGCTATGATTTCTCTTTACCGTTCAAGGTATATTTTAATAAATTTGTTTGAAGCATTATAATCCGAGAGCCGGACCTGAATAAATGTGACTCATTTTGTACTACCTAAAACCAATTTTTTCTGAAAATATACCTTAAATTATGATGTAAAACATAGCCTGCCCATCCACAATAAAGATCTTCATATGATTGCATATGCTCAAAATTTTATAACATCACACACATTTCAGTTTTCTTGAAATAAGTCGTCTCCTGAGGGGTCGTGTGCATAACATGAAGAGAACGCATTTCTTAGAGGTGATCAAGTGTTCTATAAAACGAGTATTTAATCATCAAAATCGGATGTCTACAACCAAAGTTATGGCTCTTTCAAAAACATCAAAAAATGGTTAATTTATGCAAAGTCAGCGAATTCTTTTTAAAAAAAGGCTTTTTGTGCATTTTTTTGGTCATTTAACATATGTCATAGCTTTAGTTAGATTAGACGAAAACACATTCGTTTTATAGGAAATTTTATCAGCTTTAAAAAATGTTCTTTTCATGTTTTGCACTTGATCTAAAGGAAACCACTTGCTGCAAGAAAACTGGAATTATTGGGGTTTTCTAATATTTTAAGCGAGCGCATTCATATGAAGGACTCCACTATAGGTAGGCAGACTATGATTTTCCTTCATAATTTATGATATATTTTAATTAGTACAAAGATAAGTAACGTTTTTCTGTTCTTTGGCTTAGATTAATTTTTGTGTGCTGCGTTTTTGAGTGATCTTCAATTCTTTGTTTTATGATAATCGGTTCTTCTTTCATATTCCTTAATCTATTTGTGTTAAAACTTTGTTCGCTTTTAAAGGGCCTATGTTCGACATTTATCTTGAAAAAGGATAATATATAAAACTAGTGGTTTAATTTTCTATGATACATCGCTCTTGGAATGAGATAATGTTTTCATAATAGGTGTTACATAATGCTTGTTTTAGATATACTTTCACAGAAAGAACAACTATTTGGTATTATAAGACACTTATTTATAGATGGGCCATACCCTATCTCAATACATTAAATGTTTTGAATCCGTTTTTGGGCATAGAGATGAATTAGTAGAAAAGGCATCCCCTATTTACATATTGAAGGACTTGGAACATTGTCGGCGTTTCCACGTAGCGTGTGTTTTCATATAATAAACTTTATAATATATAAGTTACTGCGATTTTGTACTGCTTCTTTAATTACAGTAATAATAAAAGGTATTCAGTTCATGTTACTTTTTAGATGTTTCCAAAAAGTATTCCCCGTAATGTTTCCGTAACTCCTCCCAATGAGCCTCTCTAGTAATTCATGGATATATATCCATGAAATTTATAATTTTTTTGAATGAAAAATACAATAAATGCAGGACACTGCGTCTATCTAAATACGTCGTAGATTTCGTACCCCATTTATTCTGCCTGGTTTTAGTATTAGTATTATTAAATTCTTTAAGTAATTCCATTTAAATTTCTATTACTATCCGATTCTGAAATAATTTTAATATGAGATTTAAACAGGGTTTTCATTCATTTAATACTTGTGAATTTAGTTTACTAATGGCTCATCAATCATATGATTATTGTTGGTATTCACTCAGCTGTTACCGTCTCAGTTCTGGTTGAAAATTCTCCATTTATGTTTATTAACCAAACAAAAGAGAAATAGCAACATAAATCTGTTCTGAAGAATTGAAGGGAATATTCTTACTACTTTTATAAATCCTGTCTAAAATGAAAAAGAAAGATTTTTCTTCACTATCGATTTACTGTGAAGGATTCTACATGGTAAGGTTTTTCCTATTATGTAGAAGTTGTATGTATGTATTGTTTCCGCGGTGTAAAAACTCCGGGGGTTATCCTGTGTTTGTATAAAAAAGGAAGAAGTTGTATAGAGGCTGGTAATTCCGTAAAGTATGTTTACCTTTACAAGGAGAATGGGGTTTAGTAGCGAAATACTGGACGCTAAGTCAATATTGTGACACTATCTCACTTTTGCTTTTCTCACCCTGTCTATATCGCTTTTATCTAAGTTTTACCCCTTTTCTTTATCATTTTTTGCTTTGTATGTTTTCTGGGATATCCGAGGTCAAACACAGCTAGGACAATAGGGCTCAGTGTTGGAATTTCTCTTAGGTTCCCTCACCACAGGGAGGCTATTTTAGCGCCTTTCTATCCAATTGTTCACTTTCTTAATTTCCTAACTAAGCAAACTTACCAACCTGTCAATAGCTCGCTAAATATACAAACCTCAACACATATCTTTCTTTCCCATCATAACTCCCTAGTTTGTTCTAAATAACTTATGAAATTGTTGCTCCCTTTCGTAAAAGCATTGGAGAAGCCCAAAATATGTTCCCACTTTTTTTTGTAAAATATCCTCTTTTCAACTATTTAAATCCCATGAACCGAAGATATATATTTTTGGTGTCTGGGAAAAATGGAGTCAATCCACCCTCTCAAGCGAACCCCCCTCTATCTCCGCTCATTCTTTTCATGAGCGGAATGACACCACAAGTGTCATTTTTTATTGAAAATTTCCTGAAAGATATCGTGCACGCATGGTGTGTGTTTATGCGTCTGCAGAGTGGATGTACCTATTGAGTAGATGCAGCGAAAGTGCATAAACGAGGTGCATTAAAAAACGCTGCAAGCCCAACAGCTACGGGGATTTAAATAGATCTCACCCTCAAGCGAGTCTTAAAAGTGGATTAACTTGACATGATTAACAAGTGAAGGATTAGATTTCAGAGGGAATCCAACATTGCGTCTTATTATTTTAAATTTTAGCAATTTACTTTCTATTAATAGCTCTAGTGTAAAACTGAAGTATTTTTTAAGTATATTAAGAACTTGCACAGTTCACAGTTATGTGAAGCTGGGTGTTGGAAGCTGGTGTTAAGCCTATTTTTAATATTTAGAAAATGTTTCGAGTATTACATTGAAAAGCTATGTTTCTTGTAATTGTTTTATTAGATGTTATACCACTCCAATATTAAGTTTCCCGGTGGAAACCGCAATAAGGAAGTTGAAGAAATGGTACTAATTACCCGGGGAAGCACTCACTTTTATAATTAATATTTTGATGTAACCTAAAGAAATCAATTTAATTAATTGGCATTTTTATACCCTTCTAATTATTAATTTACTTTAGCTTCCCGATGAAATTTAAACGTTCATTATTATTGTCTGTCGTTGTTTTATAACTGTTTGTATTCGTATATTGTCTCAAATAATTCGTTTTACAACATATTTCACTTAGTATTTTCGATGTTTCCTAGCAATAAAATTGGTCCCTATGCTTATATATATATATATATATATATATTATATATATATTATATATATATATATATATATATATATTATATATATATATATATATATATATATATAAAATATCAATCTTCTTTTACCCTTGTAAATCTAAACAAACTATTTACAAAAGTAGATATCAAAGTGGCTCTTATTTTTCAACATTTTTTAAGACGTGAAATATATAAAAAGTACGAACTAAGAGGTGCAGTTTTTTAATCGCGTTACTCATTTAATTATTATGGTCGCTGAATATGATGAACTAAATTTAAGTTAAATTCAACAACTAAATTTTCAACAATTACTTAACCTAAATTGAATTATACTCTAGTAACATTTCATTGTAGTGAGTCCAGAGATTAAAAACGTTTATCTCTCACGTAATTAGAAAATTTAATTAACGTTAATGTAGTTTTTCATTTTACAAACATGTTTTTTGATATCATGAAACGTGATTTCTTATAATTGGAAAATTGCCTCAGTTAAATATACATTTATTTCAATTATATGTGCGTCGATTTATGGTCATGCAATTGGTAACTATTTTTTTTGTCAGGGGCTTGTACTGCATCCATTGAACACGAATTAATTTAATTAATCACATTTTACGACGAACAAGTCCAGTGATTTGAGGGGGTTTAAAATAATGCTTTTACTTAATGCATACAAATTTTCCGTTTCTTAAGTAATCTAAACATTGTGACAGCAAATCACGCAAAGGGCATTTTTGTTTACGTAATAATTTCTGTAGAGCTTAAGTAGTCGAAAAATATGAACCCTAGACATAATATCACGAGATTTCCCCCTCATGGTTTGATATTCAGTTACAAGTGGAAATATCGTGACAATGCAACATACCGTGGCCCTTTATCAGTCCCTTTGGTGTTTTCTTACAAAGTTATATAAATACCTATAATTATATTTCAATAACACTAAGCTAAACTTGACCAATACTTAATAATATTAAATTGAATATAACTTTTTTTATTGCATGTGATATTTTACGATTTTAAATAGTGATTATAGATATCTGTATATCTAGACTGTATATACTGAGACCACTCAGTATTAGTTAGAGTTACCACTTTTTTCTTTCACAGTATAACTTTTAAGAATAAAAAGCGATATAAATATTTGGATAAGTAAATATTTTGCCCACACGTTTAGTAGAAATTGTCAAATGGGCCAATTTGACGATTTATATTTTTATTATCTTTGCAAGATAGTTTCACTTTTCCTCATTGTGTACTTTGGGTATATAGGAAGAGTATTGTGTTCGCAAATAAATCCTAAACTGGAATGTCACTGGAATTATCCGTTTCCGGAGGTGTTTTTATGACCTCTTAAGTGGTTTTCATAATTTTGCCTGTTTGTATATGTGTTTGTGTGTGTGAGTCTGTCTGTTATCATCGTAGCTCCCAGTGTATTTATGCTTGGAAGTTAAGTTGAAACTTAGTACGAAAATCATTCTTAAGGTCTTGTTGTGATATCCAAAAAATATTTTTTATGATATCATTAACTTGGAATAATGAGATGGATGACAGTGAGCTGAGCTAGGATACAATATCACGTTATCAACTCATTCACAGCTTAGTCTCTAGTATAAACAATACGCAAGTGTTCTATTCTTTTGCGGATGCTTCTTCAAAATTTTACAGTTTTAGCACACTTTCATTTAGCGTGCGTAACATCAAACATTTCTTAAACTGTTAACCAAAATATTGAATAGGTCTATAAGGATTTTATTGCTGGTTGACTGTGCCAAGTTAAGCCTCTGTACGAAGTAATTGTCTAAGCCCCGTATAAATCAAGTCGCTAAGCCCTTTAGAAAGTGTCTTACCCTTAGTACCCTTGACTTATAGGACTAGTATGTAGATTAGTTTCCAACAATTGATATTCCTTACCATAAGTATACGAATGAAACCGGATATTTTGCATCTTTTAAGGCTACTAAGGGCGCCCTTTTACGAAAAGGGGTATCTTCAATTCTATACGTGTTTATTTATGTTATTTTGGTATTTATACTAGTGTAATGGTGCAGACAATAATGATTACAATTTTTTCTTTCTTGCACTTCCTTCCTTTTGAAAAATGTAGAATATTTTACACTTTTACACGCGTAGTACTCGCTTTTATCCCGTTGAAAAATTTATTACTTTTCTTCTTCTGGTTACAATGTGCCTAGAGATTCAGTGTGTTTTTAACCCTACTTAAAATTGCTGTAAATGCTCAAAAAATTCAAACTTAAAAATATTCTGTTTAAAATATTAGGCAAAAAAGTATAAATTTACTGCCTCTTAAGTTTTTTCTTCTGTTAAATTATGTAGAAAAAAATTAAAGACCCTTCTTTTAAACTTTACAGTGAAGTTTTTATGCTTTAAATAGATTTTTTTTTTACTTTAATACAGCCTTAAGTTATTAAAATATTGGCCAAGAAAGTATTTTAATTTTTATTTAGTTTGAATGGAGTTATAATGTAATGCTTATTGACCTATAAGTTAATTAATAATTTAAAAAATTATACTATATTTAAGCTGTACTAAATAGTCTATGTTGTTCATTTCAAAATAATACTTTTCTGAACTTTATGTTGAAGGTCATTGAACATTCTGAATTAGTTTTGCATGAGATTTCAATTAAATAAATTAAGAAAGTCTATGACAGTGTCATAATAAAATTTACTATTTTTTACATTATTTACTATTTTTACATTATTTACTTCCTAGTCCTCGTCTTTGGAAGTATAAATGTAATTTATTAGCAAATTTCAACTTTTTACATTACGTGTCCAAGAACATATATTGAACAGGTGATGCTTTAAGTAGTGAGGCTTTTCTTGCCGTACCAATTTATTTAATACTTAGTATTTAATTAGATCACGGGCTTAAGTCATATTTGCATGAAAATATGCATTAAGTAAAATTATGTAATTTTAAATGTTATCAATTCATGGTATTTCGGATTATTAGGGAGAAACAAATAAAGATCAAAATCATAATAATTTTGGTCATAAGATCGATTTATCCTAGAAGTATTTAAATTGTTATTCAGTTTGAATGGAGTTATGCCCGTGATGCTTATTGACCTATAAGCTAAAGGTCTAATTTGACATTTCTATTATAGGTTTCGTACGGTGATATTGGGGTGCTGAACCTTAATTGATCATTAGGGTTCAGCGCCCCAATAGCACGCTACTTATAGTCCATTCTAAAAATCAACTTTTCTGTGCATTCACTACTATGGTAAACTTTGTTACTATAGGATATAATTATACGCAATAGTTAAAAGTGACAAATGTAACACGTGAAGATATTAATGGAATGAAGTGTTATCCATGCATGGCTCGATAAGAGGTTCTGTTATATTTGTGAACAAATATTTTTTCAGAGGTAGTCTGTGAAGTAGCAACTTTAGAGCCCAAAAATATAGTTAAAATTCATTTTTTCATTACGAGGACTTAATTTTTTTTTTACTTTACAGCTACACTGTATTGAAAAAATTGCCTCGAAGGAGTAATAATATTTTTTAATCTTAAGGATATTTCGTAACCCTTAAATAATTACATATCAATAGTCCAGTAAGATCAAAACAAATAAAATTAAAGTTGCATGATGTTTCAAAATGATCAGCATTCATTATTAAATTGCTTTTTATTACTAATAGAATACTAAATATACGTAAATGAGTTCTACCTACAACACATATTATTTTAAAAATATTAACTAAAAAAAAAAGAAAATGAATATTGCATTTTTTTCTTAATGTGAGATTTTGTATATTTTTTAAGTTTTTATTTTTTATCATCACCTACCTCTAGGAAAAAACTCCTACAGAAAAATAGCATGCTTCATGACTGTGAAGGGTTTTTTTTTAATCTTCGTAATATTTATTGTCAATCTACGCTCGACAGTAAATATAACTGTCACGGCTAAGAAAAAATTAGCTTACTACAGCCTAGATACAAAGTAATTATTTTATTAAGAAAATTATTTTTTCCATGAAAGGTCATTTTAAGAGTTTTATAAACGATTTTTATCTTAGTTTTTAGAACATCAGTTGAAAATGCAATGTGACCTAAACCTATCAGATTAATTTTCTCTTTATACAGAGAGGAATTTTAGTTTTTTGCTCTTCTTAAGCTCAATGTACCATAGCAGGAGTCTTTAGGAGAGCTAAAATGGAATTTCAAGTATTTTCATCTCACTCTGATACCTTATCTCAAGTATAATATTACTGTTTTGTTGAATATTACACCGATATTTCCTTCCATTTACTCTTCCAATCCAGAGGATCTGATTCAATTAAGATGACCTACCTATATTTGGAAAACCCTTTTTGGATTTCCAGGTTTCCTTCTTCTTAGAGATTTAATAACCTGATCCTAATCATTAAACCCTATTTACTTTTAGTCTAATCCCGGAATTTTAAATGGTTTTGATATTGTATTCGCACTAATTTATAAAAGGATTTTTGTAGACCTGATTATCTTAGTTGAATTATCTGTCTAAATTTTAAATCAAAACACCTTCTGCGACAAAATAAAGAATTTTTTTTGTTAATATTAAGTTATCTCTCTCTCTATCTCTTTAATATATATATATATATATATATATATAATATATATATATATATATATATATATTGTCTAATTATAAAGTTATTAATCAATATACCTGCTTATTATAACCATGGGTACTATACTAAGGGAAAAATCTATTAACTTATTCAGATGTGAGACAGTTTTTATTTTGTATTCTTAAGCAAAAACTAAAATAACCTATGAATAAAATATAATCATAAAACACCTACTTTACTTCAAGTAACATTGAAATGGTACCGTGAATAAAGAAAATGTTATAATCTTTAGAAGACTAAATTAGTTTCAGTAAAAAATAGTCTAAAGCTCAAAGACTATATTAACCACCATCTCAAGTTTCTCCTTAACCTTTTCATTAGAGTTAACGATTAAGTTAATACCTCAAAGATAAGCTACAGAGCCTTTACGTTAAATTTTTTAAAGAAATCTTTTAGTTTTACTTGTTATTTATCCTTGGATGAACTCTCTTGATCTTTAACTTTGTTTTACTTTTTGATAAGAAACAAAAGCGCCTATGAAAACTTTTGGGAAAGAATGGTCTTTGCAAAATTTTGTTTTTATCTCCATTATTTTAAGAAATTTGTTAAGTTAGCTAGGGTTTGGTCTAGCGTTGCTTTGGCTCTTGTTGTAAAACTTGTTTTAGGATAAAATATGTATTAGTTTAGTTATTTTAGGTTCAGGAAGCTTAACTAAAAGTTTTCTACTTTTAGAAGTAATTATTTGGTCCTATTAGTCAATTTCTCTTTACTGATGTTTAAAATGAAAAAGCATTTCAGATCAAATCAAAGGTGACTTTACAAGTAAACGTAGTGTTGTTAATACGACATATCTTTACACTGAATTTGGTTTAGAAGTGAAACACTTGGAATTATATGCTAACATTTTGATGTATGTATATAATCAAAAATAAATCCTGTTTTATGTTTTGACGCATCCTGTTCCAAAAATAATTTTGGTTTTATCGGGAATAAAGATTATTTATTTATACATTTATTTATGTAGGTTTTAATGTCTGTATGTTTATATTTAAAAAAAGAAATATACAAAAGGCCCGTTTTAGAACCTTCCGGCCTATGAGGGTATTCTTCCTGCGGGATCCACTTCGTTGAGTTGGATCTAGAGCATCTACTATCCTCTGAGTATTAATTAAAGTTGCCAAAATAGTTTTACTACAAATACTAAATAGTATTTGTAGTTGTAGTATTGTAGCCAGGGTTGTGCATTAAGTTTATATAAATATATAAACTTAAAGCATAACCGGAAATCCAGTGCCAAAATCGAAGACTATGATTAAATGATGACTATGTATTTATGTGCGTTTACTTAAAATTAATTAGGTTCGCTTTGCCATACGCACTATAGCTAAAAGATTTTACTTATTTTATTTTACTTTGTACTCGGAGATAATTCTTCCTTTGGTGAAAGTAAAAGGATAGAATAAAAGACATTTTCGGTTCAAATTGTAAAAAGTCCTGTGTTTTATAAAACTTTGCTAGACAACAGTCGCTGAAAATAAAAAAAAGTGAAATCATATTGCGTACAAATAAAATGTTTTCCAAAAAAAAAGTTAACTTTTCTTTTATGCATTATGTCCTTTGCTCTCGTACCTTGTACAGATATTTTAGCCTGAAGGGATAAAAATACAAGTGGGGTGAAAAACGTAGAAAAAGTTTGAAATTGAAGAGTTGTGCAAAGCTTTGGGGGCTTTATATTGTAACTTTAATGTTTTTTAAATCCTTTTGCTCTGTATGAGCATATGCAATGGCTTAGTAAAAAATATGCTGTGTTTGTAGCCCTCTTATTACATAGCTTAAGGCTAAATATTCTACATATGTCGTTCTCTAGTGACTATAGTCCAGTTGACTAAACTCTAAACACTATAGTTAATGAAAATATGTAGTGATTTAGTTAAATCAATTTTAATCATTTTAAATTATTTTGAAAGATTTACTTATTATTTTTCGTATTGGAGTTCTCGGCTTCAATCATGCACATTGAGTTAAAATTAAGTTTGTCAAAATTAAGATTTTTAAAAAATTATTAGGTTTTATTATTTTGAATAAATGTTAATCGCGTAACTATCTAATTGATCATTCCTCGACCAAGTTGTTATTATAATGCTTATTATTTATTGTTATGCTGTTATGCTTATTTTTTATAAGATTGTGATCATGATTAATACAACTGTAGGCACAATATAATTTTTTCGAAAACAACCAGTAAATGTAACAAGCTAATATAATTTTTTTTGTTGTCTCACAATAGGTGTCTCACAATTATTTTGTGTCAACTAATCATGTTTGCAAAACTCGGTTGTATCAAATGATATTTGTTTTGCTTCAAAGGACGATGGTGTTAAGAGAACACCGCTCGCCTCTAGTAATTACTCCACTTTATGCTTTTCAGCATTTAAGTGATAGGCAGAGTGAGTTCAGGCTTTGTCGGCACTCTAATGAGTTAGTCGTAACGAAACAGAGTGAGACACAAATTGACGAGTCATTAATATTGAAGAATCTCGAATTATGGAACATTTCCTAGATGTGACATAGCTATTTGCTTGTTACATTTCCTAGGTGTTTCTCGCTCAATGAGGTATATTGTGTCAACTAATCTTGTTTTGCAAAACTATTGAAAATTTAGTATCAAATGATATAAATTTAAATTTAAGAAAAGTTTAATGTAATGTTGTACGAATTTATTGTAATTTACTAAGACAGCACAAAAATTATATATACTCGATCTGTCGAGATTGCAATGAGATAGTTAATTATAATTATAGCAATCAATACTTACCTGTCATCAGCTCTACACACAATGTATTATCTTACTCTTAAATAGGGAATTAGATTTGACGCATTTACTTACCAGATTGTAGTTTAAATATAATTCTTGTTGTTGTGTTAATTTTAAAATGTGAAAGTCATTTATATGTATTATGTAGCGCTGAAATTACCATAATACCCTCCTTCCCTTTTATGAATGTATTGTACTTTTTACTTTTTGTCGTAATTTACACTCTGTAATACTTATACAGGCTAGACATTACGACAGCAGTAACTAGTTTTTTCTCCCTTTGAAACGCTTCTGCCATTTGTTTACTAGGTTTTGCGGAATGTATATTAAAGGCATATGATACCTTTCATGTTCTAAAGACTCATTGCAATAATGTATTATGCGAATTACAAGCAAATACGGCAATTTGCTTACATAACCTATTCCATTCTAGTGTTTGACAAATCGTAATTAAGAACTTAATTCTTGTTTTATTAATTTAGTCTTATTTTCTTACTGTTCTTTGCGATTTAAATGGATTTTTTGTTAACTAACTTTATAGGCGGTTCCTTAATTCACTTAATTGTTGGAATAAATTAATAATAATTAAATAAACGTTTATTACTATCCAACAACATAATTAAACTTACAATAAAAAATGTAACAAAAAACACAAATATAAGTATTACTTGGATAGTAAAGAACTACTTTTAAACATTTATCTATTACATTTAAATTATTTGTTTGGATCTTTTTATAGTTGACAATATCGCTAAGCTAGCCTAATGATAAAATTTGATTTAGGTAAAGTAAACGAAGCAATAACTACAAAAATATAATAATATAATAAATATAAAAATATAAAGAAATAACCCTGATTCTGCTTTAAAATTCCTGAAGCATTGTACCCACTTTTAATTTTTTTTTATATTTTCAAATCGACTTTTTTAACACCCTTATTTTAGTTGTTAGTCGGGTAGTTTTTTGTATAATTTATTCTAATATAAAAATCCTTTATGAAACAAGCTACAGGCTATATTTTATAACTAAAATCTAGGGGTGTGGCTTTTATTTTCATTTTAAAAACAAGTGTAAACAAACATACTGGAACTAATTGAAAATTGAACGTGAAGATTAGGGAAAAAATTCAAATAGACCAAGCAAGGGGATAAAGCGAAAATTACATCACCAACTGTTTCATTAAAGGATTATTATAACTTGTAGCAGTTGCTTTTTATTGGATAATACTAGACGTGGATTGCACGTTGATTTATTTGTGTCTGGTAATGTTTACTAATAATGAAGAAGAGTTAAGCGCGATTTTTTACAATGCTAATCCACGTTTAATAAAAAAACTGAACTATTTTTGAAATATCTCGTCATAATCTATACAAGGAAGCGGATTTATTACTATATTTCAATTACCGTACGTGACTTGATTTTGAAAAACATTAAATCTAGGTATGAATAATTAATGTTTTATATGATTCGTTATAGTTTTAAACAAATTATTTTTTTATAATTTTTATTTAGTAAAACATTTATTTATTTACTTTTGTTTATTAACAATGTTTAGCTTCACCTGCATTTCTGAGTATGTAAAGTGCCTTTACTTTACAGCCGCTAGAAAACAAATATTCGGTATTACACAGAGATGATGACCGTACAGGTTAAAATCTTGTGTTTTATAATAACTCAATTGTTGAAAGACTTAATGTTTTTCTTTATAAGCTTAATCTACGTATCAGTATTTATGGGATTCATAATTTTCTTTTTAAAACAAAGTATCTTTAGGATTTTAATTCGTATGGAAATTGCATGAAATCATAAAAAAAGTATATTTCTTTGTACAGGCACTGATAATGGCCTCATGTTAGGTTGAAAGCGCTTTGAATAAATTATTGTTTTGTGGAAAGACTCTTTTCTTCGTTCCTTTAATTATATTTTAAAGATAGTTTTCCCTATAGGGACTGTAGTCATTTTTAATTTTGTAATTAATATAAGGTCCTAAAAATCTGCTTCAAAAACATATACTTGTTGAGCTAAGCTAGCATGAACTCTTAACATGTGAAAATGTTTCTAGGTTATTCTGTCTGTGTAGTTAGTTGGTTGTGTATGTTAAAATACTCTTTAATGTTTCTCTCTAATTAACTCTCCCCTCTGCTTTTTCGACTTTTTTTTATCTCGAATGTAAGGTAGTTTTAAACACCGTCTTTAATTAACTGATGAATCTGCTGGATGAAAATTTATAATTTATTTTAAAGTATGCCTAAAATATATGATAAAATTGCTTTTTTATTGTTTAATTTTATTCGCCTACTGATATAAAGGTGGAATACTGTGTTAACGTTTGTCATAGTGTAAATAAGCTAGATCAATTATATTTCAGCGAAATTTAAATTTTATGCTTATAGGCTGCTTATCAGGCTCTGTCGGCGGCCCGATAAGTTAGACGTAACGAAACAGAGTAGGACATGACATTATGTCAAGCCATCAATGATGACGAATGTCGAATGATGGAGCAGTTCCCAGATGTAGCATTGCATTTTGCTTGTTACATTTCCTAGGTGTCTCTCGCACAATTATATTGTGTCAACTATTCATGTTTTGCAAAACTTGATTAGTTAAAATTCCATATCATATGATTATATGATATGGGCCTATGCTTATAATTTATGACATTATACTGCGAACAAGTGTTACTCTTTCATTTAATCTATAATATGGGTACTTTTCAAGGTAATAAAATTAATTTATCAGGTATTATTCGACTCAGGAAGATATACAAGCAAATTAAGCTTAAGATAAGAAAATTTTAATTTTGTTTACCATTTTATACATTTACCAAAATAAGTCATAGAACAAATGGTTTGGGGTTTAAGAATTCTATTTAATACTAAGACAAAACCTTTATTTTAAATTATTAGAGCTTTTGAGAAGGAATAGGTCCAAAATAATAAATAAAACTAATTTTTCCGAGCTTTCGATATAATTAACCGAAAGCTCGGCTTTCGATATAGTTATTATATCGGCTTTCGATGTAATAATTATATCGAAAGCAAGGCAAAATTAGTTTTATTTATTATTTTGGATTTATTCCTCCTCAAAAGCTTTAATACTTTAATACTCCTAGAAATATATAATAAAAACAGAGAAAAGTGTTATTTGTCTCTGACGCGTTAGTTTTTCTTATTTTTATTGAGTCTTTGAACCATTGTTAAGCTAGTTCATTATTTAAGTCATATTAATTTAAACCCCTTAAAAAATAATATTATTAATGTTAAGTTTAAAATGTTTTTTTAGATGTTAGGTATAAAATAATAATTTCAAAATATTATAATTAACTATCTGAGGTTTAGATTTTATTAAAAGAAAAACTATTTAATTTTTAAGCAAACAAACAAATGAAAAAATTCTTTTTGGTGATTTAAATACAATTGATTTTTATATAAATTAAGAACCCTATATAATTTTGTGACATTCTTTTTTTTGTATCATTCAGAATTATCGTTTTGATTAGATTTGATATGATTTACGAGAGAATAATTATGAATAAGCTATACTAGGAAGACCATAATTTTATTTCTTGTGCATTATAGTTATTGAAAGTTACTTAGGTTCTAAGTGAACTTATTCATCATTTAAATAACTATTTATTGCAATATGGACAGCCTGAGAATAGTTTATCATCTACAATTTTACTAATTCATTCATCATAACTTAAATTTTGTTTAATTTTAGTTAAAATTATAACTTCAAATAATCGATACAGCGTGTCAGACTACACTTTCCAAGGCTATAGGAACTATTTTGCTTACTATTTACAATATAGTAATAGTATAGTAGTAATAGTATAATTGTAAAAGAATAGTACTATATACTATAATACTTCGTTGATGGAATTTTAATCATTATGAAACCGATATTATTCTTTAACTAAGGCAATAAATAAAAATGATTATATTTCAAAATTGCACTCAACATTAATATAATTTAATTTTGTGAAAGAGCCTAATATTTTACATTCTTATCCATCTTATTCAAGTGACCTAATTATTTAGGTATTTTATCATCACATTATTTATTGTATATACTTTAGAGGTTTTAGCATAAAAATGAGTCAAAGATAATTGAATATATAAAAGTTATTTTTATATTCTTAGTTTTTATAAGCTTTTTATATTGTTACATTAGCATAAAAATATGATTTTAAATCTTATTTAAGAGTTCTCATTTTCATAAAATACGAAAATTACTTAAAATGATTTAATACCTTATTAAAAAGAATGAAAAATGTTTTTTCACTTTTTTAGTTGTTTATTTGTATCAGTTTTTCTTTGCCTTGTTAAATTTAGCTGCAAATTTGGTTGAAAAGGTTTGATACAGCGCTTCCTATTTGGTATACAAATTAATTAATAAGATTAAAAATATTAATTAGAAATATGAGAGATCCAATGAAAGAAGTATATTTTATTTAAGCATAACGTTTTTTTAAACAGGGTTTATGTCGTAACATATTTTAAAATAATAAACGTTTTTTCTTTATAAAAAAAATTAGGAAAAAAAGGCTTAAAAAATCAAATATAATTACAGCTCTCAAAAATCTATTCCGGATAAAAGATACAAATTTAAAAAACCTTGTTGATATAATAAAGATAATATATATTATTCTATACTATAAGATACTATATATATACTACTATAAAGATACTATATATATACTATACTTAAAGATACTATATATTATACTATACTATAAAGATACTATATATTATACTATACTATTAAGATTCTATATTCAAGATACGGATATGCTAAGAGCTGTTATTTTCTCGATATTTCGTTCGTTTTTGTAGTTAGTTATGGCACCAATCCTAGTAGTAGTAGTAGTAAGAGTGGGGAGGCCAAGCCTGGTGAGTAGACCACCAGGCTTGGTGGTCCAGACAAGTTGGTGTTTCCACAGAAAATTTATTATTATAAAACAAAGCCAGCTTCCAACCTGAACGGTTGTTTAAATTACTTGTAATTTATAAGACGTGTTATAAAGACATAACATTTTTACATAACAAGTACTTTGTTTTGTAAAAAGACATACGAGGTGCCAATACGTGCATGCAATAGATGTGCAGGTTTAAGACATGCCTTGGCCTCAGGAACCCGCTAAAAATTATCATGACAGTGATCATGGTAATTGACAGTGATGATGACCGCTCAGGTTGAAAGTTGGCTTTATTTATTTATAAGCTTATTTCACATCTCATTAATTATCGGAATATATTTATTACTCATTGAACATAACTTAACTCATTTATTTCATAGTTAATTTTTATTAATTTTAATCTCAGTATACGGCAAGCCATAGAGAATGTCAGTTGTGACTTAATTTGCATTTGATATTTACTAAATATCAAATGTTGTTTGATTTGTTTTTTGTCTATTTTAGACATTTGTAATTTAGTAAACATGTCTAGTAAACATTTGTAGATCTATAACATAAAACATACCATAAATAATAACATAAACATAAACAAATGTAGATCTGTATTTAGCTATTATCATTTTTATAATTTTAAAACTAATTCGTGTGGTTTCAATAGAATTTTAAGTAGACGCATTTTGTTTCCACGATCTACTTATAATTAACAGAAGCTCTGAAAAAATTAAGATTTTATGTGGAGAGAGAAACCACAAATTTTTAAGCCTTTTCTTGTTTAAGGTTTTCGGGTATAATTTTAGGGTTTAAGTCCTCCTTCTTTTATAAAAAGGTTTCTCTCCCAGTTTTAAAATGTAAAAAGGTTCGATAATATAAAATTAAAGGTTTAATCTATAATAATGAATGCCTGAGCACGAGTTCACACTAATCTTTTTCATTCTCGTAGCTATTCCTGTTTAAATCAAACAAGGTTTCTTCATTTATTATACCTTCCTTGTGTATTTGAATGCACAAGATAAATGCAAATAAAAATATAAAATTTGATCCATCAAATTATGAATAAAACCAGAGAAATAAGTTTAAAATTTTAACTAGTCGACTTCTTGATATGTCATTTCGAAATCTTTTGATAAATTGCGTTACTTAAAGTGATGCTCTTATGATCAATCAAAATTTCAGTCATTTATGAATCCATAGATGAATTTTTTAAACCAAGATTATTATAGAATGTGTAAAATAAAAGACATAATTATTCAAAAATTGTGTGACTCATACATACTAATTTTAGATCATTTAGTATTATTTATTTAAATAAATAAGAATAATACCGAGTCCGGTAGCTCAGTGGTAGAGTGTTCGCCTTTCGACCTGCAGGTCAATTCAATTGGATTTGAAGAGGGTTCCAATCCAGCCACGGGAGGACCTTATGTATATGTTGTACCTTATATGAGGTTGTCCCATGTACCGTACTCAGGAGGTCTTGAATTCAAGGCCGGCCAATCCAACCAGGGTTTTTTGTAGTCTCCTAATGCGGGGTTGGCTCCTGTTTCGTCTGAGACAAATCTGAATCCACGTTTCCGTTGTCTCCGAGCTGATGGAGGTGAAGGTCACAAAGATATACTGAGCCTTCGTATGTCCGAAATCTTAAAAAAGTGACAATATGGAAAAGTCCGAAAAAGTGAAGCCGGGGCACGAATAACGTAAATGACTAGGAATGACGTGCTCAGTTCTTGAAGACAGACGTCTCCTAGTAGCATTACGGAACTTTGACTTAGAAAAGCGGTCAGGGTTATAGAATGAGTTTGTGAACGCAGACGTCGGGATGGCTAGAGTTCTCTGTTGCGTGTCACTGGACTAGCCTGAAGGCTGAGTCTAGCTAGAGCCTAGTGATACTAGAAGAGCTGATGAGATTGGTGAGACTATTTTATACGAGGGCGGCCTAAGTGAGACTTATGTCAGATGAGCTATAGTACTAGATGAACTAAGCACACTGAACTAGAAATCGACTGTATAAGTTATTCTATTAATAGAGTTTCAGTACTTGATACTTAAATTATTTTTAGGGGGATACGTAATCCTAATGCGGGGGTACACACCCCCGTATTATACTTGTATTTTATACGATTAGTAATTGTATCTATAGGTATATGTCGACTTTATTAAATACTTTAAGTATAGCTGATGCTTCTCTCAAAGGCCCTAAAATGGTTATTTTTAAATAAATTAATTAATAATAAAGTTATTTTAGATAACTAAAATCCTGTGCCATTTCCTTTTAGTTTGAAATACGAGAAAATATTAAGTACTTAAAGAAGCCCCTGGGTCTGAAAGGGAGGAACCAAACAGAAATTCAGAGAGCTTGTAAAAGGCTTTATTAAAATATATTAGATTTTGAAGGCAAGATTTTACTAGGTATTACAGAGATTTTCATAGAATCAAGAAATTGTGGAGGATGAAATGAAAATAACTTCAAAAGAAGGAAACAGTTGAACTAACTCTATTGAAGAACTAAAAGTTTCGTTTTAAAGTATTACGTAACATAGTTATGAAAAAGTTCGTAAAATACTTTTTTAAATTTCGTTTTCAAAGAATAATTTTGAACCTTTATAAAACAAACTAAATAAGTGAGGAAATATAAAATATTATGTGGTAGGTTTTCTTCAAAGAAACTTTTTCTCTTTATTCCACATGATATATGGTTAAAATATAATATTTGAGAATGTCCGGAGTAAGTACCTCTTAAAGAGAGATTTTCTTTATAATATGAGTACATGTACCTTTGTAAGTCAAGGTGTAAATGATAGACTTACTGACATACCTCTGGACTCTATAATGTCACTGTGTAATGGCAAATTTATGTTACTTCACTAATGGCAATAGCCGTCATCTTTCTTTAACTTACAGCACATGCTTTTGCTCATGTCCCGGTTCATAAAATAAAATGAGCTGCCAATCATTGAACATCATTAACCATGGTGCCAATCACATAATTAACCCGCAATTACTTACTTAGTAATTAAATTACTTAGTAAATTTCGAAAAATTAAAAACATTATGTGATTAGATTGAGATTTGGCACGCATGTAGCCATGTATTCAATTTTCATTAAATGACTTGTGTACGTTTTTGAAAAATTGTAAAAAATCTGAAAACAATGTTTAAAGTTGAAACTTGGTAGAAGTTTATACCTTACTTAATAAATAAGTACACTCAGTTCCGTTTCAATACGGCAGGTATATCCATGGTTTTGTTAAAGCATAGAAGGTTAACAGCCTTGAGCGTGGTCAGTGCCGTATGGGTGACCGCTAAGAATGAAACGGAGGCATTCATTAACATAGGACGAGCGAACCGAGTCCGAAGACATGCTGCAGTATAAAGGTAAATTGTATATTCTAAGGACAAGTGGAGCGAGTCCGAAGCAGAGTGGATGAGCGTAGCGAATCCGATGTGATGAGGAAAAGTTCTGAGGAACCCCGTACCCTGTTTGTTTTATTTTAAAAAATATATTATTACAAAAAATATAGGAACAGTTTTTATTAAAACTATATATATTTTATGATTTTTAAAAGATTTAAGTGGCGTCATTTTGATACGCCAAGTTGGAATAACCCCAAAATATTTTTAGTTCTTTCTCTTGTTAATCTTGATGTTTTGTGCAATGTTTTATTAGAATTGGACCAGTCATTTGAGCTAAAGAGTTCACAAGAAATTCGCTAATCTATTTTTATGACTCGGGAACTATGCGACTCACGGATGTGGTACAGGGCTCTTTCTATGCAGAATACTTCACAATTTCAAAAGATTATTAATAAAGCTTTTTATCAAACAAATATTTTTTTTTGAAATGTTATGTGATTTTGTTTAATGCGACGTCGTTTTAATTCGCAGTATTAGATAAATTACAATTATCTAATCGCTTCCTCTAGTTGTAGGACTTGATTTTTGTCCCAAGTTTCATTAAAATTGGATTAAGCTATCTCGTTCTAGTCGTTTAATCTATTGTATGTTAACATAAAATGTGCAAACCCATTCAATAATTCGTACATACATACAAACTGACAAAATGTTTTTTCAATTTATGATCTGTAGTTGCTGAAATGTTGGCATTTTGAAATTTGGTGTTATATTTTTGATAATGCAATGCTTCCCCATTTTTTACGGAGGTAGGGAAGCAAAAAATAGCTATAGTGGTGGCCTAATATTAAATTTGATACATCTATTTAACCATATAAATTTAACATGATTTTTAATGTTAATTTCTTATCGTATTTAATACGTATTTTAATAAGAAAAATACTTCCAGTAAAATTTTCAATTTAAATTGTAACTAACCGAACGCCCAAGTTTTATATGATTTCTAGTAATTAGATATAAGGAAGCCCAGTTATGTTCAGCACCTTGTTTTGAAAGTTAATCTGTTTATTATCAAAATTTTTGATAGTTAATTTTATATCAAATGGTAAAGCATAGTCGTGCGCGAAAATTTTTTCTATGAATAAATTCTTTCTTCTCTATAACTTTATGGCAAGAATATTACTATTATTTGATTTATAAATTACTTTAACTCAACAAATTATTTATCTTTTGGCTTTTTATGTAACTTTTAATATGAAATATTTCTATTGTGTAAAGAAGGCTTGAGTGGAGGAAAGTATTTATTTGATTAATAGCAGAAGGAAGAAGAAGACCTACTTAACCAATATATTAAAAAAGTTTAGCTTTTAAAGTGTTCCAGTATACCCCTTATATTATCTACTCGATTATAGTATATAGTGTATGGAAAAAAGGTTTTATTTTGCTTCTTATGAAAAATTTAAATTTGAGGAATTTGTTGTATATAAGGCTATTTTAATTCAACTTATTTTAAAATACATTTCGCGTATTTTGTAATATTTTAAATATATTTTCAGCATTTATGGAAAAAAATACTTACAAATCATGTATGACAGCACGATAAGACAATAATTTGAACTAAGTTTTTCTTAAAAGGTTTGTAAGCAAAAATTTATTAATTTGTGTATAAATAGCTATTTTATGTTGAGAAAGTTTTAAGGACTTCACCGTTTTTTTTTTTTTTAATTTTTCACATGCATTATTGTTTGCCAAATCGGTCAAGGTTTGGACAAAATTTAAGATTGTAGTCTAAATCTCTGTGACCATTATATTCTTTGTGGACTTCTAAAGAGTTTTGGGTAAAAAAGAAGTTAAATCCAGAAAATTAAAAATGAACTAAATGTGGCATTGTTGGTAGAAATGAAGTATACTAATTGACTGCCTGCAGATACATTTAAATGAAGGTAATTCACGACAACCCTCATAAAAATGTACAATAGAGGTTTAAAACGAGTGTATGTCCTTAAAAAAAGTTAATTAACTTCACATGTTGACTTTTTTGTCTTACCTTATTTTGATGTGAACCTTTAGTTTATTTCGTATTTTTTCTTTATAATAAAGGAAGCATTGTATAAATCTTTCCCATCAGACTTTCAAAAGTATGTTTGGGAATATAAGGCAGAAAATATCGCGATTAAAGTATGATATATCTTTCAATATTCAAGCCTTTAACTTTTTTTACTCTAACCACTAAAGGCTTTTTTCTTTCTAGAGGGACGTTTTAGGGAAAAAGTTTAGCAAACCATCAATATCTTCCCTTCTTCTAGAAAATCTGAAAAAAAGACTTTTCTTATTGATAAGTATTATATTGCCTGCTTATAGTCATTTTATTAAAGGCAAATTGTCAGGGGAGAAGCTTTATATTTATTTTTTTATGTATTCAATCTCCTGTCGATAAAATATGGATACCTCTGTGGAAATCCATTAATAATAATTCACCACTGCTACCTCTGAAGAAATTTGGTTGAAGATATATTAAAATCTTTCTTACAGATTAATTTTTATATCCTAATTTTATATCAATATTAATTTTTCATACAATTTTACGTTTAATACCTTTATAGTATAAAAAGTACCTTTTTATCAACATTTTTCATTTATTTATAGATTTTTATTGGATTTCACCTAATTGTATAGGTTCTTTAACACATATTAGGTGCTCTTTAGCTTAATATTTGTTTCTATTTTTAAGGGTATGCTCTCAATTTAAGACATTTTTAAAAAAAAACATTTCTTAAATGTTTCGGTAAATATTGCTTTGTTATAAAAGTTAAAGTTACCGAGGCTTGTCAAGACCATGATGATCACTTGATGCGAAATGTTAAAAAATAGGCTTAAAATATAAGTAGGCTTAAAAAATCAGCCTCGCAAAAGAAGCTTCAGGCTAAAGAACATATGTATTTTTTTGTTCATTTATTTCTCAAATATCATTTGATTAATTTTTAGGGAGGTTAATTTTTTAATCTCTCTCTCAAATACATTTATTGTAGACAATAATCAATAAAGTTAAAATCTCTCACTCTCTCTCTCTCTTTCTCTCTCTCTTCTCTCTCTCTCTCTCTCTCTCTCTCTCTCGTATAGATATATCTATATATATTATAATATATATATAATATATATATATATATATATATATATATATATATATATATATATATATATATATATATCTGAGTTGTGTGTGTGTGTGTGTGTGTATGTATAACACACAGTGTTGTTAGGTATAAGTTGTTTTAAGGTGAGTATAAGTTAGGAATTATTAAAGTTGGTTCTAGTCGAGAATACAGTCAAATTACACTACAACCCTAGATCTTTAGGACAAATACTGTACTAAAGACAAATACAAGATGTATCTATGATTTTGGAAGTATGACAAGATTTATGATACTTTGAAACTTATTAGAGTCGTTATCTCACTTATACTTAGCTTAATTTGTGTATGTGAACTTGGGCTCTAAGCTCTGTTACTTCTTTACGGTTGGTACTACTTGCTTTATACGAATACAACAATTCAGTTATATTTTATACCAATGCTACACGCAGTGACCAATGCATTGTTATCAATGTACTAATATGGTCATGATTACATCCACAAAAGCTGATTCGAAATATGGAAACGAAATATTAATAAAATGGTTGTAATTACTTTATATCATGCAATAATCATATATTGCATGTTTATGCAATACTTGTGCATATGCAATATTGTGAGTGTTTTATATTTTTTTTATTTATTTTATAAAAAATAAATTAACTTCAAAATTATTTACACGGTATATTTTTACCTTTCTTTTTTTGTTTTTGTATTTAATATTTTTTTCATGTTTAGTCAAAGTAATTAACTTCTTTAACTGTGAAACCCCATTTTGCTGAAACCCTCTGATTCACGTAGAGTTTAAATATAATATTTTATGATTTATTTTAATGGTTCAGAGAATTTTGTGTTCAGATAATTTTCAAAGACTTACATCTATTTAAACAAATGTTATTTTTTTAAACACAGAATTTTATCACTTTATAATTCTTACAATAAATATTTATAACTTTATTTTACTATTAATAATTACTTATAAGAAATATACTAACTATTAATAAAATTATTTACATATTAAATTTTTACTTTTCTTTTGTTACTTTTATATTCTAAGTTGCCCTTGATCTCCAAAACTTGCTTTTGGGGAAACTCATCACGTGCTTGGTCATACCATCTCCCCTAAAGTACCCCTACTCTTGATCACGAACATATTAAACGATCAAGCAGACATTTCGTCCACTGCTTCACGTGACCCAGCCTACTTAATTTCACTTATTCCCGTCGTATTTTTATCGACACACAACCATCTTATCCTAACTTTACTGTTAACATCAATCATAATTTTATTTTCATTTTACAATACGCCTTCCGAAGTAACAGAATATTAGGTGTTTTAGATTTAATGTCAAAACTTTCTATTTTTATGTTTTTTGTTTGAGTACCTGTAAGGTTTTTTTTGTGGGGAGTGGGGTTTTTTTAATTTAATAATCAAGTGTTATGTAAATGTTTTTTTTTTTATTTAATATAGTTTATGAAACTCAATATTTTCTAATATATACTGATAACTTCTCCATAATAATACATAAATGTGCTTTAAAATGTTTGGTAAAATTAATTTTTCCCTTTAGACCGGAGCATCTAATAAACTCATGATTTTTGTTTGTTTGTTTTAGGTATGACCTGTTATCATAATCTTGGTATGCATTTTAATGGTATTATTTAGTTACATTGTTTTTTACGTTTATTTTTTAGTATTTTTTTACTTAGTTATTGATATTTAAAAAAATATTACACTTGTTTCTCTATTTATATCTTTTATATATGGTTAAAATTAGTACCACCAAAAAGTGGGTAGGTGATACATAAGGGCTAAAACAATTATTAAAAAATAATATCATATAACAATTATTATTTAATATTTTTATTCTTAAATTTAATTTTTTTAATTTTAATATTTTTAAAAAATTTATTACAAAACATTATGTGTTACGTATTAACAATTCATATTAGTTAACGATCAATTATGAAATAAAATTGCTAGTTAAGAAAAATGGTGAGAAAATAGAACAATGCCGAACAGTTAAATTAAATATGACTAAATTATGATGAAGAAGAAATATAGATTACCATATGTAAGCAGTTAGATTAGATAAAAATGTACCGATTTTTAACAATGACTGTATTGAATGACTGAATTGAATGCATATTACGTCTTCTTTAGTGCAAAAGTTACAACAGTAAACTTTTTTAAAAAAATCTAAAAATTATTAACTTTTTTGATTAATAAAATTAATGATTAATATTGAAGAAATAATTTATAGTATTTCGTAAAACATTGGAATTTCCCTAATTTTTAATTTGTTTCCCCAAAAACCGTCTAAGAACTTTTATTCTTTAATAATTTTTTTCCCTGGTAAAATTTCCTAAGTTTTCCCCCCTGATCTGTGTAAGAGCAGATATTACCGCCCCGAGGGATCAAACAAAATTGAACTTATAAAAAGTTAACAAGGACTTAGTCTATTATTAATTGATTCTAATTGGAAAACCACTTGAGGAGGGTAAAAAAGTTTTTACTGTATAACCGTATTTTTTTACAAAAATACTTCCTTAAGCCCAGTCTTTTTTTATTAATTGCTGTTTGTAAAAATGAATTTATTGAGGTAAGAAATTTATTACTAATGTAGAAATATCAGGATTGACAGGAATTAAATTGACATTATCATATTACATTATATCGTATAGTTTACTGACATTTAAATTAGTTGTAAAAGCTTGGATAAAAAAATACTCTCAAAAAACTTTCAACCTAATGTAGTTTGTTTTGTATTACTGCTGAGAGTGCCTTATCCTGGGTGGCTTTTATTTCTTTTTATGATGTACTATTTCAAATGAATTTAGAATTACAAAGTTGAACATGATTAGGTCACTCGAGTAGGGCACGTGTTGACGTGTTATTTAAGGCTTAGGAACTATCTAGTCCTCTTAAGAGTGTCCTACATTGTCCAGTGGTATGACATGGTCATCTTATTTCTATCTGCTTCTTTTAGATGTATTAACTTTTAACTTTGGTGGCTATAAGGGGTACTCACAATGAAATAATGAAAGCAATATTTAACTGTAAAATACAACCTTTTATTTTTAAAACAGTTATCATCGGTGATTCTCAGCAAGAGCCTCTAGATTTTTATGAGAGGGATAAAAATCAAAATTGTGCTTCTTTCCTGGTGTACAAGTAATTCTTCTCTCCCGCCTCTCTACTACTTTCTCTTCTTTCCTTTCATTTTCTTTAAAACTAAATTAGATCCATACGTATGGTAAATACCTTTCAAAAAATTAAAAGTTATAATATCAAGTTAATAAAAGATAATGGTTTATCTTTTATAAAGAGAACTGCAAACATATGATTAATGTCATGAAATGTCTTAGTTTTACATCTAAAAACGTGACTTCTATTCTATAATAATTAAAACGTTTTACTTTTCAATTTAGTTATATTTTGGTAAAATTAATGTTCCTCTGAAGCCATTTAGAGTGTAGTATTCTTTTTAATTTTAAATAAATTTAATCGTTAGAAAAAACTGTCTATTGACCGTAATTTGATTATATTTACTTAGTATACATATTAAATACATAGATTTATGTAAATTAAAATTAAAGTAAATGTTAAAAATAAAATGGAAATTTAAAAACAAATTAAATTTAAATTAAATGTACATATTTATCAGTCTAAAATATATGAATAATATTTTAATATAGGTCAGTAGACATACACTTTTATTGCCTCAATTTTTAACTTTAATAGAAAGACAAGGAGACAAATTCATACTTAGAGAGATCAAAGATTTAAACTCTTGATTATAACTTCGTCATATTAAAAGAAATAGTCTGTCGTAAGAACTTATTTTATATATTTGAATGGAAATATTTGTTTAAATTGACTATTTTGATTTTAATTTACTTTTATATTTCACCTAAATACTGAGAAGTGTAGATACAATTTTGTAGATGCCTTAAATTAATAATGTATTTTATTATATGAATTAAGTTCTGAATTTACCAATTCTTTATCTAGAATGTAATTTTCTAGAAATAATGAATTTCACAGGTCATATTTTAGAGCTATTGACATAATCAGAAATCAAAGTGATCAAAAATCAAGAACAGTATTCAATGTTATTTCTCAATCTTAAGAAATGTCTGTAAAACTCCCTTAGAACCCCCTACATTTCCAAGAAGTACTTTAACTTTTGTTAAAGTTAAGAAGTGTGAGCGGACTTTTGTAGTGTGCTCTTATTTTTGCACTACAACTGGCTCCATAATCAAATACATTTTTTTATTGTTTATACAGGGTTTCACTTTTAAAATTTAAAAACTTTTTTAAGTTTGGAAGATTATGTTGTTAAAAATATTCTAAGATCGAGAGTTTACATGAATCATTCGTTTTTAGGTGTTTCAATAATCTACTATCTTCGTTTTCACTTCTCATGATTAGTTATTGTCCTCATATATTTGAAAAGAGCTAAATTCAACTACGTAAGGTGTTTTGTAATTTTTATGCAGCCCTTGAAACAAGAGATGTTAGTTTTTATCTTTTAATTAATTTTTACTTATTTATTTACTTATTTATTTACTTTTTTACTAATTTTTATCTATTATTTACATCATTTTATTTATTTTTTTCTTTAAAAACAAACTTCCTTTAAGACTTCTATAACATTTTGATGAATTAATATAATTTCTATTTTTAAAGTGAGAAAAGAAAATGTTAGTTCAAAAATAAAATCAGATAGAGTGTGAGTGTGTGAGGCAGTAGTGTTTTACCTGTCATCTCTAAAAGAAAAATTATTATTTACCTGGGGGAAAATACTGGGAGAGAACGAGTAAAGGTAGCTAAGAGAATCCGTAATGCTGTCAGTATGGGTGTAGTAGAGTTGTGAATTAAGATGCAAAAAGGTTTAAGGCTGGAAAAGCTTAGAGATGGATCTGTATATACATATACTTGCAATGAGGCAAAGAGAGAAAGTTGAGGCAGAGAATGGACAGGTTGATAGATATTGGCAATTCTTTACTGTCAGCAAGGTAAGGAGTTAGAAAACCTTTTGCCTTGGCATCACCTGGTAAATATGGCTTGCCTTTCTATGCTATGGCTATAGCCGCATCACCTGAGTTTTCCTCGAAAAAAAAAACACAACCCTTCATAACGTAGAAAATGACTTTCATCGACCTTTATATTAAAGAAAAGAAAGGAAACGCATTAAGTACACACGTTGCGAGCTATACTTAATGTTAATGAGAAATTTGATTTAAAATTTAATGTTTTGTTGTTAAGAAGGAGCACGGGGGTCATAGATTTGGAAGTGATCATTATATAACTGATTAGATTAGAGCTACAGATGTTTTCAATGTGTCCCGTGGTCGAAAATAAATATGGCATTAGTGTAAATTACTTCAGGCATTTTTCACGCTAAATAGCGAACCTACATGTTTTAACTTTTTCTCAAATGAATTGTTGGTGGAGCCTTATGAAAAATGAAAAAACACATGGTATATACTCTTACGGCATGTACTCTTTCTTGAGAAGAGACCAGCACTTAAGGACTTTGTTTGAGGTAGAGACGCTTCTAAAGCATAATTCCTTTTTCTGGCCGGATAATCCAAATGCTCTGTTAACACTGATTAGATGCATACACTCGTTCCAAATATCTTAATGTAGCTTCCTAGAGGTATATGAGTGAGGCAGATGAAGCATCAAAGTAAATATATTCCATGTCTGGATTTTACAAAAGTTACTGCATATCTTGTGTCTAGAGTTGCTTTAAAGTTCATGAAGTTAGTTAAAGGTATTCAATATTTTACCGAACTGCCAAACTTTTGCTGAACTGTGTATATCGAAATATACACATGTAAAAATGCTCTAAATTGCAGAAATCGTATATATTGTCAAAATATTTATATTTGTTTAATTAAGCATAAATTAAATAAGTAAATCAAGTCGTGTAAAGTTACTCGTATTTGCCTGATTAGTAAAAAGCAATGTCTCAAGTTAATTTTTAAATTTTAAAAAGTTTAAGTTAAGTGCAAGTTAAAAAGCAATTTTCAAGTTACAACTTGAAAATTCGTGCAATTTATTAAACCTAAGTGGCTGTAAACGCGATATATAAACTGTTCAGCCAGAAAATATTCTAGCATCTGTGTTGACCTATCTGCCCACTGGCTTCGGTGAACATTTGTTGTTTTGGCGCTTAACTTTGGCTTCGGCACTAGACTGTCTAAAGTGTCCTTACATCGATATAGAGTTGGCAACAATGTTCAAGAGAGCAGTTTCTTTGATGATCGGCGTATGATTTACTCACCTCTTCTTTTTATCCTTCCCAGTTATTAAAATCCATTTAAAGATATTGATCGATGACTCTCTTGATAGCTTCCAAAAGAAATTCGCTAAAAATTGGCTGCACTATAATGTCTCCAATTCATTTCCCTCGTTTATAAACGTTTTAGGGACCCCTGAAGATGTTAAGCTTTCGTCAACGCAATCACTAAATATTTTATTATAGTCCCAATAAACGATACTAACAGAAATTGTCATAACGACCGTTTTCGTTAACAACATTAATTCATTATATTGGACTGTTTCACATGATTGATTGTTCACTTTATGATGCAGATTGTTTGCGTTTTGTTTAGTTTGTTGTGCTGTCAATACGTGTTTACTGGTGAAACAATTATACCCCATTATCGTATTAATACACAGTTTTCAACCAATATAATAAAAGTCATTATTACACTGCAGTTTATTCTTAAACGATGTTTTAGACAAAACAACCCCAATATCTGATTCAACATAAAACCAGATTGTTCAGATATGCCGGGTCTAAATGAAAAATATAATTACGGCTATGTGCTATAGAAATCAAAAACAAGATAATGCACTATAAATACACTATAGATAGTATGAAGCCAACAATGCACTAAACCATCATCATTAATCATTGTAGTAAATCATCAAATGTATAAAAATATATCATTTATCAAAATGATGAGATTGGGGAAAAGTCGCGTCAGTCGGTTTTTTTATTTCATCTTTAATATAGTTTGGTTATGTGAGTAATAAAAGTTTTTAACTTTATAGTCTAAAAATTGTTTATCTACTCACGGTAGGAAAATTAATCATTACTCAACTATTCTTAAGCAGGGAAATGCTATTTTGTTGATCTGTCACTTGAATTTTAAAAACAGTCAGGTTAAATAAAGAAAATAAGACGACTGATTGTTTAAAGTTGAACCTGAGCAAAGTTTTTATCTGCTTTGGAATTGATAGTTACGCATAAAATTACATAGGTTTCGCTTTATGTCCATTTTTTTAAAATTTTAGACTAGTGTTGTTTATTTTTTTAAATATTTTTATTAAATAAATTAATTACAATTAAAAAATATAAATTAAAGATTCACCTGTTCATGGTGGCTCCTAGTACTGAGCTAAACAGGCATTGACTTAAAACTACAGTTTTGTAAATGTATTGTTTTTTTATAAAATTTATATTTTATAGATAAACAAAAAAAACTAGACAACAAACTCTCTCTTTAATGGTTCATTATAATAAATTAAAAGATACTGTAAACATTATTTCTTTGACATTTGCTGACTAAAAACTTAAACTAACTAAAAATTAATGAGCAACTCTTAGTTCACCCCACAACTTAAGTTATAGTCGTTTATAGCGGGATCAACAATCATCGCCTACGTAGTATCATAATTATGATATCAATATCACAATTTTATACAAAAAGATTTCAAATTGAATATTTTTTTCAGGGAAATTGTTATTAATAGTTACGAACTAATTTCATTTGTTAATGTATAGCTTTGAAAAGTTTAATTATAATAGCTACAGTTTTATTCTATTTGTTTTTATTTTCATTCATATTTTTTTTTTAAATTTTGGGTTTTACAACTAGAAACAATCCATATATCATCTATGTATCATCGGTATTTAGAAAACTGACGAAAACATTTCGAAAGCATACTTTATATAATCAATTTGTTATTGATTTTATCCAATGTACGTAAATTTAGTGTAGATTACATTGTTATAGATATGTCTATACGAACCCGTGTACGAGTATATCTATGTTTTATCAGGGATATATATCTATCGCAAGCTAAAATTTTAGAAGCTACCAAGCTTAAAGTTATTGTGGTAAGGTCATGTGTAGAAAATCATATCTCTTCATATTATACGTCATAAGAGATTACATAACATACATTATTCAAATTTATTCGATATATTCCATGTATTATGGATGTTTTAGTTATATAAGGTAAACATGATGATTTCTAGTTCAAAATCAAATTGATCTCCTCCCCCCCTCTTGCTTACTGTCCTCCTGACTCAACCCTAAATTATTCTATCATGTGAAGAACGCAGAATTATTATTGAATCGGTTAAAATCAGATTTTGATTCCTTAATATGCCAATTTTATTGAGTGTTAATTTATTTAAATTTGTTCTTAAATTTAACGAAATTGTTGGTTAGTTTGAACTTAAATCTATCTCTAAATATAGAAAATATATTAATAAAAGTTAATTAAATTTAAAAGAGTAATTAAAACGATTCCAGAACCAAAATATATTACTGAATATCAGTCCATCTATAAAATAGAGTATGACTGATATGCAAATATATTTGTGCTACTCGTATCTACGTGTCATTTTAACCGTTGTGGAAAGCGCTGTTGTCTAAAAGTTTTTGAGAAATGTTTTAAATTTTATCAAGAATATTTGTGTAATAAGCGTTTGACTGGGAGATGTTGATATCTCTGTAACAATGGAAACGCTAACATCTTCTTTTTATGTTATATCGATGTATTAGTTTACATGTATAGTTCTCTTTAAGTATGGCTTTGTTATTTGTACCTGGATAAGGGCTGAAACTAATGAAGACGATTCTCTCCCAAATACATTGCAAAAGAGCACTTGATTGGCACTGAAATCTTTGAGTAATCCCCCTTAACCCCCCTTGAGTAATCCCCTTTACTTTGGCATTGAGTAAAGCCTTGAGTCCGTGTTATGATTACTGAAGAAAACACCGCTAGCGCAATCTGGATATAAGCAGAGTTACTAGCAGACTACCTACAATGAGCTAATTCAATCCTATCCACTCTTAAAAAACTTCGCGGATGTTGGTGAGGTTGCTTAGCCTATTATTTGTTGAAAATATATATTTTTGATTTGTATATTATCGATATATGTGTGAAAAATGTATAAACATTATTAATGAAAAATATCAAAATGTTTTATAAAACAAGAGTTTAATCTTCAAAATTGGATGGTTACAACCGAAGTTATGGCTCTTTCAAAAACACTAAACAAATTGTTAATGTTTGCAAAGTCAGCGAATTACTTTAAAAAAATATTGGATTTTTATGATTTTTTTGGCCATTTAACAAACGTCATAACTTTAGTTGTAGTTATCCGATTTAAACGAAAAGACGCTCAATTTATAGGACATTTTATCAGCTTTAAAAAATGTTGTCTCCATATTTTGCACACGACCTACAGAGGAACCACTTATTGCAAGAAGGCTGGAATTTGTGATATTTTCTAATATTTTGAGCTAGTGCATTCATATGAAGGGCTCCACTCTGGGTAGGCAGACTATGCTTTTCACGCATAACTTAAGGTTTATTTTCAGAAAATTTGGTTTGAAGTAGTACAAAATGAGTCACACTTTTTAGGCCTGGCCCTTGGACTATAACGAATTGTATTCATTTCTTAAATAGTCTTGTTATATTGTACAAGATTGTTCATAAAATAAAAATGTACAAAAACATAACTTTAGTTATATACTTGAAGCTTTGATGATAAAGTGTGGTATTAGTTTTTTTTAATTTTTAAACAAACAATTCCTTAATGACGTATCCTAATATGTATTTATATTTGTTAACTTATTATAATATAATTAATAACGCTGCTGCACCGTTAACAATGTGCAAATTATTCTTAATAATTATCCTTATTAGCGTTCTTATTCAAAGTTTTTAATGACTGTGACAAATTAAATTAAAAGTTACATTTTAACTTTAAAATATAAATTTAAATTAAAATAAACAGACAAACTAATTACTTATTTTTCTTATCTTTTGTAGCTTTAACTAACAATGAAGTTTTAACTAACTTGTTTAATTTTAAACAAGTTTCTAAGGAGCTTTACAAGTTCTGTTGTAATTTTAAATATTAATGAAATGTCAATTTCAGATTCAGTATGTGTTTATATTTGTTTTACAAAGTTTGGGAATAATGTGGTATTTTTTCGACAACTGTATAAAAGTTGAAAGGCATGAAATCATAATTAATTAATTGGAATTTTGAAATCAATTAATCTGTCAAACTTCGTACAAAGGAGCGTTGTGACAGTTAAAAAAATGTACTTTCATTGCGTAAAGAAATGAAAAAGTTTGTAAGTTGTTTATTTTTCTCTTAGTTGCTTATTTTATTTGAAAGAATAAAAACAAAGTATAGTCTAAAAGACTCTTTCCTCCTACTCGAATCGTTTTGTTGACATCTGAAATCTTTTTAATGTTGAAAAACTTTTTTTTTCTTTAAATATCACAACGTTTGAGATGTTTATTCCGTATTTAAGGCAAAAAGAACTTAAAATATTTTTTTTCTTAAACATTTCTCTGCCACTGATGCAAATTATGTTTAAAAGTAATTATTAAATTAAAGAATCCCAAAAAGAGAATTAATGGAAACTTAAGTTGTTTATATGTTTGAGTATGTCACGAAATTTTCTTTAACCTAACATGTGTTTTTATTAGAAAATCGTTTTCCAGGAGTTTTTGGAAACAGGTTTTACTTGTAAGCTTTTTCTCTTTAATTTCAAGTAAAGACCGATAAATCAAAGTCTCCTGTAAAGAGTTGGAGGAGGTTTTAGAAGTGTTTTACTCCCTGGAACTAACGCCCCTCGAGTCCTCAAAGTATAGGAGAGAGAAAAGGCGCGGAACCCCTTCCCTCTCTAACGGTGTCGTTGAAATACGAGGTTCTACTATAAATAGGAGTTTAAAGGCTTTGCCTGCACAGCTCCTTCTCCGTGTTTTACCATTGTTTTTGCATTAGCCTTCTTCTTCTTGGCCCTAAGGAGGGTCTTACAACCGATTATTAGCATCCCTCCACTCAGGGTCCCTAAACAGTAAGCTTTAACAATAATTAATAGCAAGATGACGTTAGGTTCAAACATTTGCTATCCTCAGATTTGTTTCAATACTTTGAAAAACTGATTTGCTTACAAAACATTCATTTTTGCCAACTCTCTATTCCTTTTATTTTATTTAAAGTTGTAATTTTGGCAATTTCACATAAGTGTACCTTAATTACCAAATGATTAATTTTTCATCGTATTTGTTGCAAGCTGTCGTTAAAAAATAAATCATATTATTTTAACAGTTGGACAAATTATAGATTTTTTTTATTTACTCAATCACACCCACCTCGGTGTCATTGGTTAAAACATTCTCTTATTCTCTTAATAACTTGTCAAATAAGCGAATTGTTAGGTAATGTGAGCAGTAGAACTTGGCCATGAAACATATTTTACGTTAGGTTCGAATTTATTTCACTACCGAGACTTTCTTATTAGTACACCACACACCATAGGTATTTTTACTGTCTCTCTATGTCTGCTGGCATATATTTTTTTTGATATACCTATTGAATTTGTTTGTGTTAGTGTATTCTTACATTTTTAAATGAAACTTTGTACAAGTATCAGTCAATTGAGAAGAGATCAACCATTGAAAACCAGGCTGGTGTGACGTCACTAACCCAATTTTATGAGTCAGCAAATTTTTCAAAAATCAATAATATTGAGGTTTACAACTTTTTTTCTAGAAAAAATGTTTTTCTCTTTGAGTGGGTGCTAAGTGACCAAAAAATCAAAAAAACCGTGGTAAATATCCGGAAACATAAATTAAATTCGGAAAATATAAAGAGTTAAGTTTGTGTCGTTTCCGATATGATGTGAGGATCTAAATTAAACAAAACAAGTCCAAAGACGTATAAAGTGACAAAAAAATATCCGACAAACTCGTTTTTCAACTTCAACGATTTGATACGAGCACTCAATGCCAAGGTTCTAGCTTTTAAAATTTGGAAATTTATGACTACAAAATAAATATACCACGGAAGTCCGCTTGCCAGGCGAATTTCCTTTAAAATGCGTGCTTTCGTGCGCAACAATCCATTTTTTGTTTAGGTTTCCTGTTTATGCTTTATAATTTGCATTGCAGTTCGTTACTTACGTTTATTCTGAAATTTCCAAAGGAAATGCAGCAACTAAGCATTAACTAAGCTTTAAATTTGTGAAACTACTGTTGTGCACTGCTAATTTTAGAAGGATAACCATAGTTTTGTGTAACCAATAGGATAAATGTGCGCATTTCCTTTAACAAACCCTGAAAAAATTGAGTCGTAATCCTACTGCTCAAGTTATAAAGCATAAACAGTAAACGTAAAAAAGAAATGGATTGTTACGTACGGAAGCACGCATTTTAAAGGATATTTGCCCGGCAGGCGGACTTTCGCGCCAGTATTATTTATTTTATTTTTTTTTAAACAAGTTCTTTATTGGCAAAAGTAATACAATATTTATTTTGTGTATACCGGAGCCATATTATATTTATTGATTAGGGTAATTTGTGCCTTTTTATTTTATTTATTTATTTGTTATTTTTGTGGTATAAATTTTGATTATTTTTTGGGGTGTGAGGGGGTTTAATGTCACAGGGTTATTACAAGGATTGCCATTATGTTTAATAAAAAAAACACTAGATATTGTCAACCACATTAGTATACTACTGTGTTTTACAATATATTAATTGTTTTTAATTCTAGTGCTTTTTTTTATTAAACATCATGGTGATCTATACTACAAAATCTCCGTCAAAACAACTAATGATTAATTAAAAGGATAGAATTTATTTATTATTAAACAAAAAACAG
Source organism: Microvelia longipes (assembly GCA_018340805.1). Lineage (NCBI taxonomy): Eukaryota > Metazoa > Arthropoda > Insecta > Hemiptera > Veliidae > Microvelia > Microvelia longipes. Next base: position 49,634,361 of record JACMZG010001863.1, on the reverse strand, counting down.
ACATATTTTATCTAAATACAAAAATACAAATACAACTTAAATAATATAAATAAAACAAAATATACAAAAATGTATAAATAATGAATTGTAAAAAAAGAGAGTTTGAATGAGGAGTTTGTAAATTAAATATTGAAACGTTTCTCACTTTATAACTAACTTGTATATAACTTGTATGTTACTTGTATATAAGTAGTATAACTGTTTAACGTTACTACTATTAATCTTCTTTTTCCTCTATGAAGTCACTTTTGCCTACATTTTCACGTAAGACTTGATTTTATCAATGTCTCACTTTTCTACCAGCGAGAGAATAATAGTATTTAAAAGGAAGAGGAGTAAAAATGATAACGTATAGTTGTTTTAGGTTGTCCTTGCGTTGCAGCTAATACAAGGCACCCCAGGGTTATACACTTGCTCCATTAACTCTTGCTCCATTTACTCTTGCCCCAGTATTGGTGCATTGAACAACATGTTTCAATTCTTTATTTTATTTTGTCCCAAAAATTATTGTTTTGTATTCAAAAAATTTATTTTTAATTGTTACCGTTAGATTTTGCTTATTCGTACAAAACGGTTCATTGTGTTTAATTTGTCGGTTTAAAAATGTAAGGTTTTATTTTAGAATTTTATGCTCGTTGACAAAACAGGTAAAATAATTTTTTTTTTTTTTTTTTTTTCAAATATTTAAACTTAATTTGGTTTATCATTGTTACTGTACTCTTAGCAACGGCTGAAATTCACTTAATATCAACTGCGTATCAAGTAGTATCAACGCTACTAGTATAACACTTCTATAATTGTTTATCTGCATAGAGATATATACTAGAGGGGGCAAAGCTTAAAAAATCTTTGTGGCCTCTCAGGGGCTCTGTGTAACCCTATTAAAACCTCCTTCAAGAGTGAGTTAAGGTTATAATTAATAAATTTATTTGGGTTTCCCGCACACTATGTTTTGATTTGTATCCTTAACGTTTTATCATATAAGTTATTGTAATTTTGTTCTGATTATTTGATTATATTTTATAAGCGAAGGTGGTCAGATTACTTTTTCGATGTTTCAAAATTCAACCTATAGGGCCCCTCTGGAAATAATATCTCCATGTTCATCAGTGATTGTTCAACTAACTCTCTTATTCGTCTGTGCCCTTTATGTTAGACCAATATGTAATTGTTTACGAATATTTAATTATAACGTATTACTTCAACCTTATGAATAATGCAGATTGTATGTAATTTCTTTTTATTCAAAAGATGTAAATAGTTAGTTTAGTTTTGGAATTGAGTCCGATCAGTCCAATTTTTAAAGTGGAATAATTTATCATCTAAAATAATGTTGTATTTAGGTGACTAAGGGAATCGAGGTATGAAAGAGTTTAAAAAAACGAAACATGAGAAAGATTAATCTGTTAGAGTTTTCCAAGCCATCAGAAGCTAAGTGAAGGGCAAAGAAAAGAAAATGTGTTATAGCTTGTAAGAAAACTGCTATAGCTCTCAGGTGACAGGAAAAACTTCCTATTTTTCATATTAACAATAAAGACGTGAAAGTGTGTCTAATCATTTCTTGTCAAAAAAAGGTTAAAATAAACGTCAAGAAAGCAAAACAATTGCACGTAATTAATAAGATGATTTAAAATATACCTCAGTTTCATGAGCGTCCGCAGGAGGGTCAAACAAACCACTTGACCCCCCTGGAAATTCAGAAAAGTTCTATTAACCTGCAGTGCAAATCAGTAAATATTTGATGGTTACTATCCGGCAGTAATCAAGGCTGCTTCCCTAGCAAAGGGCAAAAAGGCTCGCTTCCCTAGCAAAGGGCAAAAAGGCTCGCTTCCCTAGCAAAGGGCAAAAGGCTGCTTCCCTAGCAAGGGCAAAAAGGCTCGTTCCCTAGGAAGGGCAAAAAGGCTCGCTTCGCTGACAAAATTAATATTTTAAAATATCATATTAGGTACATTAAAGAGGGCTTGCTTCGCTCGTTAGATTGATTTTAGTATGTACGTCATTTTATTCAAAAGGGCTCGAATGGCTCAAAAAAATTGCTGAAATGTAAAATTAGGTACATTAAAGAAATTGCTTACAGTATTTATGAAAATTAGCTCCAAAGTAAAAAATGTTTAAAGCTCGCTAGATTGCTAAAATTTACCATTAGGATTATTAAATAGGCCTCACTTCGTTTTTGCTCAATTGCTATAAATATGTACGTGGATGTATAATTCGCTCGGATTTTTGTCCAAACATAATACTTTTCCTATATACCTACAGTATAAATAAGAAAAAGTAAAAATATATGTGGAAAGGTTACAATGAGATCACACAGAGCCCCAAAAAGATTTTCAAGCCTCTCAGTGTATCGTGAGTATGTTCCCTTTTGTAAATATTCCTATAGATACTACAATCAGATTATGCTGTATCTTATCCGCGCGTTATCTACTTTTCTCATTGCTTCTTTATGTTGCCTGACTGGTCAACCATGCTAAGTAGGTCATACGAATTTAAATCTATAGAAAGAGTAGTATACTATTAGTAGAAACGAGCTGTCAAATTAGAGCTAACCTTTAATTATAATATACTCTTTGATGTCGGCCTGATTTTTAATATTTAATATCTCGGGAACTGCGCCAGCCGCAAATGTGGTTGCGGACTTGTTGGACTGATGACACTTCAAACTAGTTATGGAGATCATGTGTTGCGTTTATTTATTGAAATGTTTTGAATATTTAAAATCTCCTATACTTGTCTAGGCTATAGTTGTGTGGATACAGAACACGACATAACACATCCATGACTACGGACTGACTGACATAAATATTTAGCCATATGAACCAAAATTAAAAATTATTTCATTTAATTACATTTGTTTATTTATAAATTAGGAATTAATCTTAAGGTTTACATATATTTATTGGAATGTTATCTAAAAAGATTACCTTATCTTATATTATAACAAAATTAGTTATTTGTATTATTTTATTCCATTATTATTAAATAAAGATTGGTAGATTGTTTGCATTTATTTAGAAAAAATCACTAGCGGCCGCCCCCGGTACAAGCACTTTGCTTTTTTGGGGCGCTCACCTAATCTAATATTTTTAATTATATTTTATGTACTATGTAATCAATTTGTTTGTGATGAGGAATAAAGATTATTTATTTATTTATTTATTTTACTTCTCCTTAACTTAGGTCTTCCTCCACAAGACTTAATTATTGTATTCCAACTTTCATCTAATTAGGTGTTAACTCTTTGGGAACTGTAGGTGCTAAAATATAGTACGTAGAAATTTATTAACGTAGAAATTTAATGGCAAAGTAACTGTCACATTTCCCTTATTATGATTCTTCCCAAGATGATAGAAATTTATAAGGTGATTCAATTCAATGCAAACTAACCAAACGTAGTCGGAGGTTATAACCTGACTTTTTTATAAGTAGCGTAGTGACAGTGCAGGAATCGATTTAGGTGACTACATTGATAATTATGAATAATTACCAATTGTAAACATAATAAGCAAACATTTGGCTGAAAATTTCTGAGATCATTAACTAGCATAAGATTGATTAATTTACGTAGAAATAATTTATTTTTACTCATCATTTTTGTGAAATTAACACATTTGTATAATTAAGTAGTTGTTTACGTTACATTTGTTTTAGAAAATAATCTGTCATCTAAACATTAGCCTTGATAGCGTTGTGGATACGTATTCGCTCCTAATACAGGTGATTACGGGTTTCAGCCTCAGGTCTTCGAATTATTTTTTATTAAAAAAAAATTAAAACTTTGTGGCATAATTTTAACTTTTCCTCATTTATACTGTATGTATTTTACAGGAAAAGTATTTTATACCGTAGATATTCAGGAAAAGTATTCTGTCTGCACTGAACATCTGAAACCGAGATTTACCTCCTAAGTTGTTTTCACAAAGTTGTCTGTCTGTTTGTGTGAGTGTGCCTACAATCGTAGCTCTCCGAGCATATATAGTAGAGTTGAACCTTGGTACAAAAATCAATCTTCTTTAGTCGTTTAGTTTAGTTAGTTTAGGTTAGTAAGTTTAGTTGTTTAGCTGTGCTATTTGGTAAATAATGTTTTTATATCAATAACCGGCAATCATTTCGAAAAAAATAAACCGCGGAAAAATGTTTGTCTACTCGATCAAAAATCAGTTGGACACATGCAAAAAAATTTGAAAAATTAAAAATAAACTAAAAATAGATTATGCTCTGGCCGAGACTCGATCCAGTAACCTTCGAGATCACGTGCAACCGCTTTATCCACAGAGCCCATAAGCTTACGAACACAGGGAGGCAATAGTTTGTACTTAAATTTACAAAACAATATTCTCTAGGTTAACAATAAAACATCAGTTATTTTATTTCAAAAATATCTAAATGAAATTTGACGTGTTAAATATCGATGAAAAATTTATTTAAACATTTTTCTTTTTTAAGTAGTAGTGCTTTAATTTGTTAGCATTATAATTTATGTTGTCTATACCGATTCCTGCAATGACGTCATCGCCGAACTATAATCTAACATGTCAAAAAAATTGCTTTCATTCATAAAAACCCTCCAATTGAATCACCTTATAAACTCAGCTTGGATTCTTCCCTGTTTTGATGGTTATGCAATGTAAATACATGTATAAATGAATATGAAAACAACAATAATAATAATATTGTAACACAGGTACATTTTTGCATAAAATATATTACTGCTTAAATTAAAGTAACTTTTAATCTACTAATTTTTTCTTACTCCTTTTTTTTGTAAAAAAGTGTATTTTTTAGGCTTAATTGTCTGAGCAATTTAAAAGCGGGTGAGTAAAGGGTTAATAGAAGCAGAAAGAATTTTTTCATCAGACATTTTTAGGGTTAGACTTTTCTGCTATATATGAGAGGTGATTACAACATGATGGTCTTAATCCCCTAAAGACCATTAACCTCAAAGGTGCAAAAAAGATACATAAAAAGTAGATAAACCTATTACCTATTGATGATATAACATAATATATTTTAAAATTAAAAAGGTTATAATTACCGCAAGTTGAAGAAGCAATCGAAGAATCAGCTACCGTCGATACTTGCTGTTGATAGAAAGAAGAAGGTGTTTAACATATTAGCATGACTAGCTATGTTAAAATTAAAAAGGTTATAATTACCGCAAGTTGAAGAAGCAATCGAAGAATCAGCTACCGTCGATACTTGCTGTTGTAGTTTAAGAGATAGAAAGAAGAAGGTGTTTAACATATTAGCATGACTAGCTATGTTAAAATTAAAAAGGTTATAATTACCGCAAGTTGAAGAAGCAATCGAAGAATCAGCTACCGTCGATACTTGCCGTCAACAGCAAGTATCGACGGTAGCTGATTCTTCGATTTAATATATTTTAACTAAAATCAGTCATGTTCTAACAAATAAGGAATGTTTCATTTAGAGTAGAGGTCTTTATTTACTCTGTAAAATTCTGTATTTAATTTAGTTTATTAATGTGATAAAGTTTTCCCTCTTATAGAGATAACCAATACTATTCTAAATTGATACGCATTCATTTTCTCAGCTCCACGTGCAGTTTCAGTGCAAATTTCTTATGTCAATCACAATGGTTTGAGTTATTTTCAAGAAGAAGAAAAAACTCATTCAAAATATAATTATGCAAGAAACACCTAGAAATGTAACAAGTAAATGCTATGCTTCATCTTGGAACTGTTCCATTATTCGTTTTTCGTCAGTATTAATAATTCGACTTATTAGAGTCACACCAAGCACATATTGCTTGTTCTAAATATTCATGTTTTGCTTCACTCGTTAGTGTCAAATGTTGTAACTTTAATTTCTTTTAGGGTGCGGTCTCTTTCGAAGGTCTTGTTTTAAAGATTTCCGCGACGACTATTGTACTGTAAATTTTAAACCTTTGAGTTTAAGAGAATATCCTGGTTTTAAACCGAGCCTGGGCTTAGGGCTTTTTATGCGTGGGAAAAAATGCTGTGTACCTCTTACTTTAGAAGAGACGTAAACCTGCCTAAGCTGTGCTATGTCAAATACTCGTTAAAGATCCCAATTCTAAATGCATCTGGGTTAAACAAAATTAATTCTCTCAATAGAAACAATTTGTGTTTGTGTTGTAATCATATGATGTTGAGAACTAAAGGTGTGATTTAAAACTATGTTTTATTTGTGTGCTTTGTAATTTGATGTTGAGAACTAAAGGTGTGATTTAAAACTATGTTGAAGGGGTAAGTTTTACATCTTGATTTCTAAAATACAATACGCATAAGTATGGCGGGGTTAGTATACTTAGTAGACAACAAGGAGTTATGTTCCAGAGAAACCCAGAAGTCATTCAGAGTGTACCAGGAACCTTAGGATCTTCACGCTTGAGGAGAACATCCATATTTTCTTGGAATGCCTTCCAATAAAAGAAGGCCTTCCAATACCTACCTTGGAAGCATCAATAGGTTAATAGAATAGAAAGAAAAAAATGTTTTAACATCTTATATACAACATGTTTTAATATGTCTCCATTCATTCTTATATTTATATACGGTGTAAATTTTTTAACAATATATATCGGTTTATTTTTGAAAATGTGATTTGTGTTATTTAAAGATTTTTTTAAAATATTTTATTCGTCCATATTTGTCAAAACTAAGAGAAGGAAAAAGGTTTCCCAGAAATATGAGTATTTTTATGAATATCAAAGTGAAAATACTGAAAAAATGAAATATAAAACTCATATTTTTAATTTAATTAAAATAAAACGTTATTAAACCTTTTCTCTTAAACTCACAGGAAATGAAATTCAAGGTAAAATACTTTCAAATATATATTTTCTGGCTTTACATATTTTTGATTTATTTATTGGTGGTTTTCTGTAATGACGGTATTCTCGAGAAAATGTTTGCAATAAGGCGTAATTTATTACTGATATAAAAATAAACTTGCTGTATTTTTTTCTTATCTACTCTCATATTTAGATTCTATTTTTCCTTTTTAGATCCATTTTTCTTATATACTATGCTGGAGAAGAACGAAATTTACCTTAAAATTTTGTAACAGAAATGCTATCGGGTTTTTTTTTATTCCCTTTGGTTATTCCTTCTGTGTGGTGTTTATCATGGTGTCTCTGTGTTGAACTTTGTACTTGTAAAATATACAATTCCAATTGTACAGTAATGGAGGAATGGTAATGCTAAGTTCTCCTCCAAGTTTCAATTCTCTGGGATAAACACTCTGTGAACTATGCTGATGCTGATAATAGTTTCATAAACCCTTCATAAAAATAATAATGCCCGTTTAGAGCGTTGTGACTCTCAGGGAGGTTATCAGGAATAACCTCTGAGGAAACAACCTTAGGTGTTAGTGGCAACTGTTACGTTAAAAGTATAATCTAAAGTTGGCGCTAATTTTTTGAACAATAATCTTACATAAACTGAGAGCGTAACCTGGGATTCGAACCTCTGTCCTCCGTTGGTGTCAGAGGTTAGTATAAATACTGACGCCTTAACGACCTCGACTACGGAGGCGGTTTGCATACACACATACGCAGAAAGTATTAATACATCTCTACCGGTGTTAATTCAGTTAAAATCTCAGTTTTGAATTTTTAGTGCAAACACAATACTTTTTTATACCTAAGGTAATAATGGGAAAAAGAAAAATATCTTTTTCGAATAAAATATTGCTCGCCATTGCTTTTTAATAGGCATTTTTAGAAAATTCCTTTATAAATCTTCAATCTTTTTATTTGTGGTGAAGATCAAGAAAAGAAGGGAAATTGGTTTTCTAGGTAATTTCTATTATACGATTTTTTCAGCCGATGTTTTCTTCTAAAAGGGCAAGAATATCGCCCTTTATTTTTGGTTTTCATCTCACAAGAACAGTTAATATAAATTGGTAGCAATTTCAGTTTTTCTCCCATCAAGCATGGAGAGGAGAAACCTAAAGCAGAGTTTCTAAAGAGAGGTTTGGGGGGGGGGGTTAAAATGAGATTTCCATACTAAATGAGCGTCACGTAGTAATAGAGGTGGAGTACCATCAAACTCTAAATCCCTCAAACTTTAAAAATTCCAGTACCTTGACAAAGTAACGGGGGAGAGCCAAAAATAAAAGAGATATTTTATGTCCTAAAGCTTTAGTCAATCACTGGTTGAGTTATAACCATTTTTCTTGATATTCTTACTACTTTTTCTTTTACTACTTTATTGGAAATTGGCCATTAGCGTTTTACTTCCATTTTTATTGGAAAGTTCTTTTTTTTAGATAACTTCATTTTTGTTCTTCTGATTTATTTATTTTAAAACATTTATTGATTATTAATTTATCTGGTTCAGATTATTATTGTGATTTTTCTGGGCATATTATTCCCCTGTATACCTGTGATCTTTCGTTCTTTATGCTTTTACTTTTCCTTAAGAAAAGACAATATCAACCATTTTTGGTTTAAATCATCTTTAAACAAACCAAATCACATCTTAATTATATGATTGTTTCAAAAATAGCATAATATTATTTATTTTCATAATTCATTAAGTTTCACTATTTTTAACTTATTTTCAAAGAAGATATCAGTATACTTTAATTGAAACAGTTGGTCACCTATTTTTAAGAATCGCTTAAATAATGCCAATTGCATTATTGTGTGTGTTTTACACATCCTTTGTTTAAATTAAGATATATGTTTATTATAAATATTATTACAAGAATTGATTTTTTTTTAATAACTAAAAGTAACTTTTTTTAAAAAATCGCTTAAATAATATCCATTGCTTTATTATATTTTTAATTTATAATTTTAATAATTTGCTGTGCATGCACACACACACATATATATATATATATATATAATTATATTATATATATATATATATCCTTTGTTTAAATTAAGAAATTTAAAATTTGTTTATAATAAATATTGTTATAAGAATTTCCCAATTTTTGACATATTTAAATAACCTTTTTAATGTAGTTTTTTGCTATTGGTAATTGAAAGGAACGTAGCAGGAAAAAAGGTCTGTCTGATACAGATAGAGACATCAGTTTAGTTGGGGGGATTAGTTTAAGAGAGAGTAAATCTTGTGCTTTCAAGAGACCAATCTTGCTATGTGATGTTAAATCTGTGGGAATCACAGAAACTCTATTGCCTCAGGGCTACCAATCTAAATCTAATGTCAAGCAAAACAACATCTAATCTCCTACAGTTCTAAAAAAAGAGGAGGAAAGAGAGACATTTTTCAACATATTTTGAAAGTTTTCTATTGAACAATTCATTACACAGTAAAATATAATTTTTTAAAATTATTATATATCTTATCTATTACAAAGCTATTTTTTCTTTTAAAACCAGGAAGCAAAATTAATTAGAATTTAGAAATGTTAATAAAACTAGTTTAAAATACTTCAAACAATTTTCCTCTCGATTAGATCTAATAAAACTAATACAATATTGTTATATTTAAATTTAGTTTTAACAATTTTACTGTTTTTAATTTTAAATAAAGCTTTAATATTTTATCCTGAAAATTTATATTTATTTATATATATTTTAATACTTTATATGTAGAAAACCTAATTTTGTAATCCGAGTATGCTTAAATTAATTTTCATCTGATTAAGAAGAAAAAAATGTTCAAAAGTTTTCCTCTTATTTTCCGTTGGATATTATAATTAATCTTTTTGTTTATAAAAAATAAGTTATTTTTTAAAGAAAGTTGAGATTATTACAAAGATAGGTTGTAAGAAGATCAAGGATTAAACAATTCTTTATATAACATAAGATTAAGTAGAATATGAGAATGGTTTCAGGGAATTTTCATTTTACAAAATTCTACGTCTGTACTTGTTTTTCTTTTAAAAGTTGAATATTTCTTATTTCTAACTTTTTACATCTTTATGAATTAATTTCACCTTGTGTTAGTTATAAAAGCTTAAATGTTTTTATGTATGTATAATTTTTTTTTTGCTAAGCCAAACTTATATAAACTTATATAAAGATAAAATTATAATTGATTCTTATTCACCTTTAAACCACTAGGTATTATAAATAATTTAATATCTACCTTTTACTAAATTATCATTAGAAACCCTTATACGTTTTTTTTTTATTTACATTATCCTTTAGCTCAGATTTCCGGTAAACATTCCTTTTAAGGAGCAAGATTTAAAACGTACTAGCTTTGATTAAATATGTAATAAGTTGTAAATATGTGCAGTTAATGGAGAAAACTCCCTCTTTGACATTCACACTCAATAAACCTATTCTAAACATCATCAAAAATATAATTTCTTTGACCTCAAAAAAAAAAAAAAATAATAAAATACCCAAACAAAAAAAACAATTATTTTACCCAAACGAACCCCTTCACCCCAAAAAATTCAATAAATAATAATAATAAACAGGCACAATTTATCCCAAATCAATGTAGAATGCCAATAAAGAACTTGTTTAAAAACTCCAGTACGGGGTACCTCGGGACTTATCCTCGTCACATCGGATTCGCTACGCTCATCCTCCCTACTTCAGACTCCCTACTAAAACTTGGCACATATTATAAGTCTTATTCATGGCTACATGGTTGCCACATCTCAATCCGGTCTCATCATTTTTCCGTGTTTTATGATTTTTCGGAATTTTCGCTGTCATTATTGCAAGTTCATAATGTCATAAAAAATTATAGTATTATATAAAATAAAAATTAAACTATTTTCTAAGTAGCACAACTGCAGTGGTAGACTGATTTTTGTACAATGTTTCAACTCTCTAGTATGAGAGTTGACTCATATACTAGGAGCTACGATAACACACACATACACATTCAGACAGACAACTTTTCAAAAACCACTCAGAAAGCCTGTTCGGGACTAGCCCTACCATTTTAGTGTTAAAATTGATAACATGAGCTATGCCATGTATTGTCCTTTTATTAAGTTATTAACCTTCCCCTGGAATAGGGCATTCACTGCTAAACCTGGAAGGCTTTGCCGTGTTGCTGATTTAGCATCTGATTAAAGCCTTTAAAACACCTGAAACGGATTACGGTGACATCCCGGTTTTGGATTTTTTAGCAAACACAATACTTTTCCTATATACCTACGGTATAAATGAGAAAAAGTAAAAATGGAGAAAATCATCTTTGGATTAAATGATAATATTTTTATCTAATTATTTTCTTAATATGATCTATTCGTTTCAGGCTTATTTAACAATGTTTTTATGTTAAAATATGTTGTATTGAAAATGTATTTTCTGTGTACTTTTATCGTGTGTAAGTGATATTATGTTATTGTTGTGTTATTATGGTTTGTTCTTTTTGAAAATTGTTTATTTTATTTTTATTTTGTTTCAAATCAGCATTGCTTATAAAAATAATAGAAATATTAAATCTTTTGTTTCTCTTTATTAGTTATAACAGGAGAAAAAAGACTGTTTTAAAAACTTTATAGAAAATGACAGCACAAAGAGCATGATTGGTTTCTCTTTGCTTTATTTTTTATTTATTTGCCTTGCTGTTTTTCTTACAAAGGTTCAAATTACATTGTATTCCTCGTATTTGAAGATAAAAAAGAAAAACACAAGAAAAAAAAGGAGGAGGGTAACAAATTAGAAAAGTAATTATAATCAGAGGAGGTAAGGGGGGGGGGCAAGTTTAGCCAAGAAAACCAAGAGTTTCGTATTGTAGAAGAGGTTTTGTAATAAAGTTTTTTAGCCTGGTTCGATTTCTGCTTCTGTTCTGACTTCAATTCTTTCTTAACTGAGATAGAGTTGAATTTATAAAGGAATCTTCTTTCTATGAAGGAAACCCCTTTTTCTTTTTTAAAAAACCAGCAAACCCAGGTTTTCCAGCGAAACAAAGCATTTTCCAAGAGTTTTGTACCTAAGATATAGAATAAACTCTTTTTATAATGGTATAGGTATCGTCCATTAGTTAACAAGCCTGTAATTACTAAGGATATCCCCTCAGATCTCTGTAAAAACCTTACCTGGGATCAAAGGTTTTTATTATTTTCCTTCAGGCTAATTGGAAGGACCGCTTTTAAGATAAAATAATGTATTTCCGAAACTTCCTTAATGAAAACCTTACTTGAAATTTTCCCTTTTCCTTCGTTGCCTAAGGTAACAACATTTTTAAATAAATTTCTGTTTATTTTATCATCTAAATTTTGTGTTGCAAATTCTATGTCACGTTAACTGTAAATGCTATTACCCCTCCCCACCTAGGGAGGGGAATCAGCAGCATATAAAAATAGGCAGACAAAAGAAAAATTGAAATTTACATTGGCTAGAAAAGGAATCAAAGCTAGGACTCCGCAGAGTGGTTTGTCTTTGTTTGTGTATTATCACTTTATAAATCAGTGCATATTATTATCATTTTCTATTTTCAAGCCTCGGGAGCATTGGCGATCCTAAATCTGAATATAACAGGGGACTTCAGCCTCGCTTACTATTTTTATTTATTTATGTATATGTTTGTGTGTGTTTATTTATACATATTAAGTGTGACATACTGTAATTTTGAATAAGATTTAATCTAATTAACTTGCCACTAATACTTATTTCGAATTTTAAATTCTCTGCTTATTTGACTTCTAAGTAAAATCAAACTGGGTAAGTAACTTAACTTTGGTTGCTAACCAAAGCAATTATTAGTTGGGAAAATGAACTAATAATAAATTATTTATTAAGAAAGTGTATTTTTTACTTTTATATTTTTGATAAAAATTCTTTTAATTTTTTTACTGCGTAAGAATCATTGAATATTTTTTTACTATTATTTATTTTTTTATTTTCTTAATATATTTTTATGTTAAATTTAATTTTTATTTTAGTATTATTTTATGCTTGGGACCTAACTAGTTTATCTTCATCAGCCTCAGGGGCTAATACTCATAAGTTTTCTTCCTGGACACTGTCTTAAAAGAAACTTAAATTTGAGCTATGAAATTTTCTTCCGTCCCTAGTGGCATAAATAACTATTTTTATTTTATACAAAAATATATTCATTTACGAGACTTAAAATATCCTCTAAATTAAAAAATATATATATTACTTAAAAATTAGTTTTTAAAGAATCTTTCGTCACAATTTTAAAAATTATGTCCTCTGTCGATAACAATCGAGTTATTCATGAATTTATCTCTAGCGTTGCCGTTTTAGTGATCAAATCCTAAGATCAAAGCCGTATCCTTACTACAACACTAATAAGGACTTACAGTTTGAACTTACGCCTTAAAATAGTAAGGATATACAGTTAGGACTTACGCATTACATTAGTAAGGACTTACAGGTTGGACGCCTTAAAGTAGTAAGGAATATACATTAGTTACTTACTATTAGTAAGACTTACAGTTTGGACTTACGCCTTAAAGTAGTAAAGGATATACAGTTAGGACTTACGCATTACATAGTAAAGGAATATACAGTTAGGACTTACGCATTACATTAGTAAGGACTTACAGTTTGGACTTACGCCTTAAAGTAGTAAGGATATACAGTTAGGACTTACGCATTACATTAGTAAGGATATACAGTTAGGACTTACGCATTACATTAGTAAGGACTTACAGTTTGGACTTACGCCTTAAAGTAGTAAGGATATTACAGTTAGGACACGCATTACATTAGGGATATACAGTTAGGATACGCATTACATAAGACTTACAGTTTGGACTTACGCCTTTAGTAAGGATATACAGTTAGGACTTACGCATTACATTAGTAAGGACTAACAGTTAGGACTTACGCCTTACTAGTAAGGCATGACTGTCTACTGTCTAATTCACAAAACTATTTTGAATTATTTATAAACTTATTAAGCTCTTTTAAAATTAAAAAAAATTAAATTAGATATTTATAAATTTTAAAAGTACTAATAAATCTTTACGTGTAACTTTTCCTATAAAGTAGCTTTAGATGTTATTATGTATAATTAACTCTTTTTTGGAGGTGTATGTTATGATTATGTGGTAGTTCTCATTGTCGAAGCTTATATTAATAATATCCCAACACATGCATGCATACTATAAACATGTCGTATGTAATTTTTCAGTATTATGTCCTGAAATAAATCTTAATGACCTTTTTTAAGTAATTCGTTTTAAAGGTAACATTTATATTTGCACATTACGTGACTTGAGATAATAAATAATATCTAATGTTTTAAATATTAAAGAATTACAAACTGCTTTCTAAAGATTATTCAAATATTCTTATTTATTGTTATGATTTGCAGAGCTAAAAATATATTTGTTCTAGTATTAGACAGACAAAATAATAATTTTAATTTTCCTCATTTATTCCGTAGGTATTAGGAAAATTGCTAGTGTTTTTAAAATCATCTGAAACTGGGATATCATCTGAATTAAGATGTTTCAGATAGGCCTCAGTAGTTTTCACAAAGTTGACTGTCTGTATGTGTGTGTCCGTGTCTAGTATAATCGTAACTCCCAGTGTATTTATGCTAGAGAGTTGAAACTTTGTACAAAAATCAGTCTATAGGCGTAGTTGTGCTATCCGGAAACCTTTTTTTATGATGTCATTACAATTTGAGGATAATGAAAACAATTATTTTAAAAATTAATTGAATCGTTAGTACGCATGTAGCCATGTTTAAGAACAACATATGTGCCATGTTTTATGTCATTATTTATAGAATTAGTTCAATTTTTATTGAATGACTTGTGTACGTTTTTTTTAAACAATCTAATAGAGTTATTATTATTTACAGTCAACTCCATTATTTACTACGTAAAGTATAAACTTTTACGTAATAAATAAGTTCACTGAGTTTTGTTTCATTACAAGTATATTTATGATTTTTGTGTACTCATAAAAGTTATGCTGCATCGAGCGTAGTGAGTGCCTAGATAGGTGACCGCTGGGAATGGAACGGATGTGTTTACTATTTGAGGACGAGTGAAGTTAGTTTAAAAAGGTGTTGTAGTATAAATTCAACTACTTATATAGTCTGAGGACGAGCGAAGCGAGTCTGGAAGTAGGAAAGATGAGCGTAGTGAATCCGACGTGATAAGGGAAAGTTTTGAGGTACACCGTACCCGATTTATATTAGTAAAGTTAAAAACGTTTTTCTTTAATTTTTGCCCGCTCCGCCAGGTGGGTCCTTTGAGGTTATCTTGTCTCTCTCCTTTATTATTGTACCATTTACATTAAGTTGTGGAGAACGCAAAAATCCTTCCTCATTGCTGTTATTTACAATTAAAATTGACCTAACATAGAAAAACTGCGTCTGCGGACATAGTCATATTTATATTAAATAATAAATAAAATATCACAAAAAGTTTAACGTTTGCTATGTGACAGATATATATTAAGTTTCAAGAACAATATTAGGAAAGAAACACACTTGAGTTCAAACGCTGTTCAAAAGCATAATAATTGAGATCCAATTATTATCATTCTTTCAATTTTAGTTGACATTAGAAATTTTTTTTTAAACTATTTTAAGAAGAGTTGATAAAACTGCCAAATTTTCCTAACAGAGCATGAGAGTTGTTAGGGGCTAGAGAAAACAACTAAGTGCTTTTACTTGAAGGCATATTCCTAGCCAGTATATTGAGGGGTCTAATGGTTTTAGACTGGATAACCCTCAGGGCCTAAAATCTTTTCCATAGGATTCCATCCAACGTTTTCCATACTTGTTTCTCAAGCTTGTTTTGCAAGAGAATGTAGTTTTAGTATAAAATATCCCTTTTTGCATTGAATGTGTTTTTGCTTCTAATGCACATCCTGTAATATGTTCTTTCATCCGTATTTCCTTTACCCCTTTATTTCACCCGAAAAAGGTTTATATTGATATGTTAAAGTTTCCCTAGTATTCACTTCATGCTTTTATTTGTTCAGCATTATAACACCCCTATTTTTACTAAATATCTTTTATATAGCTTTTGAAACAACTTTTGTAAAATGGATACATTAGTTTATTACTTTAACACATAAAAGTTTACATACTCTTGAAATGCAAGGATGTATTATGCTTGTATCTTGTGTTTGGACCCGAATTACGAATTGCTTATTTATAACCTGATGTATTTAATAAATGTAAAAGATGTGATCTGAAACATAAAGATTGGATAAGAACGTGTTAACATGAACTCATTAATAAATAAAAACTTATCACAATAAACCTAAATAAAGAATTATAACTTTGCTATTATTTGCCCGATTCTTTGCTGAAGTGGATCTAAACTTAAACTCAAAGTTTGTTTAATAAAACAATAACCATATTACTAAATATTTAACCATATATTTCTAGCCCTCCTCAGTTTAAGTGGCGAACATTTTGTACATAGTCATACGGCGCAATTTGGTGTTCCTTTCTTGTGTATTTACGCAGGACTTCTTGCTTCTTGTTCAGATAGCATGTGTTGAACGAAAGAGTCTCCATCTTTTCTCTGAAAAGATCTATTGCACAAAGAACATTATACTATTTGGTGATAGACCTTCACAACCACAAGAAATATATAGTCTATTGGGCTTTAGTAGTGATAGACTTTATGACTTTATAGTAACTTTTAACACTTTGTATCTGTCATGTAAAAAAATAAAAAATTACCTTTTCTTATATGATAGTATTTATTTTTTAACCGTATCAGTTCTAGGTTATATTTGTACATTTTTTATCACTAAAACGGATAAATCAAATGTAGAAAAATGGATTAATCAATGGTAGACAATTAATCTGAAGGTATTAAACAAATGGGAGAAATGTAGAAAGTCATATCTCAAAATTCGTTTCTTTTTTTGTGATATTTGTTTCCCCTCCTGTGATATGATGCTTTGGAAGGAAATTTGTCACCGTGATGTAGATATCAATACAATTTAAGGGGTTTTTATCTCTCCTCAACTACCTCACTTTTTATACCAATTAATAAACTAAGTATTACGTTTATGTAATATACCTGTAAAAAGATAAATAAATCAATTTTTTTCAAATGTCATGATAACAAAAAAAAAGAGAAATCTAGTTAGAAAATACGTATTTTTTTACGAAGCATTTGTTTAAAAAATGGATGAATACTCGTAAATCTTTAATACGTGGTGCAATGGAATGTTTTCTGATCTAGTAGATTCAAACGTTTTTTACATTTGCACCATAAAAAAATGAATAAATTTTTGTGTTTAAAATAAAACGAAATAGTTGTGTGAAAGAAAAGTTATCTTGTTCCATAAAGACCAAATAAAATTGTTTGGTTTAAAAGTTTGAATTAAACGTTTTGTTGACTTAAACAATAGATATTGTTTTGTATAGTTTGATAGAGCTAAATGGTGTTGCTTAAGTCTAATTGCTCTTTTCATAGTTTTAGATACTGCAGATTAAATGCATATTTATTTTACTATTTTTATCTTCTTTTTAATATAAAAGTTTTTCAATAGAATAAAAAAGAATTGTTAAATTAATACAACCTTATTAATGTCATTTCATTAAAATAAAAACCATTTCTATATTATAAATTCATTTTTCATCAAATAAAAACCTTTTCTATATTAAAATTTTAAACTGGGTAGCAAAAATAAATGAAACCTTGGGCATCAATCATATATATGTAAAGAAATCTTCGTTTTCGAGGCTCTAAAATGTGTAGTTTTGTAGGGTATTTAAAAATATTTTATTTCTTCCTTTTTTAAAGTATTTTTAGGTCTGATATTTAAAGGGCTTGATACCTCTTTAATAAAATTATACTTACCCCTAGTTTCATTAATTTTTGCCAGGCAGTTCAAAATGTAATTGGGGGCAGCGGCGACTTTTGTTGGTCTTTCCTATCTGATAAGCCTTAACTGTTCTGGGTCTCGTCTTCTCAAAATTGTTGTCACCTATCTTTACCCGCATTATGTTTAAGTCAAAAGTTATTTCATGTTTTTATACTATTTTTATGCACAGTGTACGATTTGAAAAACAGCTGTATTTCCTTGCACACCTGCTAGGAAGAACATGAAATTCCTACTTTTCATAACATCATTTTCACATTAATAAATGTGGGAAGAATATTATGGTTAGGAGGGTTAGTTTCAGGGCTTCCGCTGGAGACCAGCACTGAGTTCACTCTTAGCTCTGTCTGACGACACATATTACTTTGCTTTCTACTTCTCATCCTTTCTTAATGTTCAACTTCTAAACAAAATTTTAAAGCCACAATGTATTCATCTACATTTTTTAGCATCTTGTTACTACTTTATTAAAAAACGTGACTATTTAACATCAAATTTTGTGGTTATGGTTGAAATTTTATTTAAATTGTTTATTTAGAATACTTTCTTTGTTAGAGTGGGGGGTATTTTCGTAAGGTCATAAGTAAGAGAGATGAAAATGATGAATTTTAATATCTTTTAACTAATAATGTTTTACCTTTTTACTTTAAAATTTGTTATTTTACAATCTACTTTATAAATATTAATTATGAGTCTAATTTATTGCTTAAATTATCATTAAAAATTAACTTTATTTATACTATGATAACAATTTGTTTTATTTTGTTTATTTGCTACTAGGAGCGTGCAGGTTCTAATAAATAGAATGCTGCATTACCCGTAACAATTTTAAAAGGGTATTTTTTGAAGCGGTTGTAATAATAAGTTAAAATTTGCATAAAAGTAACATTTCAAGAAACATTATATTTTTGATGGTGAAAACAGTCTTGTATTACTTTTGTTTTCAGAAAATATACATTACCACCCACGTGCAGTACTCATATTTTAAAGTACATTGCATTTTTTTGTTTAAGCTTAGTGTTCCAGTATTTTAAGGCAAACAAATTTTATGGTTTCGGCTTAATCCCTAATTTGTGGTTGTTTATACTATATGATGATATTTGTTTTGACTTATTTTCAAAGAAAATTTTATGTTAGATTTTTAGATGTTAGATTTTATGTTAAACATGGATTAACCTTTAAATAATTATTGCGACATTTATTTGGTTGCTTACAGATTAGAATAAAAAAAATATTTATTGCAATAATATTTAGAATTTATGTTAACAATAAAAATAATAGGCTGTAGCCATGGCTTACAGTAAGGTCGTTAGCTTGCTTATAGTAAAGCAAAAAATTAAATAGTCTTAATAGAAAATAAAATAGACTTACACATCTCCAATAGATAGGCCTACATAGTGTTTAAATCCTAGATTGCAATAAAATAAATAATTATAAAGAATAAGTTAACATATCTCTTAACATATAAACATTAATCACATTAACATATAATCTTAACATGTTAACATATAATCTTGCTAATCATAGGGTTGATAGGTACTATTATATTAATATTTTATTTTATTATCTTTATTCATTCTTTTTGGTTTTACCATGAAAGGCTAGAAGTTAAGAAGAAAAAACGTGGGAGAAAAAGAACATAAAGCATTGTTAGAAATTCCTTAAGAATCCATATTCCCATGGTATTGCTATATAACGTGGAGGAATATGACGAGGAAAGGTTTTGAATTGAGGGAGGAAAATTCCTCTTATTTCCTACCTATAAAAGCTCTATGTTTCCTGCTCCATGTTCCTCTTCAAACTATTTCCCTATCTTCTTGTCTTATAAAACCTTCTTTTCAATATGTCGCACATAGTTCACCTCTTTCTTATAAAACCCCATCGTATCTCAAAATTAAATTTTACCCCGAAAACTCTTTTCCCATGGATTTTGTGGTATTATTTGTACCCTGCAAAAAATTGCTTTGTGAAACTTCAAAATTAGGTTATTAAAACCTTTACTTGGGAACAAAAAATCAATTAATATTTTTTGTCTCTAAAATTTACAGTATATCCTTTTTCTATCTGGGGTTAGAGGTCCCATAGTTTTAAAACTATTTCAAAAGTCTACAAAATGTTACCTATATAATATTGAAATATGAGTTAGTTCTATCTATTTCTATCCATAGAACCTCTAAACATTCTCCGAGCTTTTTATATAAAAGTGATTAAATTTGACGTTATTGTTTTTTACAAAATTGTACCTCCATTGTTTGTGAATACATGCTATTACAAAACCAAATTATGAAATTAGTTTCATGAAGGGTTTGACTGAATCTTAGTTACTGAATCTTATCATTTATTTAGATCTATAAATTGTTAACAGTTTGATGATGATTGTGGTGTTTATTGTCCCTTCATGTGCTTTGATCTAAGCTTTTGGCTTTATCTTCTTGCCTTCAAACTTCCGAACTCTCTATCAAACTTATCAACTAACCATTTCAATCTTAACTTTTGTCTCCTCTTTAAGCGAATTAAATGATCTTTTGGAAAGTACAAAACAAGGCATGTATAAGAGATAACTAGTTTAAAACAATCGAGTACGGGGTACCTCGGAACTTTTCCTCATCATAGCGAATTCGCTACTTTCATTCTCCCTGCTTCGGACTCGCTTCGCTCATCCTCAGAATATACAAGTGGTTAAATTTATACTGTAACACCTCTCTCTAGCATAAATACACTGGGAGCTACAGTCATAACAGACACACACAATTTTTTTGAAATCTATTCAGGAGGTCTTAAAAACACCTAAAATGGATAGTGCCGGTGTCATCCCGGTTTCGAATTTTTCGCGAACACAATGCTTTTTTTATATACTTACGGTATAAATAAGAAAACGTAAAAACTATATATTTCTTAATAGTCGTTAAAAATGATGCTATAATAACAATTTTTTATTATTTTTGAAAAAAACATTTCGTTATTAAAACGAAATATTAAAGTACTAGATCATTAAAAAAATCCTGTTTGTGGCTTGAGCAAACGAAAGAATAACTAATGCACTAAAAAGCATTACCATTATCTGATATTGTTTAAAATTATTTAATATTTATTAAAACATATTAATATAGTTAGTTATTTTTTAAAATATTATTTAATATTTCTAAAATGTATTATTTTAATGTTGCGGAAATTAATAAAATGTTATTATACTAAGCTTAAAATAATATTATTATTCCTTACCTCCTTTTTTGCAAAATGGATTTTACAAAAAATATATTAAAAAAATGCTGAGCTTTTTATTCAAACTTAACGCCTTTATAATTTTCTATGGTAAAGAAGTTAATTGCTTCTATAAATCAGATTAGAATGTATAATCCTAGATGAAGAAGTTAGAGGTTATTCAGGCAGGGTGAGGGTTGTTCAGGGTAAAGAAAACCTCAGTTAACCTCACAGGTTACTTTAGAGTTTTCATTGTAAAGCATCTCTAAACCTTAAGCTTGCTTTTTTTCCTATCATTCTCTATTTCACTTACACTTTATTATTTTGAGCATAAAAAAATTAAAAAAGGTTAATAGAACTTTTAATTTTTTAATTTTTAGCACCCTTTTTTCTGGAGGTTAAAATAATAAAATTTTAATAGATCAACGTCTATTTTTATTAGTCGTTATGAAATTCTTCTATTTTGTGCCCAATAAATTAAATAAACCATTTACTTTTGAATGCAGCCATCTTAAATATTAAAACTATTCTTATTTTAAGTTGTATAGCCGAGATAACTATGCTCGACCTGGAACATTGCACGGAAGCGGCTTTTTAAAAATTTTAAATAATTAAAAACACCTTTAAACAAATTAGGCTTTTTGATTTTATTGTTTTCATTAAAAGATTTATTTCTTCTTAAAGCGGCCAAACATTATAGACTTTAAGTTAGCTATTTTGATGCCATTTGTCATTAGCCAATGTAAAATTTAGTTGATTCGTTGTGCCCTCTGGAATTTAAGTATTTATCTAAATGTCAATTAAATATTTAGATTCACCATTCACCTTAATGCAATGGTAAAATTAAGATTGGAATTAAAAATTTGAGTGAAAATTATTTAATGTATTATGCCTAATAGCCAAAACCAAACTTGATTTTCTATTGAAGACTTTGTTTAATAAATTTCGAAACCAATAATAATGAATTTCTGTATTTTGTTTTAGTACCTCCGAGCATTAGAACGTCGCCAGCTAATGGGCAGCTTACTGCGAGGAAGGGAGGAACCATAACGTTAGAGTGCAAAGCTTCTGGTAATCCTGTCCCCACCATATACTGGTCGAGAAAAGTAAGTCATCCATTCTTTTACATTAATATTTAAAGAATTTCTTAAAAGCAAAAAGTTTAATTTTATTTGCATCATACATAATGTATAGGAGTGGCATTGATGTTAAATACTCACACAATTATGCGTTATATTTACTCGTGTTATGTTTAATTAAATGACTCAATCCCAAGCTGACTGTAGATCTCCTCAGTCTAAGAAAAAAGGATCTGAGAACAGTAAATAGACAATTTACTACAAATGCTAGCATCTTAAGTACCCAACGTATCTTAAAAGATACCTAAAAATATACTAACCCCAAATTTTTGCTTAAGAACACAAATCATTCATTACATTATCGAATTTGAAAACAAATCAGGGTTAAAATTTTCTTTTTATTTAGCAGTATTATTGGCTATAAACACATTAAAATAAGGGTAAGTTAATGAATGATTTGCGTTTTAAGTCAAAAATAAGGCCTCTTTAACTCTTTGCAAATCTGTCTAATGGCAATACTAGAGCTTCTATTTTGAGTTTAAAAAGTCCAATTTTTACACTCCTATTTTTGGAAAAATTGGGTGTACGGGTGTCGGAGGACACCCGGAGTTATCTGCATCACCTTAAAGAAGTATCTTTTACACATAAAAAGAACCAATGTTTCGCTAATTTATGTCTAATGCTTCAAAATTTAAAAAGGAGAACTTTTAGTCCACCCTGTCTATTAGGATTAAAGAAGAAGATAAGATTTGGAAGCTAAAGTCTAAATTGGATCACTACATCAAAGAAACCATTATTTTTTCAAAGTAGTAATATTTTATCTAAAATTGTGTTTGTATAACATTTATTTTTTATCCTCGTATTAATAAACAGTCTATTTGAAAGTATCGAAAATAAGATATAAAGAAAAAACGTACATAGTTATTCTTTACAAAGAGTGAAGCACAAAGAGTCCTTTTCCTTCTTTCTGAACAATAAGTTCGATGCATAATAAAAGAAAAGGAAAAGTATTGTACTTGACTGATTTCATGATAAAACACGAATCATTTAGAACAATACTGTCGAATGAATTGAAAAATTAAAAGAAATATAAAATGCTGACTCAGTGCAACAATTATTCTTATAGCTGTGTACGCAAAACATTGGATCTTCTTCAAGGGCTACTAGAGTTCATAACTTACTTAAGAAAAGGCTTGGGTGACAAGTTATGTTGATTTTTCAGTATACAATTGTACTTAAATTATTTCGCTACTATTGTAAATGTTTAAACAATGCCAACTAAATCACGAGATATTTTAAATGGTGGCCCGTATTTTTACTTTTCCGTGGAAAGTGCCGTGTTAAGGTATTGCGTTCACCATAACTGTTTTGCTATAATTAACAGTTTCAGCTATTTTCATGATGTTCCGAGTGGTTTAAATTATGCAGTCTGTCCGTTTGTGTGTCTGTGTGTGTGTGTGTCAATGTCACGCATAACTCCGACTGTGATAAAACTAGAGGGTTAAACTTAGCGCAAAAATCTTAGGTTTTGATTGCTGCCCGGAATATGATATCTTTTAGACTACAATAACATATTTTCTTGTCATTTAATATTAAAATATTCTTTAAAAATTGAAAATTTGAACGATCGAGTTGACCTTTGACGCAAATGCACACCTATAGGTCGTCAATCGATCCACGAAATATCATTTTGATATTGGCCGCAATTTTTAAAATTATTATATTATATTTTAAAGTAGTTACGGCTAATAAATTTTAATTTTCTCACTTGTTTTCGACGTTTGAAATGTTCCAAATAATGTCTGGTAGCAAAACATATAATAAATTTGTTGCACCGATTCCATAGCTAGTCTACTTTTTGTTTATAAGCAGTTGGCGAACAAATATATTTTTTGGAGCGACACTTAAAATTTATGGAGTAGTTTCTTTATAACTGTCAATATCATGACGTTTTACCGCATAAAATATAAATGATCTATTCTTGTATTATATTAATAAAATATTATAATGCTAATATTCTCATGAAACTCAGACATTCTTGTGTGTTATACCATATTTATTAAGAAATATCTTTGTTGACAGAAAAGGGAGAGGGCTAAGATTTACTGGGGTAACTACCTCCTTTCTTAGCTTAGGAAAAAAATGATATTTTAAATAAATTTAGGAAATCAGTGAAAAGAAAACTCTTGTGTTCACTTGTTAGATAATTTGATATCAAAATGTTTGTATAAGAGAGCCTCAAAAATGCAGTATATAAATTGTGTATTATATTTAAACGTATTTTTTTAGGAAAAACGATAGATCTACCGTTTTTTTTACGAAGGGCGTAAAATGGCGAATAACAGTTTATAACTAAAATTATTAATTTTACAATATAAACAAATTTAATGTATTAATTTATAAGGATCCAAATAAAGGTCTATCCACTAATATAGTTTCAAGCATATAATGATAGTAAAACCGGTTTTAAACCAAATAAAGGTTGAAAGCCTAAAGGTTATTTGGCTGAAAGCCGGTTTTACTATTATTATATTCTTGAAACTATATTTGTGGATAGACCTTTATTTGCATCCTTATAACATGGAATCAACTGGCGCAAAAGTCTCTAATATTAAATTATATATTTAAATAACATTTTTGGTAATTTATTGGTGAAATATATTTAAGGTTGTAATAATATTTGCAATGATTAAATTTTAAAAGATAAGAACAAAATAAACAAATGTTATTATAATTAAAAAAATGTTTTCACTGTTAATAAAAGTGACTTAATTATTTCCTGAAAACATAAAATGCAAAAAACAAGTAATTTGAATAAAACTGCACACGATATTTAATGCAAACATGCTGATAGTTGTTGAACAAACTGCAGTCATGTTAAAATCATGTTCAAGAGGAAAAAATAGTAATATTTATTCAATTTTTACCCTTTTAATCAGATATGGTATCTTGAAAAAGCAGAAATGTTTATTTGCATTCTAACCCGCTTTCTTTATACTCAATGCAGTCTTATCAGGGCTGGATAAAGTCACCCTCTTAAATGTCATTTGACTTAAGAGATTATTATTCTTTTCCTAAATCTGCATTTTTCCTCTTTACACTCTCTTTGAGGAAAATCTATTTCCTTATTGTCTTTGATGATATTTTTATTGAGGAAAAAAACATTGAATATAATGAGGCTAGCTTGACTTTATATCTTTTTAACTTTAGTATCGTTATAGTAGAAAAAGGGTCCTTCAACCCCCTCCCCCCCCCCGAAACCTAAAGAAAAAAATAAAATATACATAGGGTACATTTACATATAATTCATTAATTTCTTTTCTTTTTTATACAAAGCATCTTGTTACAAAGATTTATTATTTTGTTGAATAAAAAGAGTTTCTTTTGGAAAAAAGGAACATAATTGTGTTTTTTATCATCATGAAACCAAACTTTAGGGTCTTTTTGTTTTAATATTAAGATCTAGGGTAAATAAACTTCTATTAACTTAGGTGTTTTAATATTTTCACCCCTAGAAATAAGTCTGATTATATTAAACCCTTGATCCTTATAATTAACTATTTTTGAACAAACTTTTTAAGTTGATAACACATAATGACAATTCTTTAAACTAAGTTTATAAATAAAGGATAGAAGTGAAGAGTGAAATGTGCAAAAACAAGGTATTGTTTCTATGCTTTATATATATATATATATATATATATATATAATATATATATATATATATATATATATAATATATATATATATATATATATATATATATAATATATATATATATATATATATAATATATATATATATATATAATATATATATATATATATATATTATATATATTATATATTATATATATATATATATATATATATATATATATATATATATATATATATATTATATATTCATATAAACTAGAAGTTTTGTGAAATTATTATGTAAACAAAGATATGTCAATAACTAAAAGTAATATGTAGCGCGATTACTTTTTTCACCTTTTTCATTTCTATTGCTTCAAAGTTATTTAATTCGAAATTGTTGAAGGTATTGGATAAAAAATAATAATTATCGGCATTTTCTTTAATAAATGTAGTTTCTCATTCTTTTATCAACGTTAGAAAGCGAATTTTATAAATTATAACCTGTTAAATAAAAATTGAAATTATTGCACTGTTTTATTAGATTGTGAATTGTATTCAAAAATTAGGCTGTTGGAATGACGGTTTTGTTTAGTACCAAGGATATTTCCAATTGGTCAAATTTTCTTCCAGAAAATTACACTTGTTAGGTTCTGCATTTTAACCGTTATTGTGTCATACTATTGAATCTCTTTAAGCTTATTTTCTGTCATAGAGACAATGTCATGATTATAGATTGTAATATCTTTTTAGATCACCTTATTTCTAAGGACACCAAGGTTGATAGCCCCTATTTGAAACTTAGACTTAAAAATCCCTTTTATACCTGGCTTGATTAACTGATTTGACTTAGGTAAATTTATTTAACTTATTACTGGGGACACGTGAGCAAATTTTCACCCTTAATTTCTACAATAAAGTCTCAGACAATTGTGAATCTGCCATGAATAATCCAAAATTTCATTATGATAAACTTTGTTACCATTAATTTATTAATTAGAATTAACCTTTGTTTAAACCTCTGAGAGTTTTACCCCAAGTATGTTTTAATTTTAATCTGTTTTTGTCACATAGTATTTTATTACTTTAATGCAACTTGTAGTAATGAGTCACCCCTCAGACCTTTTTCTGTTTTTATTAATCCCTTGATTATACTGTGTTTAATGCCTTCTGCAGTGCGCTTTTAAAATTTTATTATCTTCTTGTGAAGCTCTTTGTTTTAACGATATCTTATTTGTGAATATACTGAGTTCCGAGTATAAATCTGTTATATTTGGCTATTAATCAATTCTGGAATGCTATCTTTTCTTTGTTTTGTCGTTAAATCTGTGCCACCCGTACTTTCTCCGAATTGGTTAAATTGCTCACTATCAGTCGTAGAGACTTGAAATTTTGTAATTAAAAACTTACAAAAATAAAATTTGTAATTGCTCTAAATATTTGACGAAATACCTCACGGTAAATTTAATAATAAATTAATCCATTATCAATCTATTTCCTGGCAAAAGCTAAAGAGATGAGGCCAGTTTAATCGCAAAACCTTTGCGATAAATTTAATAATAAATTAAACTATTTCCAGGCAAAAGCTGGAAAGATAAGGCCAGTTTAATCTCAAAACCTTTAAGATTGGTTTAATGATAAATTAAACTATCTATTTCCAGGCAAAAGCTGGAAAGATGAGGCCAGTTTAATCTCAAAACCTTTAAGATTGGTTTAATGATAAATTAAACTATCTATTTCCAGGCAAAAGCTGGAAAGATGAGGCCAGTTTAATCGCAAAACCTTTGAGATTGGTTTAATAATAAATTAAACTATCTATTTCCAGGCAAAAGCTGGAAAGATGAGGCCAGTTTAATCGCAAAACCTTTGAGATTGGTTTAATAATAAATTAAACTATCTATTTCCATAATTATTCTATTCCTTGATTATCAGTATACTTAACACTAAAAATAATGTATTGCAAGCATTTATTATCCTGCATGTATTCCTTCTTGTAAGCATAACGATAACACGAGTAATGTTCATACAACTCGTCTTATCGGTAACGCAATAAATGTATTATATGTATAAATTAACCGATTTCAATCTTAATCTATGCAAATCTAAAAAAAAGTTGACGGGTTTAGCACCGTAACGTGCTAGAAGATTTAAAACCGTTAAAATAATGACTAGTAGTTCGGGTGTAAGTGCATGTAATGGCTTCACTTGCATTTATCGTTTTAAATCATTATGATTAACTTAATTAGAAAGGAGTTTTATCGCAGTGGCGCCTTTTTATCGCTTTTGGATTAACATGGTTAAAAATAATAGTTACACATGCGATACAGGTTTTGCATGCAGGGATTTTCGTAACACTTTTTTCTCGGCATTAATGGTCGTCTTAATGTAGAGAGTTTCGTTTACACTAAAATCTATTAAAGGTTTTTCGGTGTATTTTAAGGGTGTGAGCCAGGGCTGTCATTATCGTCACGTCATGTAGGAATTACTAGAGTCAAGTTAGTTGGAAGGGCAAGGAGGCGGAGTTAATCACAAGTATAATTATGGGGCACCAAACCGAGGGAGCCTTCATACTAAGTGATTTTTGCACCCCCAGACACGCAGACCACATAGGGTTTCAGACATTGTCAACAGTTTAATTCGTATAATTTTCACATCCACTTAACCAACGATCCTATTACCGCCTCCCACTCTAGATTTTCCATCCAAACTTTATTGAAAACGCTCTCTTTAACTAAAATTAAAAGCACAAGGGAACAGTATAAAGTTAAAACTGTTTCAAAGGAAATTAACAAGTATAAAAATAAATTACGGTATATTTTCCACAGTTGTTTTTTATTACTATAGTTTTTATGTTCATATTTTTTGGATATTAGCTTGCATGCATTTATCATTTGATTTATTTTCAAGTGTCAAAAGATATTTCAACTTAGAAATTTCCATTATTTTGGGTCATGCCTTAAGAATTACGATTTGTAATTTGTTATTAGCAATTATATAAAATTAAATGTAATTCAAATTAATATGGACTCATCAAACATGATATTTTTTAATACTTACATGCCTTGTAAAAATTATAGAAATACTTTTTAAGGGAACTTTACTGCCTCAAAAAAAAATTAGTAAACAACTATTTTATTTCTGATGCGATGAGACATTTACTTTTACGTCCACCGGCAATAAAATTTGGCTTTACACCGGCTACGCAATTTGGTAGGTAAGATAAAAAAGCAAGAAACTTTACTTTACCGCTATAATTGAATAAGGCAGATGTATGATAAAATCAGTAGATGAAAGTAGAACTAATCGGATGCTGACTATAGAGAGTAGAACGTAGGCACATACAAAAGATTAAAGATGACAAAAACAAATATTAAAGATAATTGAAGAGCGAAGAGTAACAAGAGGTAACAACATCTCAGATCTTCTAACTTCTTAACTGTAGACTCTGGCGAGAGGAGCATTTGTGGCCCCGCTAAAGGAACCTTTTTAAACCTTCGTTAAGTCAAGGCCCGGTCGCAAGTCCGTGGGTCAGGGAGTATATAATATATATATATATATATATATATATATATATATATATATATATATATATATATATATATATATATATATATAATATATATCTCTTAATATTTGAATAAAAGTGATCTCCTTTAAATTTTTTCATCGACTTTTTTCTTTAATGTCAATTTTTCCTGTAATGCCTCCTAAATTTATTTTATAATTTAGGAGGCATTATTATTTATTACCCTTTTCACCTTGGCTTACTTTTATGCTCCTCATTAGTTTAATATGTTTAAAATAAATTTAAGTAAAAGTTTTTTATTTAAACTTTAGATTGCAAAAACTAACTAATGCTAAATAAAAATATATTCCAGTGATATAATTTTATGTATTTAAACCTTGTTTGATTTTCAAATTTTAATCCATTTATTTGAATGTTCTCTCATTCTAGTACAGTAGATTTTTTTATTGAAAATCTTTTGTATTGAAGATCAATAAATATTGTATTTTGATACGAGTTAGGCTTAGCATGAAATGTTTATAATTTAAATAAAGTGGTGTAAATCTGGTTTTTCATTTAATTCATTGATGCGACTGAATATCTTGATAACCTTTTATATATAATTCTTTCTCCGGTGAGTTTTATATAGTTCCTCAAAATTTAAATATAAATGAATTGTTCGTTTTGCTCGGCTTTAGTGAATTTTCAATTGAAAATGAGGCTTATACTGTAGATCGTATAGACGAAGTAATGTTAGAAGTGTGGCCGGGGTCATACACTCACACTCACACACACACACACACACACACACACACACACACACACACACACACACACACAACACACACACACACACACATATATATATATATATATATATATAATATATAATAATATATATATTATTATTAAGTATTTGGTAGGAATAACATTGTTTAAAGTTGCAACTATTACATTGCTTTTTGCTTGCTGTAGAATGATTTTTTAACAATTGTGTCTTAAAATATTATATCTTTCATGGAGCTAACCATTAATAGAGATTGTCATGAATTAATTCTAAGAAGTTTATAATCTAGTACAAATTTGCATTTAGACATTCTAATCATGTCTTTATGTTCTTGTTAATACAAGAACATTGTTGCAAGTCAGGGGCCCCTTTAGTAGTTTCAACTTTCCCTCGAGCGGTCGTGTCAATGTTAAACCAATTATAAACCCTTAAAAGTTTTCGAGAATTTTAGCAAAACTTGTAGGGTCCTTTCGTGGTTACTTCTATACTAACTAGAGGATCTTACTCGTCTGTGAAAAGAGTTAATCTTCTCGTATAATAGGCAGTGAAAAGCTTTTTTCTCACAGGAACATTTTACTTGTTATGGTAAGAAATACCTTCTCTTTTTAATCATATTTTAAACTTGGATAATGGGAGGAATTCTCTATCTTAAGCTTCTTATGACCTTTAAAAAAATGCTATCGGATCCCTTA
Source organism: Microvelia longipes (assembly GCA_018340805.1). Taxonomy (NCBI): domain Eukaryota; kingdom Metazoa; phylum Arthropoda; class Insecta; order Hemiptera; family Veliidae; genus Microvelia; species Microvelia longipes. Next base: position 49,603,743 of record JACMZG010001863.1, on the reverse strand, counting down.
CCGTGAAAAAACAACTGCGTATTTATTTCGGACCTTGCTAATCCACCTTGTCCAATTATTCAGGTTTTCCTCGTCCTTTTACGTTCCTAATTAACGCCATCCTATTTTTACAAGCCTCAATCCATTTACCTCTCCCCTTTTTTCAGTCATTTTTCTTGCTTTTAACAAATTTTTATCCACCTTTTTTCGCCCTAAAATATGACCTTTTTACACGAAATTAGAATAAAAAATCTTAGCGTTGTTTTTCCTTGTAAATTCTATTTTTTATGAAAAATTACCTCTATTTAAAATTTTAATTTATTTTACTATTTTTATTTCATATTAATGTCAGCTTCGACATAGTAAACTCTAATGTAAAAGCTACGGTTAACTTCAGTAGTTAAAGTTAACAGTTAAGTTAATACCTCTAAGATTTACTAAAAACTTACGATAATCCTTTATCAGGCCGCCTCCGTGGGTGAGGCTATGAGACTAATACTTAGAAGCAGAACACAACAGCTCTTATTATTCCCCGGTAGCTTGACACCATAACTATATTTTAGTGATGCCATTTATTGTTTTTTCATAATAATTATATATATTATATATATATAATATATATATATATATATATATATATATATATATATATATATATATATATACATATATAAACATATTTGTTAAGTTTTGTATATTCTGCGGCGAAACGGGCCCGAAGTAGTGAGGATAGTGTAGCAAATTCGATTTGGTGAGGAAAAGTTCCGAGGTACCCCGTACCTAATTTTATTTATGTTGTAATTATTTTATTTCAAGTTGTTGTCTGTTTAACTGTTTAATTTCTGTCATAATAATCTACTCAAACTTATTATAAAGGAAACTTAAGACAAGTTTTCTAAAGCAAGTAAATACAACATGGAGCCCAATTGAAATTTAGCACCCCTTTGTCGTATTCAATGAAAAATAGGGTAAGAAATGGTGTAGGAAACGTTGAAAAAGTTATTTTGGATTCACGCCAATACCTACTTTCGTTTTATTGTATTAAAGTAATTCTTCTATAAAGAAAATTTCAATAAGATTTAAAGTAAGTCGTACTAAGAAAAACTACATTGATAAGAGCTGCTAATGAGCTTTAAATGATCAGCCTATCGATCCCTTACCTTTATTACAATTGGTGCCATTCTCCAAGCAATTACCTGTAATTTTATCAGATGCCACCTAAAAAAGACAAGATTTTAAATGTAATAAAAATAACTTTTGTACTTTTCTTCATTTATACCTTTTCCTTTATACCTTGGTATATAGGAAAAGTATTGTGGTTTCGAAAAAATTTCGGAATTTCACTTGAATTATCTGTTTTAGGTATAATTCACCCACACCGGTAGGTGGGTGTGTCTGTTATGATTATAGCTCCAAGGGGGTTTATGTTAGGGAATCAAACATAATAAAAAAAATCTTTACGTCTTATAGTGCGTTATACAAAAAATAATGTTTGCAGCGAAAAAAAAATCGAAAATTCATAAAACGCTAAAACATATTTTAATGGATTTGAGATTTGACTCGCATGCATTCATATTTTATCTCTTTATCAGCATTAGTTTAGTATTTATCCAATGACTTGTACATCCGCTTTTCAAATTTTTTATAAATTGAGTTGAAATTGGGGCAAGTATATCCATTTAGGTAACAAGTAAGTATACTAAGTCCCATTTCAATACTACAAGTTTATATACGGTTTTTGTTGGATTATAAAAGTTAAGCAGCATCGACCGAGGTTAGTGCCTGAATGGGTGACTGATTGGAATAATGAAGTGAGTGCAAAGACGTGTTTCAGTAAATTTGGTTATTATTTTTTGTTCTGAGATAAGCGGTACGGGTCATTCCATGTCAAATCAACACAAAAAAAGTACATTTTTGGACTTGATGTCAGCAATTTTGATGAAATTTTGCTGACAGGTAGGGACTATAGATAGAAGTAAAAATCCTAATTTTTAGCTCATTCTGATCAGCTGGGCGTGCACAGTATCATGTCAAAGTTTCCCAAATTTGTCAATATTTGCAATTTTTTAAGCTATGAAAATGGCTGTATCATAAAAACTACTTTAGGTATATTCTTCATTCTGGTTGCGTTTTAAAGCTTAAATCTGGGTCTTTCAAATGGATTATGCCATATTTTGTCTAACCATATTCAATATTGAAATATGAGCTAATTTATTTTTAAAAAGCCAATATCTCAAAAAGCCAATTTTTTAAAAATCTGAAAAAATTCCTGAACGCAGGTCTAACCCTTAGTAAAAAGTCTCCCAAGTTTCATTTTGGGACTGCTATGGGATTGGTCACAATAGCTTGTAACGTATATGCAAGTAACCCAAATTTGGTAAAAATTTAAAAAAAAATCATTATTTTACTGCACAAATTATTGATTTTCAACATACATCTTAATATGTATATATTTTTTTTATATATTTATGTAAACATTACTCTTTATCATAAATTATATGATAATTAAACTAAATGTTTTCAAAATACTAATATCTTCAGGGGCTTTATTTAAGAAAAATTTAAGGAATGGTACTGTCGACAATACTATGGTATTGTATAGTATAATACATTAAAATATTCCTTTAATGTAGGAATATCCATATTACTTTAATATGGTAATGTTAATTTTAATGTAATGTCTTTTACATTAAAAACCTTAAATTTTAAATATTCATTAGCATTGTTGTAATGATACTCATTTATAAAAACAAAGTCTATTCCATGAATATTATCTTTAGCCCAATCATATAAAGCTGATGGTGTCGAAATTTGACTATTGTTGGAACAAGTAAACTGCCGTCGAATTATGCTTTAAACAGTCAGATATCACAATAAAATTTAAGCTAAAACGGAGGGTAGAAGTAATAAACATAATTTATTATTTTTCTGATGGAAGTCCTGCGCAGTACAAAAACAAATAAATATTATTAAATCTTTGCTACTAGATGGCTGATTTTGGAATAGATGCTGAATGGCATTTTTCGCTACAACTTATGGTAAAGGACCATGTAATGGTCTTGGAGGAACTATTAAAAGATTGGCTACAAAGCCTAGCCTGCAATATCCCAACAATAGTCAAATTTTGATTGGGCTAAAGATAATATTCATGGAATAGACTTTGTTTCACGAATGAGGATCATTACAACAATGCTAATGAATATTTAAAAGCAAGGTTCAACACAGCAATAAATATTCCAGGCACTCCAAAGTTTCATTCGTTTGTGCCAGACGTGGAGAACCCTAACACTTTGCTAGCAAGACGATTTTCTTTGGCAGACACGTTTCAAAAATGTCTACTTTCAAATTAATTGCTGTTAAAAATTTACTATGTACACAAAAACAAATTTTTGTCTCTATTTTTTTTTGTTAAAAAAATACATATTCTTCTAACTAATTGGAAATTATTTGTTGTTATTCGAGACAATGTTTATGTTATCAGACATCTTTTATACTTTCACGAAAGACATAATAATCCATTTATATAAGAAATTAAAAAAAAGTTGCAAAACTATGTTGCTTCATGTAGAATATTTTAATGTCATATATAGTATACATTACTATATGGTAAACAATACCATAGTATAGTATAAAATTCCATAGTATTGTATACAATACCATAGTATTGTATAAAATTCCATAGTATTGTATACAATACCATAGTATTGTATACAATACCATTCCTTAAGACTTTCAGTTACTTCATATACTTTTTTAAATTTTTCTTAAATAAAGCCCCTGAAGATATTAGTATTTTGAAAACATTTAGTTTAATTATCATATAATTTATGATAAAGAGTAATGTTTACATAAATATATAAAAAAAATATATACATATTAACATGTATGTTGAAAATCAATAATTTGTGCAGTAAAATAATGATTTTTTTTAAAATTTTTACCAAATTTGGGTTACTTGCATATACGTTACAAGCTATTGTGACCAATCCCATAGCAGTCCCAAAATGAAACTTGGGGGACTTTTTACTAAGGGTTAGACCTGCGTTCAGGAATTTTTTCAGATTTTTAAAAAATTGGCTTTTTGAGATATTGGCTTTTTAAAAATAAATTAGCTCATATTTCAATATTGAATATGGTTAGACAAAATATGGCATAATCCATTTGAAAGACCCAGATTTAAGCTTTAAAAACGCAACCAGAATGAAGAATATACCTAAAGTAGTTTTTATGATACAGCCATTTTCATAGCTTAAAAAATTGCAAATATTGACAAATTTGGGAAACTTTGACATGATACTGTGCACGCCCAGCTGATCAGAATGAGCTAAAAATTAGGATTTTTACTTCTATCTATAGTCCCTACCTGTCAGCAAAATTTCATCAAAATTGCTGACATCAAGTCCAAAAAGGTGTGTTGATTTGACATGGAATGACCCGTACTAGTTTGAAGTATATCCTTAGAGTGAGCGTGAATGGAGTCCATTATAAATAATGAAAGAAAAGAAGTCTCTCCACAAAATAAAACTTTATTGGCAAAGCGCTTTCAACCTAACTAGAGGCCATCATCAGTGCAAAACCTAACAAACAAGCAAATAAAATAAGTAAAACACGAAAGAATTATTTAACAAAAGATGAGCAAAAGTATGAATGGAGACAAAAATAAATTACAAAAAACGTAATAGATAAAATAAGCAAAAATAAATAAAATAACTACCGTTGAGATGTAAAGAAGAAGAGAAGTGAGTCTATGTTTTTCTATTGGAAACACTATGATTTTCGTTTGTTAGGTTTTGCACTGATGATGGCCTCTAGTTAGGTTGAAAGCGCTTTGCCAATAAAGTTTTATTTTGTGGAGAGACTTCTTTTCTTTCATTATTTAGTTTGAAGTAGTGAGAATAAGCGATGCGAATCCGATGTGATGAGGAAAAGTTCCGGGTTACCCCGTATCCGATTTTTTCAACTATTACCGATATACTAACTAAATAAAGACTTTAATTCTTCAAGAAATAAATAAGACAATTTTATTACTTGTGGATTAAAATCCTATAGTTTAGTTAAAAGTAGTTAAAGTGGTATTCTACAAAACTACTGGTTCCAATAAGAAAAAGTTAATAAAACTTATTTTCAAACCTGTTCATCTATCTGATCATTGTAAATACTATTCAATTCTTTCCTCCCCAAGGCACTAGTGCTTGTTCATTTCTAATTTATACACAAATTCTTCTAAAGATTGACGTTACAAATGAAATTTAAAGTAAACAAAATAAATTTAAATAAATTATTTGTTTGTTATGAGCCAGAAGTGACCAATGTCATTGCTTTATTATGTAAACAAAGAAATTGTTTTAAGTTAACATTGTGAAATATTATACCTTACTAAATTATGAACATGACAAGTTTTTTACTCTGAGTCTGATTCTAAAGATTTACGAGTATACATGATTCATCCATTGCTTTTACAGCTTGCAATCTTTAATCTGATAGTGAAATTTACTTGTTTACATTTTTTTAAGTGAATAGATAAATATTAATTAATTGATAATAACGGTATTAATTGATCAATAAAGTCAAATTGTGTCATATTTTTTTGTTAAAAATATTATTTACTGTTTCATTTTCTCTAATAAAAAAATCCCTCCATTTAAGAAAAACACTAAGTTACAAAAAGAGGGGAAAATATACTTTTGAAGGTTTAAGTAGGCAATCTAAGACTCCCTTATTACCTTATAATGCTAACAGCGCTGAACTTAAAAAGAAAAAAAATGCAATCTGAAGGGTAGAAAAGTTTCCTCAAATTCTAAATAGGCGGCTATATAGTAAAGAAAATTAATTTCTTAGATGAAATCTGACAGTGGGAGTCTTAAAGGTAAACTGTTGAAATAGAAATGAAAATTGGGGAGGGTTTTGTTAAATTTAGGTTTAACCATCTAGCGAATTACTTTTAAAGAAATTTACAAAAGCCCTAAATTTTTCACAAAATTTTACATCTTAGGTCCTAAACCCTGTTGAAAGATCCATTTTTACAAATGATTCATTTACGGGTTTATAGAATTATACGTTGGGTGATAGAGAGTAAAAAGTTTAGGGA